>SJYW01007249.1:1537512-1549615 GCA_006410735.1 Raphicerus campestris
GGTCTGGGCTTGGTGAAGGGGGAGGGGGAGGGGGAAGGGGCGGGGCTCACCTCAGGACCAGGCAAGGCGGAAGGAAGGTGTGGCTTTTAGCCTTCTCTGCAGGCATGTGTGAGTCTGTGGGTGTTTGAGCTTGTGTGCACATAGTCCTACACTGTGTGGAGGCACAGAAGTGTACACGTGTATATCTATGCGTCTTGTATCTGTGTGTGTGTATCTAGAGCTCTATGTGATATTCGCTGCCTGACCCTTCAGATCCTCTCTCCACTCTGCTCTGTGTCCCCTAAGGAGCCAACCCAGGCACACATCAACCAGACTCCAGCTGGCTCCTATTAATAGTTGAGTTTGGCCAACTGTGGCTCAGCTGGTGAAGAAACTGCCTGCAATACAGGAGACCTGGGTTCGATCCCTGGGTTGGGAAGATCCCCTGGAGAAGGGGAAAGGCTACCCACTCACTCCAGTATTCTGGCCTGGANAGACTCCAGCTGGCTCCTATTAATAGTTGAGTTTGGCCAACTGTGGCTCAGCTGGTGAAGAAACCACCTGCAATACAGGAGACCTGGGTTCGATCCCTGGGTTGGGAAGATCCCGTGGAGAAGGGGAAAGGCTTCCCACTCACTCCAGTATTCTGGCCTGGAGAATTCCATGGACTACAGTCCATGGGGTCGCAAAGAGCTGGACACGACCGAGCGACTTTCACTTTTATTTTTAACTTTCGGCCAACATCAGGCCCAGCCAGCAGATAGAAGGGCAGGGGGCTGGACAGGTTGGCTCCTTCCCCATCAGGCTGTGGATCAGCAGTGGCTGTGGTCCCGTCTATCCGCCACAGTTTCTGTTGGGTCTGTTGGTGCCCTGGCAAGCTTCAGCTCTCGCCAGCTCCCACAGTCCCTCCCTTTCCTGACCCTTCAGGTCCTGGGCTGGTGACCTGGTTCCCTACTACAGCTAGCTCCCAGGCGGCCACTGTGGCTCTTCATTTGCCCTTCACCCTTTCCTCACTGTTATAAATAGGCTCTTTGTTAGGTTTTTCTCACGCGGTTTGAGTGTTTCTTGCTGGGCTCCTGAGACAGCAGGTGCACACGCTGAGTCAGTGGTCTCGTGTGACGGTGCCGCTCTTGGTAGGGCTGTGCCTGGAGAGGCCTGCAGGCACATCCGTGTGTGCTGTTGCTGCTGCTGTTCAGGTCCTCAGTCATGTCTGAGTCTTTGTGACCCCATGGACTGCAGCACACCAGAAATGGAAATTCAACGCACAGAATGTTATCACTACACAGCTATTAAATGGCTTAAAAAGAGAAGGGAGATAAAAAAGGAAGGAAGGAAGGAAAGGGGAGAGAGGGAGTGAGGAAAGCAAGTGAAACAGAGAAGAAGGAAAGACTGACAATAGTAGGTACGAATGAGGCTGAAGAGCAGCTTGACTCTGCAGCCCCAGGGATGCAGCCCACCCGGCTCCTCCGCCCATGGGATTCTNCAAGTGAAACAGAGAAGAAGGAAAGACTGACAATAGTAGGTACGAATGAGGCTGAAGAGCAGCTTGACTCTGCAGCCCCAGGGATGCAGCCCACCCGGCTCCTCCGCCCATGGGATTCTCCAGGCAAGAGTCCTGGAGCAGGTTGCCATTTCCTTCTCGTCCTGACCCAGGATTCAAACCCGGGTCTCCCACACTGCAGGCAGATTCTTTACCCCTGAGCCACCAGGGAAGCCCCAGTGTGTACTGTGCACATGTACAAATATGCATGGGCTTTGTACCCATGGGCATCCTTCTGTGTGCCCATGTGACCATTTGTGAATCGGGGCAAATGACGCAGATCCCTATGTGGGTATGCACATGTGCATTTTTTTTTATCATGTTTCTGTATGTCCGTGGGTATGTATGTCAGCTGTGTTTGGTGTTTTGGAGTAGGATGATTGTGAGAGGCTATGAATGTGGGCTGACAGAGTCACAGTGGGAAGGAGGCCTGATGGTGGCAGCCGCAGTCTCCTCCTACAGGCTCCCAGGCAGCTGAGGATCACAGAGAGGCTCCTCCCAGGCTCCCCCTTGGGGCCTCTTAAGAAGCCATGCCCTTCCAAAGGGACCTGATCCCAGGAGTTCAGCTTGTTTTGTTCAACAAAGATCACTGGGGACCCTCACTGCCTCTATAACTACCTTCTGGGATGCCCCCTCCCCTGTTCTAGGCTAGGGGGACGTAACTTCCTTTAATGGCAGTGTTAGGATCTCAAATGAGGTGCAACATCAGACAATGTTCAGAGACCAAAACCCATTCTTCCTGAAAGGGTAAATATCGTTACTCCATAAAAGGCTCATGCAAGAAAGACAGGAAACCCAGGAGTTATAAAGAATTCTACAAAAANGTGGACTGTAGACTCTGTCCATGGGATTTCCCAGGCAGGAATACTGGAGCGGGTAGCCATTCCCTTCTCCAGGGGATCTTCCCAGACCAGGGATTGAACTCATGTCTCCTGCACTGGTAGGAGGATTCTTAACCTCTGAGCCACCAGGTAAACTCTTGCAGAGGTGATTAAGGTTAAATAAAGTCATAAGGGTGGGATCCTAATCCCACAGGACTGGTGGCTTTATAGAGCTCTCTCCTAAGAGAGTTTCTCAGTCTCTCTCTCTCTGCCACGTGAGGACACAGTAAGAAGCGGCCATCTACAAACCAAGAAGAGATCTCTCACAAGGAGCCAAACTGGCTGGCATCTTGACCATGGACTCTCTGGTCTCTGCAACTGTGAAAACCAAACTTCTGTTGTTTAAGCCTCTCAGTCCATGGAACTGAGTTCTGGCGGCCCAAGCTGAAGAGCTCTCACATTTTGGTAGGGCTTGTGAGCCAGGCATGACTGTCGTTTGTTCCAGGCTCTCGTCAAGGATGTGTGTGGGGCAAACTTCCTTGCAAGACAGAGAAAGAAATGTCTCCCTCTGTGGCAAAGGGCAGGCATGCTCCTGCTCATTACAGAAGCTGTGGTTTCCCTCAGCTCAGGGCTCTCTCCTCTAATACAGCCTACTGAGCGAGCAGATGACTTCTAGCTCTCTTTATGCTGATCTGTGGGAACTGGGCACTGGGTGGAAAAAAAAAAAAAGCTGATTCTCTGGCTATTGCTGTTGTGAGTAGTAAACTGTCCTCCATGTCTGACCCTGGAGCCACATCCAAGAAGTGAGGGCATCTAAGAAGCCTAACTTCTTAGCTTGTAAGTAGGGTAAAAATGGCAGCCCCCTCATAGTCCCTGACAATTCACCCTACACTGAATCAGACCTGACCCCCATGGCTAATAGAATTCCGTGGAAGTGATGCCATGTGATGCTTGGACTTCAAGACCAGGTCACCAGGTCACAGCTTCTGCCTGGCTCTCCTGGGAAGCTCACCCTTGGATCCCAGGCAACATGTGGTGAGGAAGCTCTGCTGCCCACACAGACAACATAGCCCTCACTGGCTTGTTAGAAATGTGAGCGAGCCAACCTGGAAGTGGATCCTCAGTCCCAGTCAACATTCTGCAGCCCTCCAGCATCTTACTGGAATCTCAGGAGTCATTCAGCCAGAACTGCCCCATCAAAGCCACCCCTCAGAGAAATCATGAGAGATATTAAATGATGATGACTGTTATTTTAAGTCATTGCATCTGGGGATGGTATTTTAATGCAGCACAGGTGACTAATACACAGGATACAGGTTCCATCCTTTTAGTGGCAGGGTTATCCAGCAGAGGGAGATTTTGAGTTTTCCCAAAATTCCACGTGGTGTGGAAGATGAGGTGAGAACTGTGGATCTGCCTGAGGGCTTCTGAGCCTCACTTTTCCCATCTGTATAATGGGAGGGTGCTGAGAGTTCTCCCTTCCTAGGGTTGTGGTATTCACGTACAGCATGTAGGACAGTGTACGTATAGACGTGAAGTTGCTGTTAACTTTCGTGTATAACAAACTCCATCATGAGCATGCACTGCTTTTGATGATTTTTCTGAGAGGTTAAAAATTCAGAAAAACCCAAAGAGTAGTACAATCACTCATAATCACACGGCCTAGATTAACAACAAATAGCTTTTTGTCACATCTGGATAAATCTTTTAAAAAATTTTTTTTATTTATTTGGCTGTGCCAGGTCTTGGTTGCAGCATGTGGGATCTTTAGCCTGTGGGATCTAATTCCCTGACCAGGGCTTGAACCCAGGCCCCCTGCTATGGGAGTGTGGAGTCTTAGCCACTGGACCACCAGGGCTTGAAATCTTTTTAAAATTTGACAGCAATATATAAATATGTTCTCCCTTTGAGCAACTGACCCAAACATTAGGATGAAGCTGGGACCCTCCTGACCACTCCCCAAGTCCCACTCTTCCCTCCCTCCCCTGGACACAGCAGGAGTATACTGTTTACCTCTGATTGGGTGCNCTTGTAAGTAGGGTAAAAATGGCAGCCCCCTCATAGTCCCTGACAATTCACCCTACACTGAATCAGACCTGACCCCCATGGCTAATAGAATTCCGTGGAAGTGATGCCATGTGATGCTTGGACTTCAAGACCAGGTCACCAGGTCACAGCTTCTGCCTGGCTCTCCTGGGAAGCTCACCCTTGGATCCCAGGCAACATGTGGTGAGGAAGCTCTGCTGCCCACACAGACAACATAGCCCTCACTGGCTTGTTAGAAATGTGAGCGAGCCAACCTGGAAGTGGATCCTCAGTCCCAGTCAACATTCTGCAGCCCTCCAGCATCTTACTGGAATCTCAGGAGTCATTCAGCCAGAACTGCCCCATCAAAGCCACCCCTCAGAGAAATCATGAGAGATATTAAATGATGATGACTGTTATTTTAAGTCATTGCATCTGGGGATGGTATTTTAATGCAGCACAGGTGACTAATACACAGGATACAGGTTCCATCCTTTTAGTGGCAGGGTTATCCAGCAGAGGGAGATTTTGAGTTTTCCCAAAATTCCACGTGGTGTGGAAGATGAGGTGAGAACTGTGGATCTGCCTGAGGGCTTCTGAGCCTCACTTTTCCCATCTGTATAATGGGAGGGTGCTGAGAGTTCTCCCTTCCTAGGGTTGTGGTATTCACGTACAGCATGTAGGACAGTGTACGTATAGACGTGAAGTTGCTGTTAACTTTCGTGTATAACAAACTCCATCATGAGCATGCACTGCTTTTGATGATTTTTCTGAGAGGTTAAAAATTCAGAAAAACCCAAAGAGTAGTACAATCACTCATAATCACACGGCCTAGATTAACAACAAATAGCTTTTTGTCACATCTGGATAAATCTTTTAAAAAATTTTTTTTATTTATTTGGCTGTGCCAGGTCTTGGTTGCAGCATGTGGGATCTTTAGCCTGTGGGATCTAATTCCCTGACCAGGGCTTGAACCCAGGCCCCCTGCTATGGGAGTGTGGAGTCTTAGCCACTGGACCACCAGGGCTTGAAATCTTTTTAAAATTTGACAGCAATATATAAATATGTTCTCCCTTTGAGCAACTGACCCAAACATTAGGATGAAGCTGGGACCCTCCTGACCACTCCCCAAGTCCCACTCTTCCCTCCCTCCCCTGGACACAGCAGGAGTATACTGTTTACCTCTGATTGGGTGCTTTTCTCCCAGTGCCACTTGATGATGTCACTGCACAGTTAGCCCCACCTCCAGTGTCACCTGCAGAGTCTGCCCCATCTCCCATGTCAAACTAACACGTACCAATTGTGTGTCACCTGTGTGTAGCGAGGTTCACTCATTTATGGTGTCATCTGTGGACAGCCAGGCTCAGTGACGCATAAGCCCAGAGTCACCTGCCCACAGTCAGCCACAAACAGCCACTTGCGGTCCCAGACCATCCATTTGGGGCTTCCCTGATAGCTCAGACGGTTAAGAATCTGCCTGCAATGCGGGAGACCTGGGTTCAATCTCTGGGTGGAGGAGATGCGCTGGAGAAGGGAATGACAACCCACTCCGGCATTCTTGCTGGAGCATTCCATGGACAAAGGAGGCTGGCGGGCTACAGTCCACGAGGTCGCCAACAGTCGGACAGGACCGAGCGACTCCCACACTCCATCCACTGCGCCATGTGGTATGACATCACACACAATGTCACAGGACATGGGCGGGCCCCTCCCCCGGCGGAGGCCCGCCCACAGGANACAGCAATATATAAATATGTTCTCCCTTTGAGCAACTGACCCAAACATTAGGATGAAGCTGGGACCCTCCTGACCACTCCCCAAGTCCCACTCTTCCCTCCCTCCCCTGGACACAGCAGGAGTATACTGTTTACCTCTGATTGGGCGCTTTTCTCCCAGTGCCACTTGATGATGTCACTGCACAGTTAGCCCCACCTCCAGTGTCACCTGCAGAGTCTGCCCCATCTCCCATGTCAAACTAACACGTACCAATTGTGTGTCACCTGTGTGTAGCGAGGTTCACTCATTTATGGTGTCATCTGTGGACAGCCAGGCTCAGTGACGCATAAGCCCAGAGTCACCTGCCCACAGTCAGCCACAAACAGCCACTTGCGGTCCCAGACCATCCATTTGGGGCTTCCCTGATAGCTCAGACGGTTAAGAATCTGCCTGCAATGGGGGAGACCTGGGTTCAATCTCTGGGTGGAGGAGATGCGCTGGAGAAGGGAATGACAACCCACTCCGGCATTCTTGCTGGAGCATTCCATGGACAAAGGAGGCTGGCGGGCTACAGTCCACGAGGTCGCCAACAGTCGGACAGGACCGAGCGACTCCCACACTCCATCCACTGCGCCATGTGGTATGACATCACACACAATGTCACAGGACACGGGCGGTCCCCTCCCCCGGCGGAGGCCCGCCCACAGGACTCAGTACACCCTGGGCACGGCCACCCGCCAGCCTGGGGCCTGGATCCTCCCGGCTTGGAGGCCTGGGCCAGGCGCTGCCTCCGTCAGCAGGACCACCATTCAGGCTCCATCTCAGTGAGCTGAGGAGGCCTCTGCGGAAGCGAGAGCAAATGCAGAGAAAAGGCTTTGTTCTTTGTGGGCAGGTCATTAAGGGGAGCTGGAGCCCCTCTGCCAGCCCCTCCCCTCCCACAAAGGAACAAAACAGCAGCTATTTTTAGATTCGTGTCAAACTCCCTCAGACCCTGGGGTGGGGAGTCCCGTGAGAGAGGCGTTTGTGAGGGCTCTAATGAGCGGCGGCAGCAGTACGGGGCTCTCCAGGCAGCTGGCCCCCATCTCCGCCAGGGGAGGAGCCAGCCCCGGATGTTCCTGAGACAAAGGGAGGCCCGAGACAATGGGAACAATGCCCGGGCTCCCGGGTGCCTGCTTGTGGGGAGCACTCCCCTGCTTGTGCGAGGAGGTCCCATGGGGCACGGCGCGTGGGCATGGGGGCGCTCCTTCCCTGGTTGAACCCACGGGGCACCTCACAGGCCCCGTTTCCCTGAGGAGGCTGCCTGGGACGAGGGAGTCTTGTGCCTGACAGCGCCTGGGCTCTTGCTACTATCCAGACGTCATGTGATGGGCAGTTTTGGGGTTATCCAGCTAAGAAAGAATCCCAGCTCCGAACCCTTAGAGCTGTGTGGCTTTGGGCCTCAATTTCCTCACCTGTAAAATGGGAACGATCATTCTCACCTCCCGGGAGTGTTGTGAAGAGTCCAGGACACATAAATAGGTTCTCAGCAGGCTGAGCTGTGAGCTCCTTGCAGAGCAAGGGCCTCATCTACAACACGGCTGGAGAGCCCAAGACGCTGCCTGACTCACAGTAAGTAGGTGATCAGGAAACTCTGTCGAAGAGGTTACTGAAGGGTCCTTAATAGCCTTCCGCCCTCCAGGCTTGCCTTACCTTGGGTCACCCTCTTTCCAAGACTTGCCTCCAGGGTCCTTCCTCTTGGAAAGAAATTTGCCCTCTAAGACCAAGTCCCCGTCAGCGGGTGTCACCTCCCCGGGCTGGGAGCCCTATATTGCAATGACGGCGCCTGGCCACCAGGGGGCGCAGTCTCTTAACGTTTCCACACCAGCTTGAGTCCTTCCCACCTCCGCTCAGCCTGGCGGGCTGGAGATGGTACCCCTCACCGAATGGGGTATCTGTCCACCTACTCAGCCAGAGATCTCGGGGCCATGCTCCTAAAACGCTGTGGATGAGCAGCATTACAACCAAGACTGTCATCTTGCAATGGTTAGAAAGAAGCACTGTTCACGTCTGACCTGCTTCTCACATTGCAATGTCCTGCCCTCACAGATTATGGTGACCCATTGCTGCCCCAGGCTTACCCCACCAGACTTCAGGATTCCCTGTTCTGTACCCTCCCCACCCCAGCCAGAGAAGCCCAGACCGTCAGAGCCAGAAGGTCCTCAAGTTGATCTGAGTGTCTCCCGCTCCATTTTACAGATGGGAAAACTAAGGTCCACAGAACAGACCTCAGGAATACACAGTGAGGAGGTAACTGGACCAAGACCCAAACCTGGGTTCTCTTTTTAAACTTGGGCTGTCTCATGCATGAGCTGGTTCACTGTTGTTCTTTAATTGCTAAGTCGTGTCCAACTCTCTTGTGACTCTGTGGACGATAGCCTGCCAGGCTCCTCTGTCCATGGAATTTTCCAGGCAAGAATACTGGAGTGGGTTGCCATTTCCTTCTCCAGGGAATAATCTTCTCAACCTAGGGATCAAACCTTTGTGTCCTGCATTGGCAGGTGGATTCTTTACCACCGAGCCACCTGGGAAGTCCCACTGTTGTTCTAGGGGAAGGATAAAAGGGGAAAGAACATTTTCAAGGACTTCTTATTCTGTTCTAGATCTTTGCCTAGATCTGTACCTGAATTATTTGGTTGAATCCTCTACCAACCCTTTGAATAAGGAGTTATCTCCATTTATGAATGAGAAAAGTGAGGTCTGGTGAGGTTGCCTTAAGTTTCACAGCTAAGAAATAGCAGCACTCGTATTTGTCCCTGGAGCTGCCTGATTCCCAAATCCACATTCTTTCTGTTCCATTAGGTTGAACTGTATAAAATTGCCATTCCCAGAGGTCAAAGTTTTTAAAATACTTGGTGTTATATGTTTAAGCTTAATACTATGCCAAAGGGACTCTCTTATCCTACTGGAAGGGGCCATTAATTGGAATATTCTGGTGGCAGCAGGGGTGGGAAGGAGGGGGGAAGATTTCTTTAAGAGTAAAACACCCTGAGGAGATGACTATTGTGGGAGAGATTATTCTCTGCCCCCCAAAGCACAGATAAGGATCCTGGAATGGCTGTTGTCTCTAGAGGCTCCGGTTCATGAACTTCTGACCACAGAGGGGTTTTGCATCTTGGGCAGGAGGAGAATTGGAGGAGGGTCTTGAGGGGAGATGTGGCCTCTCTGGCTATGTCAGGGAGGCCCCTTGGAAGAGAGACAAACCTACATGATATAAATTTAAGATGTCACATAATGCCATAGAATATCGTGGCGAGAATGCCGCAGAGTGCTGTTGAATGTCAAGGAATGTCGTAAAATGCTCTGGAATGTCAAAGAATGTCACAGGATATCGTGAATTCTTGTAAATGTCATAAATTGTTGTAAATGTCAAAAGATGTCACAGAATGCTGTAGATGGTTGTAAATGTCATTGGATGTCAAGGACCACCTTCCAATGTCATTATAGAATGCTGTAGATGGCTGTAAATGTCATGGAATGACTTAGAACGTCATCCTATATCTCCTAGACCATGGTAGGCTGTTACAGAATGTCAGCATCACAGAATGTCATGGAAAGTTCCAGTCAGTTGGAAAACACTCTGGGTTCCAGGTTTACCTGCTCATTTTGCAGATGGGAAAACTGAAGCCCAGAGAAGAAAAGGGGCTTGTCTAACGAAGCTCACCCAGATAGTCCCTGGCCGATGTACATTTAGCATCTGGAGCTCTGGACTCCCAGCCCAAGCAGCCTCCCTTGGCTAATGCTCATGGGGACTAATTAACCCTGTGATGGAAACAGTGGTGCCCAGTGGGTATTCAGCAAAATTCCCAATTCTGGCTGGCACTAGCCCTATGTCAGAATGGGGAATTAACTCCATGTGTGGGGCTTTCTGGTCTGGAAAGCGAAATAATGAGGTTTTTACACTGAAATCAACAACATTCCTTCTCTTCAGTGTAAAGAGGGTCGGTATGTTGGGGGAGCCCTCAGAGACCTCTCCAGGCCCTGGGCCAGAAAAGGTGCCCCTGGGCTGTCCCAGGAGCTGCTCCTTGACAGCCAGGTACGCAGAGGTGTCCCAACTTTGTAGACAACTCTTGGCAGAGGCCCTGGGGCCCAGGAGGCTGGGTGTGGGTCTCAGAAGTGGGAAAGAAGGGTCTTTCCAGCTGGATGTCGGGCAGGCAGGAACGATATCCCTTTGGCTGAACTGACTGCCCAGCGGGGAATGGAAGTCAGCAATAGGAATCCAAAGAGTCCCACTGTCTCAGCAGGTGGATGGATGAGGAGTCATGGAGGTGGGTGCCAGGTGCAAGTGTCTTCAGGAGATGGTCTTCCCTGGTCTCTGCATCTAGCAGGAGACTCCCTCCGTGATAAGACACACTCTACTTTCCTCCTCCTGTCCCCCAATCTCAAGTCTCTCCCTTTCCTCCCCCACTCTCTCCTTCCCTCTTGTAAAGACCCCCACCTAGAAATAGGTTGTCCCCCCTCCAGGGTCCTGGGCGGGACCCCTTGGTCCTAGAACCATCCTGAAGTTTCCTTGATGCACACCAATGGACATAGCCCGAACTCTCTGCCCTGCAAGGGGAAGTGAACTGGGGAGACTCCCAGGGATCTGTTGCATCCTCACTAACACAGAGTCCCCTTCCCCTGACTACTAGTCTAGGGACCTTTCCAGGCCCAGAGCCAATCCAGGGCGCCCCTCGCCCCGAGGGGAGAGTTGGTAGTGGCACTGAGCCAGCTCGCCAGGGAAGGTCCCCCTGGCAGACACTGGAGCTGGCCCAGGCTGACCACAGACAACATCTAGCTGAGCTGGGGGTGGGTAGAGGGAGGGGATTTTGCCCCCCGGGGCTGGGCCAGCAGTGACTCAGAGCCTTAGGCATCTGCCCTCTTAGCAAAGCCTTCCCTTCTCTCAAAGAGCTCGCTCCCTGCAGCTGTAAAAATAACAGGTCCCAGCAGAGCCTGGTGGCAGAGCTGAGTGCAGGAAAGGGCGCGAAGAGTGCGCAGGAGGAGCTGGGGGAGAGGAGCACAGGCAGAGAAGGCTGTGGCACTGGGGCCTGCGGTGACCAAGGGCTGTGCAGGACCACAGGAGGAGCTGTGGGCTTGGCCCCGCTCTTGTCCATGTTAATGAAGCTTTCTAGCAGTGCAAGTGTGTATGTGCAAAGTCGCTTCAGTCATGCCCTATTTTTTGCAACCATGTGGACTGTAGCCCACCAGGTTCCTCTGTCAATGGGATTCTCCAGGCAAGAATATTGGAGTGGGTTGCCATTTCCTTCTCCAGGGGATCTTCCTGACCCAGGGATTGAACCTGCGTCTCATGCCTTCTGCAGTGGCAGGCAGGTTCTTCACCACTAGCTCCACCATGCGCGTATGTTTTGGAGACTGTATGTCTGCGTGTGAGCACGTGTACCTGAGTGCATGTCCTCACCTTGGTGGGGTTCTGTGTTTATATCCACTGATGGGTGTCTGCAGGTCATTCTGCATGTGGGAGTATATGTGTGTAAACCTGGATGTGTTTCTATGGGGGTGGATGTGATTGTGCGCATGTGTATCAAAATAAAAATGGCCTTAGCTGTCAGAGGATTTAGTTTAAAGACGGTGGAGAGCAGTGTTGAAGAGCTCTGCCCTGGACTCAGGAAGATCTGAGTTCAAATCCTGCTGGTGGCACCTTGGGCAGGTGACTTGGCATCCGTGAATTTTAGTTTTCCCTCTGTAAAACGGGGACAATACTAACAGCATCCCCATAGGGTTATCATGAAGTTCAAGGGAGATAGTGAATGTAAAAGGGATCTGTAAACTGTAAAAGGCTGACAAAGGATGGGAAAAGATGGGTAATATGGCTTGTGGTGAGTCCTGAGGAGAAATACAGTAATACTATCCAAATCACATGTGAGAATTGTAGCAGGAATAAGCGTAATAGCAGGAAGTGTCAGGCCCTAACAGGAGGAAATACGCATGCTGGGGACAATATTTATCAATGTGCCAATGCCAAGTGCATTCCCACCCCCTGCCCCCA
>SJYW01007249.1:1573594-1629756 GCA_006410735.1 Raphicerus campestris
TCCATGGGATTTTCCAGGCAAGAATACTGGAGTGGGTTGCCGTTTCCTTCTTCAGGAGATCTTCCTGACCCAGGGATTGAACCCAGGTCTCCTGCATTGTAGGCAGACGTTTCACTGTCTGAGCCACCAGGGAAGTCAGTCTCCTTATCTGTACAGTGGGGTTAAAAAGAGCATCCACCTCATGGGGGCATGAGAATCAAGTGAGTTGATCCGTGTACATTGTCTGGCAGGCAGTGATTGCCCACTATCACGTGCTGTACATCACGGAGCCACAGCCATGAACCATTCAGCCTGAAAATGCAGGGAAAGCAGCTCTGGGCTGGGGAGAAGGGGGAGGGAGGACTTGAGAGATGTCAGGGGTGGGATGGGTAGGGTATGGTGGGAGGACAAGAAGGGAGAATCCTCCGGTGAAGACTCGAACCCAGGCAGCCTGGACCCAGACCTCATGCACTTCACCCCAGGCTTGGAGACTGAGGACTGTGGCATCAGATAGGTTTGGTTTGCAAGCTGTGTGACCTTGGGAAATTCACTGGCTGTTCTGGGGGGTTGTTGGGGGGTTGGCAGGGTTCTTCACTTCTCTGGGGAACTGGAGACTGAGCAGTTTCAGGGGATGGGGTTACTGAGGGATACTGTGTCCCCAGCGTCTGTGAGCATCAGCCAGTCCCCAGCTGCCTCTGCAGTCTGGAGAAGACCTGTGAGCTGCCTCTCGGCCCTGACCCTCACTCAGACAAAGACCTGTGCTCAGCTGACTCTCCCAGGGAAGCCTCATGACCTTGGCAGAGTCTAGGGATGGACCAGGGTTTGCCAAGGCCAGCCAGAGGCCGTCTCCTCACCAGACCTGGGGCCCCCATCCAGCCTTGGAGATGCTCCCAGGCCCCTGCTGGACTCCTGGAGCAGTCCATGCTGAGCAGACCGGGAGCCTCCGCAGGGCAGGTGTACTGAGAGAACTGGGATCTTTTTCTTGTGCGATTTTCTCGTGTGAGTCAACATGATACCACTACCAGGAAAGTAAAAGCTTCTTTAAAAATGTAGGATTTTCTCCTAATATGTCATTTGGGGACTATTTAGGATGCCAAGGCCTTTTCAGTGTTTTAGAAAGAATGGATATATTTGTGAAAAATACTGGCCATAAATATTAAAGGAAAAAAATAAGGCAAAATGTACCAAACAGCAGTCCCCGTGGGGGGACTGTGTAAATTAGGGATGCTGCTGCTAAGTCACTTTAGTCATTTCTGACTCTTCACAACCCCATGGACTGCAGCCTACCAGGCTCTTCCGTTCATGGGATTTTCCAGGCAAGAGTACTGGAGTGGGTTGCCATTGCCTTCTCCAAATTAGGAATGAAGGACCACTTTTGAGTTCAGACAGCCTGAGGTATGAATTCCTGTTCAGTCCTTCCACATCTTGAACAGCAGGCAAGTTATTTTCATCTGTTGGGGCCTCACTTTGTTCATCTTCTAAATGGGCATGGAATTTTTGCAGTATTTTCTAACTCCAACAGCCAGTTATCCAGACACCCGCTGGCGTCCAATAATTCAAAGCAATTCTGACACTACCTACCTAGAATTAGCATTGGATCCCACAAGTTGAAGTTCTGATAAGATAGCCCCCACCTCAGATGCCAGTTGCATCTGACCAACTGACTGTAAATTGGGGCCCCAGGAGCCCTACTTCAAGTTCAATAATTTGCTAGAACAGCTCCTGGAATTCAGGGGAGAAGACTTGCATTTGCTGGTTTATCATAAAGGCTGTAACTCCATACGAGGCAAATGGAAGTGATGCATAAGCCCAGAGTTTCCATTCCTTCTCCAGGTATGCCACTTCTCAATACCTGGACACTCCTGACAGCGTAGACCAGAGGAGTAAAGAAGCCAGTGCCAGCGGGTGAGCCCAGACTGAGGACTTGAGGAACCTGAGCCACTGTGAAATGCTGGGGGTGGGATGTGCCTGCAGGAGCCACAGGTCAGTAGAGGGAAGGGCAGGANCAGAGGAGTAAAGAAGCCAGTGCCAGCGGGTGAGCCCAGACTGAGGGCTTGAGGAACCTGAGCCACTGTGAAATGCTGGGGGTGGGATGTGCCTGCAGGAGCCACAGGTCAGTAGAGGGAAGGGCAGGCCAACAGGGCTGGCTGGGGACAGGTGGCATGGGGCTGGCCTGGGGACCTGTATGTGGCTTCTTCTCTTCTTTAAATTGTCTTTAAATAAAAGTGGTATTGGAGGAGGGCATGGCAACTCACTCCAATATCCTTGCCTGGAGAGTCCCAAGGACACAGGAGCCTAGTGGGCTACAGTCCGTAGCGTCACAAAGAGTCAGACACAAATGAAGTGACAGCACACACACTCGCAGTATTTATTTAAAAGATCCCCTGGAAACAGATTCACTGGATCTGTATAGAAAGGTGAAAGAACACAAAAGTCAGAAGAAGTCCATGTCCAAACATTAATTAATAAAATTATTTGGTTTATTTTCTTCCCATAGTCATTTCTCTTTTTTCCCATAATCATTTCTTTTACTGTATCTATCCATCTATTGATCCATTATCTATCTATCATCTGTCTGTCTTATCTACCAACCTACCTATCTATCCATCTATCATTTATCCAGATAAATAGATGGGTGCATCCATCACCCATCTATCTACAAAATGGTGTCTAATATTCTTGATGATTTCAGTCTGTCTTTACGTGTTATGTGTGAGCATTTCTATGTTATTTAACATTCTCCTATGATACCATTCCCTATTTTAGGGAAATATGGCTTCCTTTTCTTTAACTTTTTATTATAAAATAGAAAGAAGTCTCAAAACACAGTGTATACCTTAATGAATTATAATAAACAGACACTGTTGTGACCACTACCTGATTCAATAAAGAGAATTCAGCCAGCTGCCCAAATGCCTCCTGATGCTCGGCCCAGTCACAATTGCTTCCTTCTCTCTAAAAGAACCACTCTCCTGGTTTTTATGTATGTTATCTTTTGCATTTCTTTGTAGTTTCATCACTCTAGCGGATACACTTAGAGACTATAGTTTAGTTGGACATTTTAAAAAATTCAATATGTCTTTTAAGTTCTTTTAATCTAAGATTCCCTGTTCATTCTGTTCTTTTCCTTAAAGTCTCTATCTTGAGGAGAGCTGCGCATTTGGCCTGTAGGATTTCCACAGTCTGAGCTCTGTCCAGTGCAATTCATTGTGTCCTCTGTCTGCTGCTGCTGATGTTTAGTCAGTCAGTCATGTCCAGCTCTTTTGCAAACCCAAGGACTATAGCCCACTAGGCTCGTCTGTCCATGGGGTTTTCCAGGCAAGATTATTGGAGTGGCTTGCCATTTCTTTCTCCAGGGAATCTTCCTGACCCAGGGACAGAACCCACGTCTCTGTGTCTCCTGCACTGCAGGATAATTCTTTACCACTGGGCCACGGGGGAAGCCTGTCTGCTGTACTTCTTGCAAACTCTCACTTTTAATGGTCCTGCCATGATTTGTAACCAATGCCTTTGGATTGCCCAGCTTATTTTTTTGAATCGCTATAACAAACACCACTAAGATGAACACTCTCATCTATGCCCCTTTGTGTACTTATGGCTGCCTTGTTCTGCTGAGGCCTGTCACCCTCCCCTCCCCTAGTCACCCTCTCCTCCCCTCAGTCGGGAACAATGTGGTCTCACCTTTGGGTCAGCCTGACCAGCAGCCTCAGCCCACCTGCAGGCACGGCTGCAGCCCATCAAGCTGCTTCCAGAGCCCCATGACACTCTGGGTCCCACCCCACCCCATCCCCCCATCTGAGTTTGGTTCACTCTCCCACTAGGAGACCCGAAGCTTCCCACTTGGCCCAGTCTCTAGTCTTTCCCCACAACCCATATTTCTGAGGTCCCAGTAGCGTTGGGAATGATCCCACCCAAAATACAGCTTCTATTTTTTTTTCTTTGTATGTGGTTGAAGTATTTACATATTGAAAAAAATGCACCCTAGCCTATGCTATTTGTGGCCCACAGCATATCCGCTGGGGCCACCTCTGATATCACCTGCAGCTGTGGTGGACACTTAGGGTTTTTCCAAGACAGCTGGAAAGTCATCTAGGGGAGTTGACAGTCTTGTTGTCAATTTTCTTTCTTTCTTTTTGTTTTAAGATTTATTTATTTACTTTTGGCTGTGCCGGGACTTTGTTGGTGCACATGGACTTTCTCTAGTTGCAGTGAGTGGGGGCTACTCTTCGCTGTGGTGCCCGGGCTTCTTACTGCGGTGGCTTCTCTTGTAGCGGAACACAGGCTCTAGGTGTGTGAGCTTTAGTAGTTGCAGTGTGTGGGGTCAGTAGTTGTGGCTCACAGGCTCTAGACCGTAGGCTCTGTAGTTGTGGCACGTGGGTTTAGTGGCTCTGCAGCATATGGGATCTTCCCAGATCAGGGATTGAACNTGAGCTTTAGTAGTTGCAGTGTGTGGGGTCAGTAGTTGTGGCTCACAGGCTCTAGACCGTAGGCTCTGTAGTTGTGGCACGTGGGTTTAGTGGCTCTGCAGCATATGGGATCTTCCCAGATCAGGGATTGAACCTGTGTCCCTTGCATTGGCAGGCAAATCCTTAACCACTAGACCACCAGAAAAGCCTTTGTTGTCAATTTTCAATCAGTGGATATGTTTTGGGAGCCAGTGAACAAATGCCCCTGTTTACTGTCCTTCAGAGAGACGATTTTCAAGTGTATTCTACCCCTTTCTTAGGAATTCCACGACAGACTGACCATCACTTGCCCACTCCAATGTGCACCTTTTTCTGGAGTTCTCTCCTCCCCTGTATCATTCCTCCTTTTCTTGCTTCAGTCTCATGGTATGACCTCACGATTAAACTTCCAGTCCCCAAGTCCTTGTCTCAGGCTCTGTTTCGAGGGGCACTCTAGTTAAAACATTGGAGTAGTATTTTGTGAATCGTAGCCTGGTGACTGGGCTAACCAGAATTCTCCAGAAGTAGGCAGCTTGAGAATCCACACCAAGGGTGTTGACACTGACTGATCTCTACAGTAATGATATNGACTAGACAGACCTTTGTTGGCAAAGTAATGTCTCTGCTTTTCAATATGCTATCTAGGGTGGTCATAACTTTTCTTCCAGGGAGTAAGCGTCTTTTAATGTCATGGCTGCAGTCACCATCTATTGTGATTTGGGGCTCGTAAGGCACATAGAGAAACTTTACGTATGTTTTGCTGTATCTGTCTATATTTTCCTTTTAGGTACTGTGTGCTGTTTTTTGTTTGTTTGTTTTTAATGAAGCCTTTCTTGCCATGAGATTATAAAAATATTCTTTTACTTTTTTCTAAAGCTTTCATATTTATATTTTAAATCTCATACATTTTGTTGGTCCACTCATATCTTCCTTATCTATACCATAAAGTTTTAATAACTATAACTTTGCATTTGGATAGCTTATAGTGAAGTGAAAATCNGAAGCCTTTCTTGCCATGAGATTATAAAAATATTCTTTTACTTTTTTCTAAAGCTTTCATATTTATATTTTAAATCTCATACATTTTGTTGGTCCACTCATATCTTCCTTATCTATACCATAAAGTTTTAATAACTATAACTTTGCATTTGGATAGCTTATAGTGAAGTGAAAATCTCTTTAAGATGTCTTTTTAAAGGTTTCCTGGCTATCCTTATGTATATTGTCTCCTTCAATGAACTTTAGAATCAGTTTGAAATTTCCATTAGAATTTTAATTATGATTGCATTGAATTTATAAATTAATTTAAGGAGAACAGAATTTTTGTGATTTAAAATCTTCTTCAGGAACACTGTATATCTTTTTTTAAGTCTTTACATATATCAAAAATGTTATGTATTTTTCTTTATAGAGGCTATATTCATTTCTTGTTTATTCCTGAATACTTTACACTTTTTGATACTATTGTGAGTGGCACTTTACACGTAAAATGTTATAACTGGTTAGTACTAGTGATTTAGAAGGGCTTCCCTGGGAGCTCAACTGGTGAAAAATCTGCCTGCAGTGAAAGAGACCTTGGTTCAATTCCTGGGTCAAGAAGATCCACTAGAGAAGAGATAGGCTACCCACTCCAGTATTCTTGGGCCTCCCTGGTGGCTCAGATGGTAAAGAATCTGCCTGCAATGTGGGAGATCTGGGTTCTATCCCTTGGTTGGAAGGATTCCCTGGAAGGGGCATGGCAACCCACTCCAGTATTCTTGCCTGGAGAATCCCCATGGACAGAGGAGCTGGGCAGGCTACAGTCCATGGGGTGGCAAAGAGTCAGACACAACTGAGCAACTAAGAACAGCAGCAAAGGTTTAGAAAGCTACTGAATTTTATATGTTGTTCTTATATCCAAACTCTTTACTAAATTCTCCTATTAGTTTATAACAGCTTTTCATGATTTTCTTTTTGGATTTTCTGCACCTGTTCCCGTCAAACAGTGATTGTTTCTCTTTGTTTGTCCATATTAATACTAAATCATCAATATATCTTACATTTTATGCCTTTAAAGGTAAGTTTCAGGCATCAGTGCACCTCATCCTTAAGCACTTTAGCATGCATATTTTTAATTAGTATTCAATACTTTATGATTCTTTTTTTCCTCTTGAATTTATACTGCTTCATGCATAGCATAAGGATCATACAACAGCATATTTCTATTTTTTCTCTCCCATCCATTGTGGTATTTAGTCATACATTTTACTTTTTTTTATTAAGACTTTGTTTTTTTGGAGCAGCTTTAGGTTAGTAGCAATGTGAAGGGCAGTATGGAGATTTCCCATACAACCTTACCCCCACATATCCCTAGACTCCCCCATTACTAATATATCCTATCAGTGTGGGACATTTGTTACAGCTGAAAAGCCTAAATGGACATTTTACTTTTTATATGATATGAACACAAAATATATTAAATTTTATATTTGATTTATGCTATTTTCTTTTTTTTTCATATATTAGTGTAGGTTCAAGTTGTTGTCTGGTATTTTATTCCTTCTACTTAAAACAATCTTCTAATGTTTTTAGTATGGATTGGCTGATTATGAATTTTCTGTTTTTATTTATCTAAAAATTTTTCTTCTAAATTTTTGAAATATATTCTCATTAGGTACATTATTCTTAGTTGTCATGATTTTTTTTTTTCTTTTAAAACCTTAATGATGTCACTTTAAGGGCTTTTGCTTATGTGGTTTCTGTGACAAGTCTGCCATTCATTCCCATCTTGGTTCTTCTTGTGTCTTTTATCTCTGGCAACTATAAGATTTAAGATTTTTTTCTTTACCTTTAATTTTTAGCAGTTTCAATATGTTGTAACTTTTTTTTTTTTTAAGTATCCTCCTTCGTGTGCTCTGAGCTTATTGGATCTATAATTTGTTGTCTTTCATTAATTTGGGGAAATTCTCAGTAGTATTTCTTCTGACTTGATTTTTCCTCTTTTCAACTTTTGGAATTCCAGTTACATGTTTTTATTCAATCACTAAATTATGTCCAACTCTTTGTGACCCCATGGACCACAGCACACCAGGCTTCCCTGTCCTTCACTATCTCCCAGACTTCACTCAGATTCATGTCCACTGAATCAGTGATGCTGTCTAACCATCTCATCCTCTGCTGCTCTAGTCTCCTTTTGCCTTCGATCTTTCCAAGTATCAGGATCTTTTCCAGTGAGTTGGTTCTTTGCATCAGGTGGCCAAAGTATTAGAGCCTCAGCATCAGTCCTTCTAATGAATATTCAGGGTTGATTTCCTTCAGGATTGACTGATCTGATCTCCTGGCAGTCCAAAAAAGCATCAATTTTTTGGTGCTAAGCATTCTTTATGGTTCAACTCTCACATCCATACATGACTACTAGAAAAACCAAGGCTTTGACTATATGGATCTTTGGCTGCAAATGATGTCTTTGCTTTTTAATAGTCTAGATTTATCATAGCTTTCCCTCCAAGGAGCAAGCGTCTTTTAACTTCGTGGCTGCAGTCACCATCAACAGTGATTTTGGAACTCAAGAAAATAAAATCTATCACTGCTTCCACTTTTCCCCCTTCTATTTGTCATGAAGTGATGGGACTCATGCCCTGCTCTTAGTTTTTTTTGAATGTTGAGTTTTAAACCTGTTTTTCCAGTCTCCTCTCTCATCCTCATCAAGAGTTTGTTTAGTTTCTCTTCACTTTCTGCCATTAGAGTGGTGTCATCTGCATATCTGAGGTTGTTGATATTTTTCCACGCCCTCTTGATTCCAGCTTTTGATTCATCCACCCCAGCATTTTGCATGATGTACTCTGAATATAAGTTTACTAAGCAGGGTTACAATATACAGCCTTGTTGTACTCCTTTCCCAATTTTTAGCCAGTCCATGTTCCATGTCTGCTTCTAACTGTTGCTTCTTGTCCTGCATACAGGTGTCTCAAGAGACAGGTAAGGTGATCTGGTATTCCCATCCCTTGAAGAATTTCCCACAGTTTGTTGTGATCCACACAGTCAAATTCTTTAGCACAGTCAATGAAGCAGAAGCAGATATTTTCCTGGAAGTCCTTTGCTTTTTCCATGATCCAGCAAATGTTGGCAATTTGATCTCTGGTTCCTCTGCCTTTTCTAAATCTAGCTTGTGCATCTGGAAGTTCTTGGTTCACATACTGCTGAAGCCTAGCTTGAAGGATTTTGAGAATAACCTTACTAACATGTAAAATTAGCACAGTTGTACGGTAGTTTGAACACTCTATGGCATTGCCCTTTGGGATTGGAATGAAAAGTGACATTTTCCAGTCCTATGGTCATTGCTAAGTTTTCCAAATTTGCTGACATATTGAGGGCAGCTCTTTAACAGCATCATCTTTTATGATTTGAAATAGCTCAGCTGGAATTCCATCACTCCTATAAGCTTTGTTTGTAGTAATGCTTCCTAAGGCTCACCTGACTTCAGACTCTACGATGTTTGGTTCTAGGTGAGTGACCACACCACCATGATTATATGGGTCGTTAAGATTTTTTTTGTACAGTTCTTCTGTGCATTTTTGCCACCTCTTCTTAATTTCTTCTGCTTCTGTTGTATCCTTATTGTTTCTGTCTTTTATTGTGCCCATCCTTGCATGAGATATTCCAGTTACATGTGTATTAGGCCATTTGATATTGTCCCACAGCTGCAAGTCTTAAATCAGTCCTTTTACCATTTTCTAAAAGATGCGAGCATCTTATAGAATTTTAACCCTATTTATCACTTCTAGGGTCTTCCCAGGTGATGCTAGTGGTAAAGAATCCATCTGCCAATGCAGGACATGGAAGAGACGTGGGTTCAGTCCCTGGGTCAGGAAGATCCCCTGGAGGAGAACCCAGCAACCCACTCCAGTACTCTTGCCTGGAGAATCCCACGGACCGAGGAGCCTGGCGGGCTATAGTCCATAGGGTCACAAAGAGTCAGATGAGACTGAAGCTACTTAGTATGCATATATCACTTCTAGACCTTTGTAATATGGATGCCATGTATTTTACTTTAACATATTTTGTAAGCTCCATAACAGATTTGCATTATTGCTGTTATAAACAGCTTTTATCCTTATATTTATCCATTTTTCTTCATTTTCCATTCTTTCCTTCAGTTCCATGTACCTGGCTCATTTTCCTAATCTGAAAAAGCTTTCTGTGGTTTGAAATTTTTTTCTTTAGTATTTCTTATAGCACAAATGTGCTGGCAATGAATTTTTAACCTATATGAAATGTCATTATCTCACTTTCATTTTTGAAGGCAATTTTTGTTATGTATAGTATTCTATTTTGCCGCATTTTTTCTTTCTACACTTTAAGGATTTCATTCCATTGTCTCCTGGCTTCTATGGTTTCCATTGAAAAGTCAGCTGTAAGTTTTATTGTAATTCTTTGAAGATCATGTGGTAATGTGTCTCTTCCTCTTCTATGTCTCTTTTCCCTTTTAAGATGATGTCTTTTGTTTTCAGAACTTTGCCTATAAAGCTGTCTCATGTGGTTTTCTTTGGTTCTATCTGCTTGCAGTATGCTGAACTCCTTGTATTTTGGGGTTACTGCCCTTCTAACTTTGAAAAATTCTCAGGTATTTTCTCTCCAAATATAACAACTACCCCATTTCCTCTCTTCTCCCCTTCTTGAACTACAATTATACAATTTTCATAAAGGGAGGAAGACTCCCTATTTTCATTGTATCTCACATGTCTGTGTCTATGTACCTCTTTCTATGCTGCTGACCTATCTGAACATTTTCTTCTGACATATTTTCTACCTCACCAATTACCTTTTAAGCTGTGTCTAAACTGCTGTTAAACCAATTTAATGGATTTTAATTTTAGTTTTCATGATTTTGTTTTAGAATGCTTATTTGATTGTATTTTTATAAATTTCAAATATCTTGAAATTCTCCATCTTTTCATTCATCTTGTCCATCTTTTCTGTGACTCAATTTAACATATTACTCATAGCTATTAAGTTCTTGTCTGATAATTCTAGTATTTCATTCATCTGCTTGTTTGCTTCTATTTTTAAATTGGTTATTGGTCACACTTGCCTGCTCTTATACATGTTTAGTAATTTTTTTAAAAAAAATATGCCACACATTGTATATAAAAGAATTACAGAAGCTCCAGATGAAGGTTTTTCCCTGACTCTTTGTTACACAAATTGAATGAAGGAACTGATCACTTCAGTACAATGAGGGACTGAGCTGGGTCAGGGCTGACTTGCACTTTTAGTAACTCTCGGCCTATCTCTGATTTGTTTTTGTTCTTCGGACGTGCTCTCCCTTCCCTCCACCCTCCAGCTTTTG
Organism: Raphicerus campestris; assembly: GCA_006410735.1. Taxonomy (NCBI): domain Eukaryota; kingdom Metazoa; phylum Chordata; class Mammalia; order Artiodactyla; family Bovidae; genus Raphicerus; species Raphicerus campestris. The sequence goes on from SJYW01007249.1 coordinate 1,584,347, forward strand.
ATTGAGAGACTGGAAAGTCTTTGACTCCTCAGATCTAAGTAATTATGAGAAATTCAGTTTTTCTCCTTGGAGTTTTGAGCCTCTTGATGATGAGAGCACAAATGTTTGTAGCAATCTCCTCCTAGCTTGATAAAGTACTGTTAAAGCAGATTTCACTTCACTTTTTGGAAGTTTTTGGACCAGCTACTCAGTCTCCCACACAGACCCAGAACTCAAAAAATATTCTGTGGGCACATTGCTTTGTGTACTCCTATAGATTCCAACCATCCCACTGGCTCTACAGGGTCACCAAAAGCTTTGCTATCTTCTTGATATGGATCCTCAGCCTAAGCCAAACAAGATCCTCACACTCAGCCTAGAATTGGAAAATGCTCTCGAGGCTGATTACCAGCTCATCTGGGAAGGGCTCTTCCTCCTCTGCATTTTATTTCATCTAGACTTCATTACTACAGCTCTGTGACATTTTTAATAATATGATTTTACAATTTATCTCTTTTATTTCTATTAATGTAATCTGGCCTGCCACAGTCTACTACATCTTACTCAGAGAGAAAATTATCCTTCCTTTAAATGTTTAAGACATATTTAAACTTACATTTTTCTTTATATGTCTAGAATTTCTCAGCATCTATATTCTCTCTTTGAACAAGTTAAGGACACTTTCAGTCCCCTTTCTCACCTCTGAATACATCCCACATTGAGATCATCTGGGGTTTAGTTCCTGGATGATGGTTGTCATTGCTGCAGCTGCTGTTAGACTTAGCCACAAAATTTTTACTATTTTTTAAATAAATGTTTCCTGTATCCCATGTCTTTTTTAGCCTGGTGTTAATTTTTGTTTTCTTTGATGACAGTAATTCTTGAGTAGTTCCTTCAGAGATCTGAGAATAATAATTTTTTCAGAGAGTCTGTCCCAAAGTTTTTATTTTGCTCTCTCTTGAAGGTTAGTTGGGTTGGGTATAGGATCTTGGGATCCAAACAATTTTCTCCAGAAATCTGAAGAATTCCATTGTCTTTAAAAGAGAAATTATTTGCCAACCTGATTCCTACTCCTCTGAGGATAAGCAGTTCTCTCTCTCTCTCTCTCTCTCACTTTATCTTTTAAGACCTTTCTCCCTGATATTTTACCACAATGTGTCTAAGGGGTGAATCTCCCTCCTTCCATTTATATGTTTAGCACTTGATTGATCCTTTGAAACTGAAGACTTTTGCCTTTCTTCAATGGAAATGTTCTCACTGATTAATTATCTTCTTTCCTCCATCTTTCTGCTTTTGGAACACCTGCTAAACGCTAGACGAATGTTGAAACTTCCATATCTAATCTCTTTGTTATTTAACTGTTTTTTTTCTAGTCTTGTCATCTCAGTCATTTTACCCAACAGTTGAGAGAATCCTTTAGCTTATTTTTAACTCACTAATTTGTTCTTTCTTTCTCTATTCTTTTTTTGGCCACACTGCACATTTCCCTGGATCTCAGTTCCCCAAGAAAGGATTGAACCTGGATCTTAGCAGTAAAAATGTGAATCCTAACCACTAGACCACCAGGAAATTCCCACTAATTTCTTCTTTCAAAATAAATTTTGAAATATTTCAATGATACACAAAAGTATAAAGAATTAATAATACAAAAACATACCGGCACACATCACTCAATTTTGTCAACTATTACCATTTTCCTTATTTTCTTCATGTTTTTATTTTTAAGAAATAAAACATTACCAATATAATTGAAGCTCTTTTTAGTCTCTTACCAATTCCATTCCTTTCCTTCTTACTTCAGGGATAACCATTATATCAAATTTGGTCTTTATAACCTCAAAAATGCCTTTTACAAAAGTGTTTCTATACTATATAATTCATTTAAGGGTGCTAGTTCATAAATTTTAGCATTTGTGAAAAATTGTGTAACCGCATTGCAATCAATATATAAAGTAGTTCCATTACACAGAAAGGTATCATTGTGCTCCTCTGCAGCTGATCTTCTGCTCTGACCCTGGCCCTAGACAGCTGCTTTCCGTCATCATAGCTTTGCCTTTTCAATAATTTCAAATAAGTGTAATTGTATAGTCTTTTAAGTTTGGTCTATTTTGCTTATCATAATATTTTCGAGACTCAGTCATGTGTTTGCATGCATTACTCCATGTTTTAGTACTTTTTATAGCTGGACAGTATTTTTAAGTGTGGCTATACAATAATTCACGTATCTGTTCCCCAGTTGATAAACATTTAGATTACTTCCAGTTTGAGTCTCTTCTGTGTAATGAAACTGTGAACATTTATGTGTAGATCTTTGTGTGGACATATGCCTTAATTTCTTTCGAGTAAATAACTGGAAGTTGAATTGCTGTGTTACGCGTTGCGTGTGTTTGACTTTGTAAGATTCTAACGTACTGTTCTCCGAAGTGACTCTGCCATTTTGCACTCCTGCCAGAAATCTATGAGAATTCCAGTTGCTCTATATCCTTGCCAACACTTGGTATTGCCAGTCTTTTTAACTTTAGTATGTAATGGTACCTCATAATTATTTTAATTTGTATTTCTCTAATGACTAGTGAAGCTGAGTGTTTTTTCGTGTAACTACTTCTGTTCATATATATGCTTTCATGGAATTTCTGTTCAAATCTTTTGCCCATTTGTTCTGTGTTGTTTATCACATCACAAGAGTTCTTTATATATTTTGAATATGTACCTTTTATATATGTTTTTCATGTAAATTTTATTGGAGTATAATCATCCATGTTATAGTTAATGCATCAAAAGTATATCTATTATTTTCATGTTTTAACTATATATAGTAAGCATTATACCAATTTATCATTCTGCATAGCCTTTTTTTGTTTCATTCAGCACTATATTTTTGAAATTTATCCCTTTGGATACGTGTAGCTCTAGATGATTCATTTTGTCTGTTGTATAGGATTCTATAATGTGACCAAACCACAATGTGTTTATCCAATCTGTTGGATTATAGGCTGTTTCCAATTTTTTGCTATTACAAACAGTTTTGCAATGAACACTCTTATACATGTTTCCTTACACACAAACATAAGAGTTTCTCTGAGCATATACCTAGAAGTGGCATGGGAGCCGCATATCTTTAAATTTATTCAAATTTCTCTTTGGCTATATTCATTCTACTATTCAGCCAACCTACTGAGTTTTAAATTTGAACAATTATTTTAAAATTTCAAGATCTCTTAGTGACTCATTTTAGTAACAGCCTGTTCTCAATATATGGATATGTTATCTTCTCCAATCTCCCCAGGGATGGTAATCACACTACTTTAAAGACTTCTTTTTTGTGTGCTGTCTCCCTTAAGTTATATTCTCTTTAGTCTTATGTCTTCTCTTTGTTAAGTTTTATGTCCCTCTTGCACAGTGTTGATTTTCCTCAAATGCTTGGGTGTTCTTGGTTTTCTCCTCACCTTTGCTTTAAGAATCCCTTTTTTGCCTGTTCTGAAGGATGATTTCAGCCACAAGATCTTGCCTCTGATTATCACTGTGAAGGAGTTCTGCCAATGGTGTGTGATAGAAGTTGGTCTTCTTATTTCCTAGGGCATCACTGGATTTCTCAGACCTCATTCTTCACCCTCAGACCCAAATATATTCACTCCCTATGCTGGTGTGTGGGTAAATTCCCTTGACATCAGCTCCTCAGCACGAGGGGAGTGGTGCAGGGCAGCTGGGCAGAGATGGGTCAGCCTGGCTGCTCTAAATGCAGCTTCTCGATTGCTCAGTCTCATGATTGCCCCAGGTCCCCTGTGCTGCTCTGGGTGCCCCCTGATCCTGTTGATTCTGAGCTGGGAGCATTCCTGGAGCCACCCTGTCTCCTTGCCCAGTGATGCTCTCCTTATGTGTTTTAGGCTATGGGCTCCTCTGTCAATCCAAGCCTACCTACTTTCCATCTGTCAGGAAATCCACAAAGTTTCTGGTCCACTGAGGACTTTCTTTCTTGATTTATACAACTGTCACAATAGAATACATTTACATTAATACATTTCTTTTTTCTGTAATGACTACAGATTTGAGGAGCTAGGACAGGACCCAGTCTGTCATTTTAATGCAGTCTCTCATGCTTCCTTTCTTTAAGTTCCAGCTTCTTGTCTTCCTTGGAACTCTTGGTCCTTGGGTCTCTCTGTCTCTCTTTGTGTCTCTGTCTCTGGCAGTGGTTCTGTTTCTTTGCTTTTCTCCGACTCCAGTTCTGATTCTATTTACATCTTTCTCCTTGGCTTCTCTAAGCCTTTCTGCCTCACCATCCCCTAATGTCGGTGGCTGGTCTGCATCAGTGGGAGGCTCTGGCCCCCACGGCTGGCTGGCTCTGGAGCAGTTTGTGGGTGGGGGAGCCCCAGATTGCTGCAACGTGGAACAAGGATTTCCAACACATGCTCCCTCTGGCAGCCTGCCACCACAGCTCACTGCCTGCCAACATCACACTTCAACTTAAAGAGGGAAAACTGCCAGACCAATGTTTTAGCTACAGCCCCGTGTCAGGGTTGCACGGGGGATCTCACCACAGGCCCTGCCAGAAGTTAGAGCTGTGAGGGGACTGGGGAAGGGGCTTGGGGCTGCTCAGTGTTGGTGGGGGGTCCTGGCTGCCACTCTCTCCCATCTTACTCACACTGAATATCAGTAAGTTTGCTTGGAATGTACTCAGTGTCTCCCAGGATGGGGGCTCTTCCTGGGCTTAGTTCACACCTGGGCAGGTAGCCACCTCGCGGTCCTGCTTTCTCTCCTGTCCTGTGCCATCCACAGTGTGGTCACCTCCTCCATCTCTGGGCAGAGTAGCTCTGTGCTGTGAACTGAGACACTGTAAGCTCAGGGAATGGTCTAGAACTGAGGAAGTCAGTGGAATCACTCTGGTTTTACTGGTCAAGAGTTAGGAAATGTTAGCATTTCCTAACATTTCGTTCTTACCAATGAAGAAGCATTCATTCTCACCAATGAAGACATTCCCTTCCCTCTCACTGCAAAAGTTTTTTTCTTTTCTAGAAGTGTACCCCTGCCAGTCTAGAAGTGCCCATCTTTGCTAATACAGACATGCCCATCAATTCTACCAAACATAAGGATTCCTATTCATATCGGTGTGGAAGCACACCTCTCTGCTTGTGAGACGCACCCTTCCCCTCTAGTATAGACTCACCCATTCTTTCTTTCATGAGAATCCTTCCCAGTTCAACCACTTCAGATGCTTCTGATCTGATCAGTGTGGAAACATCCACAGCTGTGCACTCTATCCTCGCCAGTACAGAAGCACCTTCTTGCTGACTCCTGCCAGGCCTCAGTTTAGAGGTCTCTTCTTCCAGGCAGCCTTCTCATTCTTTCCTGCATGTGCAGAAGCTCTCATTCAGGGCAAGGGTGAAACATGCTCATTTCTGCAATGTAGAAGTTCCTGGCACAGTCAGTGCACTATTTATTATTCCTCCCAATGTGACTTAGTCCAGTGTTCCAGCAGGGATGAGCCCATTCCAGACCCAGGGATGATGCTTTTTATTTATTTTTTACTATCATTTGCAAAATTGGAGTGTAACTGCTTTGGACTTCACAGGTGGCACTAGTGGTAAAGAACTGGCCTGCCAATGCCAGGAGACATGAGAGACATGGGTTGGATCCCTGGGTTGGGAAGATCCCCTGGAAGAGGGCATGGAAACCCACTCCAGTATTCTCGCCTGGAGAATCTCATGGACAGAGGAGCCTGGGGGGCTACGGTCCATAGGATTGTGAAGAGCTGGACGTGACTGAAGCAACTTAGCGCACGCGCACACATAGTTCCTTTACAATGTTGGGTTAGTTGCTGCTGTGCAACAGTGTGAATCAGCTATCTGTACACAATATCCCTTTTCTCTTGCGCCTCCCTGCCATCACAAAACTGAGCTTGCTGTGCTGTGCAGCTGCTTCCCACTAGCTGTCGGTTTTACACATGATAGCACATATATGCGGAGAAGGTGACGNCCTCCTCCATCTCTGGGCAGAGTAGCTCTGTGCTGTGAACTGAGACACTGTAAGCTCAGGGAATGGTCTAGAACTGAGGAAGTCAGTGGAATCACTCTGGTTTTACTGGTCAAGAGTTAGGAAATGTTAGCATTTCCTAACATTTCGTTCTTACCAATGAAGAAGCATTCATTCTCACCAATGAAGACATTCCCTTCCCTCTCACTGCAAAAGTTTTTTTCTTTTCTAGAAGTGTACCCCTGCCAGTCTAGAAGTGCCCATCTTTGCTAATACAGACATGCCCATCAATTCTACCAAACATAAGGATTCCTATTCATATCGGTGTGGAAGCACACCTCTCTGCTTGTGAGACGCACCCTTCCCCTCTAGTATAGACTCACCCATTCTTTCTTTCATGAGAATCCTTCCCAGTTCAACCACTTCAGATGCTTCTGATCTGATCAGTGTGGAAACATCCACAGCTGTGCACTCTATCCTCGCCAATACAGAAGCACCTTCTTGCTGACTCCTGCCAGGCCTCAGTTTAGAGGTCTCTTCTTCCAGGCAGCCTTCTCATTCTTTCCTGCATGTGCAGAAGCTCTCATTCAGGGCAAGGGTGAAACATGCTCATTTCTGCAATGTAGAAGTTCCTGGCACAGTCAGTGCACTATTTATTATTCCTCCCAATGTGACTTAGTCCAGTGTTCCAGCAGGGATGAGCCCATTCCAGACCCAGGGATGATGCTTTTTATTTATTTTTTACTATCATTTGCAAAATTGGAGTGTAGCTGCTTTGGACTTCACAGGTGGCACTAGTGGTAAAGAACTGGCCTGCCAATGCCAGGAGACATGAGAGACATGGGTTGGATCCCTGGGTTGGGAAGATCCCCTGGAAGAGGGCATGGAAACCCACTCCAGTATTCTCGCCTGGAGAATCTCATGGACAGAGGAGCCTGGGGGGCTACGGTCCATAGGATTGTGAAGAGCTGGACGTGACTGAAGCAACTTAGCGCACGCGCACACATAGTTCCTTTACAATGTTGGGTTAGTTGCTGCTGTGCAACAGTGTGAATCAGCTATCTGTACACAATATCCCTTTTCTCTTGCGCCTCCCTGCCATCACAAAACTGAGCTTGCTGTGCTGTGCAGCTGCTTCCCACTAGCTGTCGGTTTTACACATGATAGCACATATATGCGGAGAAGGTGACGGCACCCCACTCCAGGACTCTTGCCTGGAAAATCCCATGGATGGAGGAGCCTGGTGGGCTGCAGTCCATGGGGTCGCTAAGAGTCGGACACGACTGAGCGACTTCACTTTCCCTTTTCACGTTCATGCATTGGAGAAGGCAGTGGCAACCCACTCCAGTGTTCTTGCCTGGAGAATCCCAGGGACGGCAGAGCTGGCCACCAGGCTCTGCCGTCTATGGGGTCACACAGAGTCGGACATGACTGAAGCAACTTAGCAGCAGCAGCAGCAGCAGCAGCAGCAGCGCATATATGTCAATGATGTTCTCTCACTTCATCCCACCCTCTCCTTCTCTGCTCTGTGTCCCCAAGTCCACTCTCTTTGTCTGAGTCTCTATTCCTGCAGATAGGTTCATCAGTGTCAAATCCTCCTTTTAAGAGTCTAGTGGTTCTTAGAGCTTCAAATATAAAGTTAAGCATGCATGTGTGCTAAGTCACTTTAGTCGTGTCCAACTCTTTGCAATCCTATGGACTGTAGCCCGCCAGGCTCCTCTGTCCATGGGATTCTCCAGGCAAGAATACTGGAGTGGGTGGCCCTGCCCTCCCTCAGGGGATCTTTCTAACCCAGGGATTCAACCCATGTCTCTCATGTCTCCTGCATTGGCAGACTGGCTCTTTACCACTAGCGCCACCTGAGAAGGCCGCATGTGAGTGTAGCAGTACCCATTCTAACTAGTATAGAAATAGTGATTACTGAGAACACAGAGGTTCCCAATCTGATCTGGGCAAAAGTGCCCATCAGTATGGAAGCATCTCCTGGTGGGAGTGTAGAGGCTCCCAGCGCTGCCAGTGTGGACACACTCCTCTGCCACTGGAGGCAGNAGAAATAGTGATTACTGAGAACACAGAGGTTCCCAATCTGATCTGGGCAAAAGTGCCCATCGGTAAGGAAGCATCTCCTGGTGGGAGTGTAGAGGCTCCCAGCGCTGCCAGTGTGGACACACTCCTCTGCCACTGGAGGCAGGCACCTGGCAGACCCTGAAGGAGCGTGTATCAATGAGGGAGGGCAGTGGGAAAGGCAGGGTGGGAGAAGGAGCCGCTTGATCAGACTGACAGCCTGGCGGAAGTGCTGGCTGCCAGTATAAACAGATAAGCACTAATAATCACTCTTTCTTAAAAGCCCCACTTGCGTGTCCCATTTTCCTAAAGACGCCACCTGCACAGCTGCTCCTAATCAAGGACCATTTAATTCGTTCCCAGATCATTGTCTGCACTAATTGTCTTAAACAAACCGAAGTTCATTTCACCTTATTCCCCAAAGACCTGGAGGGCTTCTAATTACCTGTAGGTGCTTCTCCACACAGCCCAGCTTCATTAAGGATCACAATATGTTCCTCTAATAGGTTTCCCATTAAAATCCAATGGGTTCCCATCAAAATGAATTATGTCCCAAGAAAAAAATCCACTAAAATATATTTTAATTAAAGTGAATTAGGTATTGCATATGCCTGCTTCTACCAACAGGTTGCACTTGGGACCAATGCTGGCAGAAAGCTGAGGGGAGAGGTGTGAAAGAGAGAGGATGGGAAGGGGCAAGAAAGTTCAGTTGTGGGGAGAAGAGTTTGGAATCAGACAGTGGCTAAGCTACTGGCATTGTGACTTTAGGCAGTCACCTTACCTCTTTGAGCTTCAGTTTCCTCATATTTGAAAAGGAGATAATAATTCCTAAGCTTGCAGTTTAGTTTTGACTGGAATAGAGATTATATATATATAGTGCTTCACACAGAAAAAAGTACTCAATAAGTGTCACTATTATATAACATAAATAAATATTGTGTTAGTCAGCTGTGCTGAGTAACAAACAACCCTCCCCCACTCCAATCTCAAAGGCTTACAACAACAAATCTTTATCTCTCAAAAGGACTGCAGGTTAGTCCTGCCCCTTGTGTCTTCTTGTTCTGCAACCCAGGCAGGAGGATCAGCCCCTCCCTGGGATATGTCATTCTCATGGCAGAGGGCAAAGGGCAAAGAGCAAGCTGAACTATGTAGCTGTGTTCAAGGCTTGTGCTACACATTTAGGTGTCACGTCACTTACTTTCCAGTGGTCAGAGAAATTCACTCATTTGAGCATGGCCCTTGTGCTGAGAACACTACCCACTTACCAGGAGGCAGGGCAAGGGCAGGGTTTATAATCTTCCTACAGGAAAGGAATGAATAATTGTCAACAATAAAATAATATGCCATAATCCTATCACTAGTGATTATAGCAGTGTTTCTCAAGTTTGCCTTGCAATAAAAATCTCCTTGGGATCAAAATAGAGAGACCTGAGTCCCAATTCAGAGCTACTAAATCAAATTCTCTGGAGAAAGGTCCTAGGAATATATATTTTAATGTGTCTCAGATCATCTTTATCATGAAGAACATTTGAGAAACATAGATTATGGAATAATGGATAAAAACTTTGATTCAGAGAGATCTGAGATTGCAAATTATCTCCACCATGTATTAGCTGTGTCATCATGAGAAAGATTCTTAACCTCTGAACCTCTTCATTTGTGATAACATGTGCAAACCATATAGCACAGTGTGGTACAGGGCAATCCTTCAATAAGCGTTAGCATTTCCTATTCTAAAAACAACAATATAATGATGAGAATCAATACATTGCAATAAATAGTAACTCTAGGAACAACAGTGTTAAATAATGATAATGCTAATAATAAATATACATACTATAAATATAATAATAATGTACAGGTAAGAATTCAACAGGAAGAGCTATCTATGGTCATTGGCTTTTGCTCTGAACTTCTTGGTAACCGTCCTTGACCCCAGCTACACATTCGAATCACCCGTGGAACTTTAAAACATCCCAGTGCTTTCACCTTATCCCTGGAGATTATGATTTTATTAGTCCCAGGGGTACTCCACGCTGGTCAGGCTCCCCAGGTGTTGCTACTATGCAGCCAAATGTGAAAACCACTGCCCTAGGGTCTTGCTACTCAAAGTGTGGTCCAAGGACCAGCAGCATCAGCATCCCCTGGGAGCTTGTTAGAAATATGGAACCTCAGGTACCACTTTGAACCTGAAGAATCAGAATTCAAAGTTTGACAAGTCTCCTAGGTGATTTTGCACTTACAAAATCAAGGTCTCCAAGGACCTCATTACCCACCCCCTGCCCCACCTCTGGCCCAGTGGTTGCATCCTTCATCCTCTCGGTAGCATTCAAAGCTAACGTTCCATCTTTCTAATTTTTAGTCTAATTAATTTATTTGTTTTTGGCTGTGCTGGATCTTCATTGCTGAGCAGGCTTTTCTCTAGTTGCAGTGAGTGAGGACTATTCTTCATTGCAGGGCACGGGCGTCTTATTTTGATGGCTTCTCTTCTTGTGGAGCCAGGTTCTAGGTGCACTGTGTGGGCTCTAGGGTGCCGGCCCAGTAGCTGTGGAGCATGGGCTTAGCTGCTTCATGCCGCGTGGGATCTTCCCGAATCAGGGATCGAACCCATATCTTCTGCATTGGCAGGCAGACTCTCCACCACTCTGAGCCAGCAGGGAAGCTCTGATATTCCATCTTGAAAACCCCTCTCCCCCATCATCTTCCATCATACCACTTCTGGTTTTCCACATTTTGGGCTGCTCATCTTTTCCTCCACAAACACGTCTCTGTCTGCCTTTCTCTTCCTCTCACTGTCTTTCTGTCGCCTTCTCTTCTCTGACCCTTTCCTTGTCTTGCGGTCCCTCCTTCCGTGTGACTCTCTCTCTCTCTCTCATCTTTCTTGCCTCTCTCATAAACATGTTTCGGTTTCTTTATTCAGGCTTTTTCCTGCTATTTTATGAACAGGCAGCCAAATATGGCCCCCTGGCCCAGTTTTATGACTCGTTTCAAATAGGCAGCCAAAAAGGCGGCCCAGCGTTTCTGAATCTCAATACCAAAGTCACAGGAGAGCAGCTGATGGGCTGCACTTGAGTCAGCATCCAGCCCTGGTCCAGCCAGCTGTGGCGAAGGGAGCAGAGAGATGGGGGTACTAACAGGGTCTGTGGAACTCTGCTCTGGGAGAGGGGCTGGTCTCCAAGGAGGGAGGGGCGCTGGAGGAGCACAAAGGATGCTCACCACACCTGCCTGCCCAGGTGGACCCTCTTGGTAATGAGTTTTGACTTGAATCAAGCTTGACTTGCCCATCCCTTCGGCCACTGTCATCTGAACTTCCGGCAGGTCCCCATTGTCTTCATCCCAGCCCAGGTTACTTCTGGTCTTGGAGCCTCAGCTTCCTCATCTATGAAGTGGTGACAACAGCCCCTCCCAGCAAGGCAGTTGCAAGATCCTACATGCCATCATGTTGGGCAGAGTGCCCTGTTGGTCAAGGTACCATGACACATTCAAGTTCCCTAAAGTCCCGGAAGTTCCCCTGGTGTTCACCTGCCCACCCCCTCCTCCTTCTTCCTCTCCTGCCATCATCATGCTCCCCCACTGCCAGTGTGGTCCCTGGATGCCTTGTGGTCACACTCGGTGAGACATACCACCCCCTCACCTCATCCGTATCACTAATTTGGAACACACACCAGGATGTCCTCATTTAGCTATTGAAACCACAAGCTCTGATCATCTTTTCAGTCAACTGAGCCTCATGGCCAGCCTGGCTGGGCTCCTTGCAGACCAGCCATTGCCACCCAGCCCCCTTACCTGAAATCAGGTGGGGGCTACCAGATGGTGAAGAAGGGAGGCAGGAAACCCCAGTGTCTATAGGACATCAAACATTCCAGGTGCCTCTGAGGGCCTCCTGGGTCACTGTCCACATCTTGTGGACAGAAGCAGCTATTGCTTTATATTTCTTGTTGTTGGTATTATTTTTCTCATCCATTGAGCAAATGTTCCCCATCATCGTTTGGATAGGGGGCTGGTCACTGGAGACTCGGAGATGCAGTCGAATAAGTGCTGAGCTTGGGAACTTCAGCCCACGATCTAAGGCTGGCCAGGTCTCACCAGCCTATGGATGCAAAAAAAATCACCTGCAGATACATACCCAGTCCCCCAGCCCACCTCCTCACCCCAGAACTCCAGTCTACCTCAAACCCCCCACCTGCCACCCCCATCAGATAGTTCTGGTTGTCCCCAGTGGAGTCTTGCATGAGTCCACCAACCTGACCGGGTTGTGCTGCTGTTTCCTCTGCCTCTCTCACTGGGCCGTGGTCCTCTCTGGCCCTGCAGGCACTTAGGCTGGCCCCTGAGATGTTCAGTCTGCAGCACCAGGCTCTGCTCCACCCAGACCCCGCCTCGGCTCCACCCAGACCCTGCCTCGGCCTGGCCCAGCCTCAGCCCTCTTGAAGACTTCATGCCCGAAGTCCAGGCAGCTCCTGGGTCTGTGACAAATCACTTTATGCTCAGTCAGGAGGCCCCTACAGCAGAAATGCTTAAGCCCCAGAGTGATGCAGCTTCGTTAGAAACTGCTTTTTCAATTCAAACCGCACAACAGCTCTCTCCCTTGGGTGTGGTACCAACCTCACTGGGATAGTAGAAGTAGGGGGGCTTCAAATCTGGAATGCTCCTTTTTGCTCAGGCCCTGTTGCATACTCCAGAATCCATGTTTTCTAAAGATTAATTCTCCCATTGAGGTCCTGCAGCCTCTTCCTGGTCCCCTGGCTTCCTTTGGCCATCCTCAGCTGCAAGCAGCTGAAACCCCAACCCCACTGGCAGAACGTGCCGTTTCACAGAGGAGAACCCTGCCGGGAGGCAGGGCTCCTCCCAGGTCCACGGCTCTGTGCTGGGTCTATTCCTCAGCAGGTATTCACTGGCGGCCTGCCCTCCCCTGAGGGGTGGGTGTACATCCCAATCTACCATGCTGGGCGTGGCCTTGGGGCTTTCTTTGGCCTTTGGAATGTGAGCCAAGTCCCTAAAAGTGCTTGTGTGAGTTACACTGTCTTCAAGCACCCGTGATCTCCCAAGAGAGGAGCTCTCTTCCACTCACTGCGGCTCCTTCAGCCCTGGACCCAGAATAAATATGTGTGGAACAGACCGGAACCCAACCCACAGCCTGCAGCGTGGTGCCCAACCCCGCCTGGAGTAGCTGAACCACAGTGAACCTGCTGACCTGTGACCTCAAGCACTCTCAAGAAAGCCCGGTGTCACTTGCTGAGTNGCGGTCCCTCCTTCCGTGTGACTCTCTCTCTCTCTCTCATCTTTCTTGCCTCTCTCATAAACATGTTTCGGTTTCTTTATTCAGGCTTTTTCCTGCTATTTTATGAACAGGCAGCCAAATATGGCCCCCTGGCCCAGTTTTATGACTCGTTTCAAATAGGCAGCCAAAAAGGCGGCCCAGCGTTTCTGAATCTCAATACCAAAGTCACAGGAGAGCAGCTGATGGGCTGCACTTGAGTCAGCATCCAGCCCTGGTCCAGCCAGCTGTGGCGAAGGGAGCAGAGAGATGGGGGTACTAACAGGGTCTGTGGAACTCTGCTCTGGGAGAGGGGCTGGTCTCCAAGGAGGGAGGGGCGCTGGAGGAGCACAAAGGATGCTCACCACACCTGCCTGCCCAGGTGGACCCTCTTGGTAATGAGTTTTGACTTGAATCAAGCTTGACTTGCCCATCCCTTTGGCCACTGTCATCTGAACTTCCGGCAGGTCCCCATTGTCTTCATCCCAGCCCAGGTTACTTCTGGTCTTGGAGCCTCAGCTTCCTCATCTATGAGGTGGTGACAACAGCCCCTCCCAGCAAGGCAGTTGCAAGATCCTACATGCCATCATGTTGGGCAGAGTGCCCTGTTGGTCAAGGTACCATGACACATTCAAGTTCCCTAAAGTCCCGGAAGTTCCCCTGGTGTTCACCTGCCCACCCCCTCCTCCTTCTTCCTCTCCTGCCATCATCATGCTCCCCCACTGCCAGTGTGGTCCCTGGATGCCTTGTGGTCACACTCGGTGAGACATACCACCCCCTCACCTCATCCGTATCACTAATTTGGAACACACACCAGGATGTCCTCATTTAGCTATTGAAACCACAAGCTCTGATCATCTTTTCAGTCAACTGAGCCTCATGGCCAGCCTGGCTGGGCTCCTTGCAGACCAGCCATTGCCACCCAGCCCCCTTACCTGAAATCAGGTGGGGGCTACCAGATGGTGAAGAAGGGAGGCAGGAAACCCCAGTGTCTATAGGACATCAAACATTCCAGGTGCCTCTGAGGGCCTCCTGGGTCACTGTCCACATCTTGTGGACAGAAGCAGCTATTGCTTTATATTTCTTGTTGTTGGTATTATTTTTCTCATCCATTGAGCAAATGTTCCCCATCATCGTTTGGATAGGGGGCTGGTCACTGGAGACTCGGAGATGCAGTCGAATAAGTGCTGAGCTTGGGAACTTCAGCCCACGATCTAAGGCTGGCCAGGTCTCACCAGCCTATGGATGCAAAAAAAATCACCTGCAGATACATACCCAGTCCCCCAGCCCACCTCCTCACCCCAGAACTCCAGTCTACCTCAAACCCCCCACCTGCCACCCCCATCAGATAGTTCTGGTTGTCCCCAGTGGAGTCTTGCATGAGTCCACCAACCTGACCGGGTTGTGCTGCTGTTTCCTCTGCCTCTCTCACTGGGCCGTGGTCCTCTCTGGCCCTGCAGGCACTTAGGCTGGCCCCTGAGATGTTCAGTCTGCAGCACCAGGCTCTGCTCCACCCAGACCCCGCCTCGGCTCCACCCAGACCCTGCCTCGGCCTGGCCCAGCCTCAGACCTCTTGAAGACTTCATGCCCGAAGTCCAGGCAGCTCCTGGGTCTGTGACAAATCACTTTATGCTCAGTCAGGAGGCCCCTACAGCAGAAATGCTTAAGCCCCAGAGTGATGCAGCTTCGTTAGAAACTGCTTTTTCAATTCAAACCGCACAACAGCTCTCTCCCTTGGGTGTGGTACCAACCTCACTGGGATAGTAGAAGTAGGGGGGCTTCAAATCTGGAATGCTCCTTTTTGCTCAGGCCCTGTTGCATACTCCAGAATCCATGTTTTCTAAAGATTAATTCTCCCATTGAGGTCCTGCAGCCTCTTCCTGGTCCCCTGGCTTCCTTTGGCCATCCTCAGCTGCAAGCAGCTGAAACCCCAACCCCACTGGCAGAACGTGCCGTTTCACAGAGGAGAACCCTGCCGGGAGGCAGGGCTCCTCCCAGGTCCACGGCTCTGTGCTGGGTGTATTCCTCAGCAGGTATTCACTGGCGGCCTGCCCTCCCCTGAGGGGTGGGTGTACATCCCAATCTACCATGCTGGGCGTGGCCTTGGGGCTTTCTTTGGCCTTTGGAATGTGAGCCAAGTCCCTAAAAGTGCTTGTGTGAGTTACACTGTCTTCAAGCACCCGTGATCTCCCAAGAGAGGAGCTCTCTTCCACTCACTGCGGCTCCTTCAGCCCTGGACCCAGAATAAATATGTGTGGAACAGACCGGAACCCAACCCACAGCCTGCAGCGTGGTGCCCAACCCCGCCTGGAGTAGCTGAACCACAGTGAACCTGCTGACCTGTGACCTCAAGCACTCTCAAGAAAGCCCGGTGTCACTTGCTGAGTTTGGGGGATGTTTGTCTTGTGCCATTATCCAGCAACAGCTTGGGCACTCTGGGTGGGGGGTCACTTCCTTCAGGCCTGTCCCCTCAGGTCTCAGATGGCTGCTGCAGAGCCAGCAGTCACGTTCTCAGATAGCCACATAGAGAGGCAGGAGAAAAGAGCTTTTCTGCATGTGTCTCTTGGTTTTCATCAAAAGGGACACATTTCCCAGAAGCCTCCTCCCTGCTCGACATCTCCTCCTGTCTAATGAGCAGAAACACTTGTGTCTAGTGCCTGTCACCTGTGTTCTGATCCATCACTGGCAAGAAAAAGGGGATCACCGAGATTAGGTCATGTTAGGGAACATCTCCTCTTACCTTGTGGTGGGGAAAGGGACTCCATAAATCATAGCGATGCCTGGCGGTCAACCAGACTGAGCGGGTTCCATTAGCCAGGAAGGAAGTGGGCCATGACAAGTGAGTGGGAACCCACAGATGCGGTCACAGACTCCTGTGGCCCCAGGAAACTGACAAGCAAGAATACTATTTCTTAATGCATATGTCAAACACCTAATGAACAAATGCATGTGTTAAAACAGCACCCTGATCCTTATTTCCCTGTGTTTCCAGCAGATCCTCTCTCTATTTGCTATCTTACGGCAGAGGTGGACTGCCAGATTTTTTGCAGAACCATTAAATAAAACATGAGGCAGACCTCCAAAACATAAGACAGGTAAAGGCAGAACTCTGGTTTATAGGCGATATGCATGTGTGACAGTGGGGGCCAGGGAGAAGGATGAAGGGAGACCCGACCCACATTTGCTTGGTTTCCCTCTTCAGCCCCTCCCACCCAGGACCTCTGAGATATTGTCAGAGAACCTAGGATTCTGCCTAAGTCAGTTAGGAAATCGTTGTATAGGGAAAACAAAAGCCACACTTACTGAGTAGTTACCATGTTCTAGGCAATTGTGCATACATGCACCTTTAATCTGACAATATCCTTTATGCAGGGCTCCATTCCCTCCCTCCAAAGGGAACTGGCCTCAGGACCGTGCCTCAGGCTGGCAGTGAGGTGTTTGGGAAGAGCATTCATTCTGGAAGCCAGTGGTGGCTTTTGGGAAGCCTGGGTTCAGCTCCAGCTGTGACTTTGACGTGCAGTGTGTCCTTGAGCAAGCCGTTTAACCTCTGTTGGTCTCTGTACCCTCGTCTGCACCATGACATATTGGGTTCTTATGCTCTGATGCCCCAGACCTACACTGAGGCCACCTCCGCTAGGCTGGATTGACACGTGCTAGGCGAGTCCTCCCTGCTGAGGAGGCAGCAGCAGCCTCGAAGGGCTTGGGCCCCTGAGAGAGGAAGTGGATATGGAACCTCTGCACCCCCACACGCTGCCACCATCTGACCTGATTAAAACCCAGCCGGTGGGGCCTGCCGGTGACTCAGTCCCTTGCTCTATCTGATTGTCAAAGTCGATTCCTAGAAGTTGAAAGTCACTTCTCCTCTGCCGCTACCAGCACCACCACCTCCCCCACGAGGCGAGCTCTAATTCTGTCCCTTCACCACAGAGCCAGGACGCAGGCGGTGACAGTGTAAGGGGCTTTCAGGGGAAAGTCTGGGTTGGAAATCTAGAGGTCAGGCCATGCTGGAAGGGGTGAGAGAGGCCAGGAACCATCCTCGCTGGGGAGGAAATAGGATGTGTAAGCAGGAGGGGACACAAGACCTCAGCTCTGCACTCACCAGCTGTGTGACCTCAGATGCAGTATGTCATTTCTCTGCCTCAGTTGTATGTAAAATGAACAGGACGACTCTTCTTCCCAGTTTTATGTCTCAGAGATAACCAAGGCCAATGGCTCAGAATGTGTTCTTCTGGACTCTTCTCTTTGCAGACACAAAGCCAGGAGAGGGAGAGAGGGAAAGATGGAAATAGAGACGAGAAGATTAGAGTGGCCTTGACGATTGTAACCACAACAGTGGAATCACACTGGGCAAGGAAGCAGTGAGGATATGGGCATGCTATGAAGACCCGCTTTGGGGAGCATCTTCTGTCTCCCTCACCAACCTCCAAGAGAATCACAGGCACGACCGGAAGCAGGAACTTGGCCTTTCTTGTCACATCCCGGCACCTGGAGTGGCACCAAGAGAGGTGGGAGGCAGAGGAGCGGCAGCAATGTTCAGGGGCTGCCACCACATCCCATCCCCTGCACCCACCTTCCATGGCTGCTCTTCACTTCCACCTTCCAAATCTCCTTCTCCAAGTCCTGAGAAGGACACACCACCCCCGAGTTACACAGTGAAATTCTGGGTAACGTAGTTTCGTTAAGCTGACACAAAGCAAAACTACCACCCCACCCCCACCCCAGATGCTCAAGATCCCTTGGGACAACACTGGACAGAGAACAGGAGAGTGAGGTCACCTGGAGACTTCAGTGAAAGTGCATGGCCCTCTGCCCAGGTGAGTGTGAACTGCTCTGACTCTTCTGATGAGGATGGAGAAGATCATTCTACAGATCAACAGTCACGCTAGGTGCCAGCGTCTATGGTGTTCTGCTGCGGTATTGGTGATGGGGGCTACATGAGATGATGGTGGTTACAGAGATGATGGTGGTTCCCCATCATCTCTGATCTACTGGGTTCTTACAGGGGCTCCACTCCTAAATCAAATGGGGATATAATAGAAGCCACCACTCCTGTATCCTTCCCGTCTTTGAGGGTAGTGCTAATCTCTGCCATTTCTCCCAGCATGTGGCCTATCTCGTTTACTATTTTGTCTAGAAAGGGGAGGTGCAGTTTAGAGCCCTCCTCTCCTATTATAAAGTCTTTAATACCATAGGGCAGGGAACCAAGTGAGAATTCTGCCAGCTATTAAGTATATCCATCCCAATGACACATGCAGGGACTGGAGAGATAACCGTGGGTGAGTCTATGACCCAACAGACCCACTGTGAGATGGACAAAAGCCAGCACTCATCTGTGGCCTCCTTCCACCCACAGTGGCACGTGGGTGGTTCTCTGGTCTTACATGACGCATCCACTCTCACATGTCCACCCTCTGAACCTTTTGATCCCTTCTCAGAACTCAGCCAAGGCAGTTTTGTTATCTCCAGCTCCCCGTAGACCAACTATGCCTCATGTCTACATGTCCCAGCAGTGTTAGGAGTGTCTCAGGGCTCCTGAGTCATTGGATGGTTGTTGTGCAGTCGCTCAGTCATGTCCTACTTTTTACGACCCCGTGAGCTGCACCACACCAGGCTTCCCTGTCCTTCACTGTCTCCCGGCGTTTGCTCAGACTCATGTCCATTGAGTTGGTGATGCCATCCAACCATTTCATACTCTGTCAACCCTTCTCCTGCCCTCATTCTCCCCCAGCATCAGGGTCTTTTCCATGAATCGGCTCTTTGAATCAGCTGGCCAAAGTATTGGAGCTTCAGCATCAGTCCTTCCAATGAGTATTCAGGGTCGATTTCCTTTAGGATTGGACATTGGACAGTGTTCCTTGTCAACCCCGCCCTCTCCTCCCTGCCCTGATAGAAGACCTTTAAGACTTCCTCCCAGGGGTGTTCTGGCTCCTGCAGTTCTTTCAGTAGATAAGTTGTTTCCTCCTATTAAAGAGGAAATGTGAACTCCCTCAGACCACTTTGAGAACTGGTTTTAGTTACTGGTCTGCATAGCAAGGGGCTCCCAGGTGGCTCAGTAGTAAAGAATCTGCCTGCAATGCAGGAGACGCGGGCTCTATCTCTGGGTCAGGAAGATCCTCTGGAGAAGGAAATGGCAACCCACTCCAGTATTCTTGCCTGGGAAATCCTATAGACAGAGGAGCCTGCCAGGTTACAGTCCATGGGGTCACAGAGTCAGACATGACTTAGCAACTAAAGTTAAAATTTTCTGCAGAGCAGTAGTAGAAATGGGGGATGCCATGGAGGAATCCGCATCATTCGGAGAGGCAGGCATCCCAGGGCAGACCTTTGTGTTGTCTCCCATCACCAGGAGACTCTAGCAAAGAGGAGAGACCATTTCTACCTTCCAGAGGTTCAGGGAACTTTGAGTCTCAGGTTTATCAAGCGAATCCATACAGATGTTCCCATCCCAGTTCTCAGGGCCCCAGCTTTCTCTGGCAGCTCTTCTATCAGCTTGGAAGACCCACAAGGGCTGTGAGTTTGGCCCCTGTTCCTCCACTACTCTTCCAGTTAACTCTTGGGTCTAATTTTCAAGACAGTCTGCCCCCTCCAGCTTCAGGAATTAAGGGGCTATCGAAGCACTGCCCTGGCAAACTTCTGGCTTTCCAGCTGAACCTTACGATGATAGTGGGCTGACATGAGCCTGTCATTTTCTTCCTTCAGGGCTGTCATGGCAGTTGACCTCAGCCAAACAAGTCTGCAAATCCTTCAAGTTACCATTGTGCCCCATCTCTCAAGGGCTAGAGCTACTGGATAAACCAGTGCTTTCCCTTCCACCTGCACCTCTAATCCAGTAAGATGAGAGTCTCAGCAAAGATGAGGCTACAGCATCCCAGGTACTTGCTAAGTGTCATCCCACTCCACTCAATACCAGCAATGTGGTACTGGCTGCCATCTGGCTAGTGATGGATTCCGTTCCAGAAGCCCACCCTGAGAGTATATTCCTACAACCATTTACATTACCAACTGTCCTTGGTTGGGTGCCCCCAAAAGCAGCTCCTGAGGCAAGGATGGAGTATAAGCAGCTAGTTTATTTTTACAGTCCCTCCCATAGAAGGAAAGGTGATAACACGTGTATTAATAAGCAGGTTCCCACTGTGAGCAGCCGAGGCTCAGGCTCCCTGGGATGCTGACAAAGCAGAACATGCCCCAGATTATCCTGCCCGAAGGGCAAGGAGTCTAGGGTATGTATCCTCCTGCTGCTGTGTGCCCATGGCTGAGTGTTGCCCCTGGGGGTGTTAACAGCCCAGTGCTTCTGGCCTCTGATAACCAACTCTGCAACAAGGTGAAGAGGAAGCACCAGAGCGGACAAGCACAGGTGCCTGCATCTGACACCATCAGCAAGTGCAGAGGGGATACAGGCGGGGCACCCACAAAGGCTGCTGCCACCAATCCGTTGAGAATCAACATACACAGGCATTGGAACGATTCAGTTCAGTTCAGTTCAGTCGCTCAGTCGTGTCCAACTCTTTGCAACCCCCTGGACTGCAGCACGCCAGGCCTCCCTGTCCATCACCAACTGCCAGAGTCAGCATACAAAGAGCAGAATTACTGACAGCGTGCTATACTTAAGCCCTGGACATGGTGTTACTCATCTCAATAGCTCTGCTAGATGACTCTTACTAGGATCCCCATTTTACAGATGAGGAACCGAGACTCAGATATTGAGCCACTGGCCCCAGATGGCAGAGCTGTAAATTACTGTACTTCAAGCTCCACCCAGGTTCTAACTGTTTGGTTTTCTTTAATAATGCCTATGAATACATACTTAATATATTACATGAATGATAAGTTAATTTCATATCTGTGTGCAGTAAATTCTCTGAGGGCAGGAATAAGATTTTTTGGCTTCAGTATTCAGAGTACCTAGCCCCTAGCTGGCATTCGACAGGAACTTATTGAATAAATGAGTGAATGACTTAAGAAGAGATCAAGAACTAGTAGTTTCTTCCTCAGCTACTGATAACTGTGTGACTTTGGATAAGTCTCTTTCCTGGTGTGGCCTTAGTTTCCCACTCTGTAAACACCCTACACTAACCCTTGTCTCCTAGACATCCAGCCCCTTGCTCCAGAGCCATCCTTCCAGAAGTTTCCTGTGGAGCCTAACTGCTCTCCTCCAATGACCCCATCCGGGCTTCACTTATCTTGATCAGCCCCACCGTCATATCACCACATTTGCCTGGTGACACTGGGTGCCAACACCGTCTCACACCAACGGCTGGAGAAAATCACACAGCCACATTGCCAGGTTCCATTCTAAGATCATGACCACAGGCCTCAAATGGGCACTTCAAGTTGCCCCATGGAGCCCTCTGTTTCTCTTCTTTGGAGTGACTACTGGCTTTTTCCCTTTCCTTTCTCTGTCACACTTATCAGCCCCTGGTCACCCCTCTGACTCTCAGTAGATGACCTCACCCCAGACATCAGTTCAGAGAGCAGGTGCCAGGAGCCATGGCAGTCTCCTAGTCATGCCCTGTCCTGTGGTGGTGGTTTGGTCACTTGAGTCGTGTCCAATTCTTTGCAACCCCATGGACTGTAGCCACCAGGGTCCTCTGTCCATGGGACTTTCCCGGCAAAAATACTGCAGTGGATAGGCATGCCCTCTTCTAAGGGCTCTTCTTCTCAACCCAGGGATTGAACCCGGGTCTCCTGCATTGGCAGGCGGAGTCTTGACCCCTGAACCAGCGAGGAGGCTCCCTCCCCCATCCTGTGGATCTGCTGTATCTGCTTTCATGTTTGCTTCCTCACTCTCAACACCCAAAGGCCACATCCCCTCCTCTCAGAGACTGGTCTTGCCACTTGTGCTCTGGGTCCTGTTTTTTCCATCTTTTCAAGGAACTTGAATCTTCATGTTGTCCCCCTCTCCTTGATCATCAGCCTCCTTGCTGGACCGCCTTCTGGTCCTTACCCATCAGCACACAGACCTGCTCCAGGCCCTGGGTGCCCCTCCCTTTGGCGCCATCCCATCCCTCCCTCCTCCCATCTTCTCAGGAGAGTCTCCTCCTCCTCCTCCTCCCTCTCCTCCACCTCCCATCAACCTCTCTGTCACCCAACCCAAATGGCCTCCAGGGAAGTGCTCCAGGGGGAGAGGCAGGAGGCAGGGAGCCTGCATCCACCACTCTCCAGCCTCTGTGCTTATTTGTCTGCCCTGGCCTGATGAGATTGAGCCACCCAAACTCCCTGTTTGATCACCCAAATGGAATCTCAGCTTCTCTTCCATTTGGGGCTCCGTTCAGGTACACACCTCTCGACTCTAGATCTGGGCCCAATTTCAGCCAGTTCAGAGAGGCTTGAGCTGGTTCAAGATGAATGCATTCAGCTAGGACCAATTCCAAAAGATTTAAATCAGCTGCACCGGTTTATGTAGCTCAGAAAAATTCTGCTGATCCAGCAGGGCTAAAACAGGCCAACCTGGGGAGCTGTGGACAGGTAGGGTCATGGAGCCCCAGCCCACAGCATGTAGGTTGAGCCAGTCCAAACCTGTTTGCTGATCTGATCCAGTTTGCTCTGGTCATAGTGAGCTTTTTAAGAGGATTGGGGCCCCATACAATTTTGCTTAAAAAAAAAAAAAAGCATTTGGAAACCACCAGGGGAACGATTGCTTAAGATGCCTTCCAGCTCTGTTCTTTTTTAAAAAATAATTTTTATTGGAGTATACTTGATTTACAATGTTGTGTTAGATTCAGGAGTACAGCAAAGTGAATGAGTTATACACATACATGTATCCACTCTTTTTCAGCCCTGCTCTTAATGGCATCAAGTGCTAAGGAAAAGGTCAGTACTGACTTCTGCCTAGTCTGTTTTATTTTTAATTTTTAGATCTTTTGTTTTAATTTCTTATTTGTAGAGCCTTTGATTTGTGGAGCAGTTTTAGGTTTCAAACAAAATGGAAAATACACAGAATTCTTATATAATCACCCACTGTCCCTATTATTGACATCTTGTATTACTATGGTATACTTATTACAACTGATGAACCAATATCAGTTCGTTATTATTAACAACTGAAGTCCATAGTTCACATTAGGGTTCACGCTTCGTGTTGTGCATTCTGTGGGCTCTGACAAACATGATATGACACGTAGCCACCATTATTATTCCATTATGTGGAGTAATTTCACTGCCCTAAAAATCATCTGTATTTTATCTGCTTATCCCTCCTCCCACCCGCTGATCTGTTTACTGTCTCCATTTGTGTTGTTCAGTCACTAACTATGTCATGTCCAGTTCTCTCCAACCCCATGGACTGCAGCACACCAGGCTTCTCTGTCCTCACTGTCTCCTAGAATTTGCTCAAACTCATGTCCATTGAGTTGGTGAGGCAATATACCCATATCACCCACTGTCGCCCTCTTCTCCTCCTGCTCTCAGTCTTTCCCAGCATGAGAGTCTGTTCCAGTGAGTCAGCTCTTCACATGAAGTGGCCAGCGTATTGGAGCTTCAGCTTTGGCACCAGTCCCTCCAATAGATATTCAGAGTTGATTTCCTTTGGTTTGATCTCCTTGCAGCCCAAGGGACTCAAGAGTCTTCTCCAGTAGCACAATTCGAAAGCATCAATTCTTCAGCACTCAGCCTTCTTCATGGTCCAACTCTCACATCTATACATGACTCCTGGAAAAACTATAGGTTTGACTATACAGACTTTTGTTGGCAAAGTGATGTCTGCTTTTTAATATGCTGTTTAGGGTTGTCATAGCTTTCTTTCCAAAGAGAAAGCCTCTTTTAATTTCATGGCTGCAGTTACTCTCTCCATAGTTTTGCTTTTTCCAGAAGGTCACAGAAGGTCATACAGTTGGAATAATACAGTATGTAGCCTTTTCAGACTGGCTTCTTTCATTTAGCAACACACATCTAAGGTTCCTCCATGTCTTCTCATGGCTTAATAACTCTTTTCTTTTTTTTTTGGTAGTAAAATATACATAACATAAAATTTTCCATTTTAACCACTTTCAAGTGTATAGTTCCATGACCTTTAGTACATTCATAATGATGTATAGCCATCACCAGAACTACCCCTCTCCAGAACTTTTTTCCTTTTCCCAAACTGAAATTCCACTCACCGTAAACAATAACTCCCAGTCCCTAGTTTATTTCAGTTTATTTATCCATTTACTTATTGAAAGACATCTTGATGGCTACCAAGTTTTGACAACGATGAATAAAGTGGCAGTAAACATTTGCATGGGGGTTTTTGTGTGAATCTAAGTTTTCAATTCAACTATGTACCAAGGAGTGTGATTGAAGGACTCCTGTCTAAATTTATTTCATTATGATGATGGAGCACATGGAGTGTGGCAAGAGCTAATCCCAACTCTCTACAAATATTGTCCTCTTTAAAAGCCACAATAACTCTGAAAATAGGTGCTTTTAGCCCCAGTTTGGGGATTTCCCAGATGGAACAGTGGTATAGAATCTTCCTGCCAATTCAGGAGACGCAAGTGACACCGTATGATCCCTGGGTCAGGAAGATCCCCTGGAATAGGAAACGGCAACCCGCTCCAGTATTCTTGCCTGGGAGAATTCCATGGACAGAGAAGCCTGGCAGGCTACAGTTCATGTGCCAAGAGTTGCACACGACTGAGCAACTGAGCACACACACACCCAGTCTGTTGTTGTGGTTTAATAGTTAAATCATGTCAACTCTTTTGTGATACCATGGATTGTAGCCTGCCAGGCTCCTCTGTCCATGGGATTTCCCAGGCAAGAATACTGGAGTGGATTGCCATTTTCCTTCTTCAGGGGATCTTCCTGACCCAGGGATGGAACCCACGTCCTTTGCATCTCCTGTATTGGCAGGCAGGTTCTTTAGCACTGAGCCACCAGGGAAGCCCTATCCCCAGTTTACAGATGAGCAAACTGAGGCTCCATGAAGTGAAAAAAGAATCCTTGCCTGTGGTCATGAATCTATGAACTGGCAGAGCCAGGACACCAAGCCAAGCTTTCAGGTTTTGAGAAACACGCAAGATGCAGGGGGAGGGACAAAGAGATGATGTCCAAGTTTTCATCCTGCTCTGATTTGCTCCTTTTCTCTTTTTGATGAAACAAATACATTTGTTTTCTGACCTGATCATTCTTCAAGGAGCGTCCTTCCCTTCCCAGTCACTCTGTCATGGGGATAGCTTGCTGACTCAAAGCCAACAACTCACATCCCCATCCACCTGCACACTTCACTGCAAATCCCCCTTCCTCCCCAGCTCTGGACTTACTAGGAACCAAAAACGTCTTTAAGTTGATGAATCCCTTTCTTTTACAGGTCCCTTCTCCCCTTGGTGTCCTGTGACTATGGACTCCCTGGGAAGACCAAGAGGGGCAGGCCTGTAGGGAGATGTTGCAGGCATCAACTGCTGTGGGTGGTTTTTCCTATGGTCAGCGGACTCTGCAACAGAGCTGAAATTCATGGGGTCATGTCACTCTGGATTCAAAGGATTCTCAACCATCAAAATGACTGGGCCAGTCTACACCCACAGCTTGGCCCCTGGGCCTGGTCGGTGCCCCCCAAGTGGCCTTCCTTCTCTTCCCCACACCCTGTTTATTCACGCCATCCCCAAGCCCCCTTAAGTACCAATAATGGAAGTGCTTACTAGGCCCCGCAACAATTCACCCTTATATTTTATTTATAGCTGACAAAGCTCCAAGCAGGAAAAATATAATCACACTTTAAATAATGGAAGTTGTAGGTATTAGAGCTGCACGGGCAGTTACTGGAGTTGCCTCCACGTCTCCCTGCAGACCTGACGGGGCGCATGCCGACTGCATTTTTAATTTTTAAAACATATTTCTTTCCAAATTATTCCACGTTACAGAGGAGCCACATTTATGGGGGTGATAAATTACTGTAATAAAGTGCCTCTTCCTCAAATATATAGGACGCAGCCACGCTGAGCACAGCCCAGCATGGGTAGCCCCGAGAGAGTGGTGGGATGTCCCACTGCCTCG
Source organism: Raphicerus campestris (assembly GCA_006410735.1). NCBI lineage: Eukaryota > Metazoa > Chordata > Mammalia > Artiodactyla > Bovidae > Raphicerus > Raphicerus campestris. The sequence goes on from SJYW01007249.1 coordinate 1,610,583, forward strand.
CTTCACACTTTAATTATTTGGCTGATGTGTCCTACATTTTTAATACAGTCACAACTTTTCTTTAAGCAAAGAATTCAAACTTCCCACTCATTTGTATTTGTGTGTGTCTTTGTGTAGGGGGGCACACTGATGCAGGTTCCTGGGTGTGTGCCCATGGGTGGTGAGGCATGCCGGGGTGAAAATAAGTGTGTGTGGGGCATACATGTGCATCTGTCTTTGAATATGCACGTGTGCTGATGCCTGTTTTCACACCTGCAAACGTGTGTGTGGCGGCAGCTGGGTGCCCTGGTGCACATACCTGTGTATAGACACAGCTCCGAGGGCATAAGGCGTGTGTGTATTGGCACACTTACATGGATATGTCTGCATTGGCTAAACACACACATTTGTGTACTTTTCTTTGTGTATACACAGCATGCTGGTGTGGAAGTGTGGGTTCAGGTGTGTTATTCTAAGCTGCCCTGCCTTCTCCTCCCAGACCTTCTTGTGCATTTGAATCATTTCTTCTGTATCAAATCAGTTCTTCTCCTTCCTCGAACTGTAAAGCACAGACATCAAGCCATGGGCTCTGAGGTCAGACTGGCTGGACTGAAACGTTCCTTACTATCTGTGGCACTGTGGGCGAAACTCTTGGTACCTCACTTGCCCCATCTGTAAAATGGAGCTTAGATTAAGAGTACCTACCTCCCAGGACCATTGGGAAGATGAATGCATCTAATATGTGTCAAGCAGCTCACGTACAGGGAGCACAAGCAGTAACTGTCGTCCTTCCTGCCGGCCATGGCACAGGCTGCTGGAACCATCCTTGGAAAGTTACCTGTAGAGGAAAGCCAAGGGTGGAAGCCAAGAGTTGATGAGGAGGTGGCTTAGCTCAGCCCTTGCTCCACTAGGGCCTCAGGAATGCCCCTTGGGAGCCCGTGCCTATCTCCACAAGCTTGTGGGCTCCAAAGGACAAGGCTGTGCCCATTTCACCTCAGAAAGAGTCCAGTGGAGCAGGCCCCGTGAGCCTGTGCTGTGTGGGCAAACGCATGAATGGATGAACAGGGTGAGGGATGGGTATAGGCAGTTTGTTTGGGAGGCAGTGATCTCGGGAAGTAGGCATATGCACATGAACTGGTGGCTTAGCGGGAACTTGGGACTCAGTACCCAAGTGGCTGTATGAAAGGTACCTGGAGTTGTCCACCTGATGACTGGCAAGCTGGGGCGCTTTGTCTTCCATTCCTCCCTTGGTGAGGGCTCTTCTGGGGACACTTCCAGCCCTGGCACTTCTGGGTGCCCTGTGAAAAGCTATCCAGCTCCTGTGGTACCAGAGAAAGTTCCAGATGGGGAAGTGGAGATGTGGGAGCTGGGATGGGAAGATGCCCTCTGCAGTTAGGATGGCCCCTGCTTGGCAGGGACCTCAGCAATGGATCAAAGGGATATAGGCAGTGCACAGAGAGCATCTGGTCTGGGTCAGCTTTGCAGGTACAGACTCACAGATGGATGTGAGGGTGGACAGACGTGGATGCCCATGTGAAGGTTGGCAAGCTTTCTCTGAACAAGGAGGAGAGAAGCTGGTTGGTGGGGTGACCTTGAGGCCCACGTCCTCCCCTCCAGGACAGACGAAGGCTCCTGAATTGTCAAAGCTAGAAACGCAGGAGGGGAGGCAGCCAAGAGGCTGGTGTTGGAGACTGCCTCTGGCAGATGTTCCTGGTCCACTCTTGACTGTCACACAGTAGGCCTGCCCCTCACAGACACTTCTGCAGGACTGAAGCCCCTGCTCGGGACTGGAACCCAAGAAGAAAAGCAGGAATCAGGAAGCTAACTCTACAGCCTCATCTGTGCTATTCCTGGCCACACCCACCAGATCTGCAACCTCCTGGCTGCTTTTGCTTCCCGGCAAGCACTCCTCTGCCTCCTTGACTTCGCATATGCTGTTCCTTCTGCCTGGAATGCCTTTCTCCTGTGGTCACCCTGGAAAATTCCTCTAGGAATCCATCAGGACTCTCTTCAAATGCCGTCTTCTGCACCAAGCCATCTAGCCCAGAGAAGCTCTCCCTCCCCTCTGCTCCCTGAAGACTTTGCTTGGTCCCCAAACCAGGGTCCCTCTGGGGCTCTAATAATGCACTTGCTGGCACCCCGTCCCCACCAGCTTTGGGCTCCTCAAGAACAAAAAGCATGTATGTGTTACAGCTGCATTTCCAGGACCCAACCCGGAGCCTTGGCTGGCCTCCAGGGCCTCAGTTGCCTCACCTGGAACTGAGGGTGATAATGGTGATATTATCATGGTGATAATGGGGTGATAATCACACTTACCTGATCATATTATTGTGAAGATTAGATGACTGAAATTTTAAAATGCTGTGCTTAGAACAGTGCCTGACATGAGGTAAGCACTAGGTAAGTGTTGCTATCATTAATGTGCTTTAGAATGAATTTACAAGGCCTGAATGGAAGGGGAAACAGAATGGCCAGTGCCCACAACTGCCTTCCATCACCCCATTTTACAGATGAGGACAGTGAGGCTCAGGAAGAGCCACATAGCTAGAGAGAGGCAGAGCCCATGTCCTCCTCACGTTGGGCGGCCCTGTCTCCCTGTCCCTGTCTTTCATCCTCTGGGTCTCTCTTCCCTCCTCCCCAGTGTCCTCCTCATCCCAGTGGGCGATGAGGGGCTGTCGAGGGGTATGAGTAAAACATGGGCACTGATTCATTAGCAAATCTGGGGTCGCCCACTGTGTGACCATGTTGTGCTGGTGGTGCCCCTCCCTTTTCCTCAGTTTCCCCATTGTCTCTTGGGGACTTTGGGGTCCCTCTCCAAGGTGAAGTTTGCCGCGATGCTGGAAAAGCTGAAGCTTCATGGCTCCTCAATTGCACAGGCTCTTTCTACATAAAAACTCACTTCTGTAGGTAAATTTGTATTTGTGATTCTTTTGTTCTTAGAGATGGATTTTCAAAGTACAAGCCTCAGCAGTGCCCCCAGCCTGAACCTGATCTTCCCCAAGACACTCTCTCAGGGCTTTCCAGCTGGATGTCAGCAAGGCTGGCAGTGCATCAAGCCCACCCCACCCCACTCTCCCCAGAAGTCAGTTCCAGCCCAGTGTCGGTCCTGTAGCACAAATGGGCACGTGGCCTTGGAGGAGGAACCTGGAGAGCATACAGTAAGTGAGGCTCCGGGCTGGGCTTGAACCCCGGTCTCGCAGCTCCAGGATCAGGCTGGTGCAGCTGCGGGGAAGCACGTGGGATGTTCCTCACCCCTGAGTACTCTGAGCTGTGGCTCAGAGAGTGAATGGGTGCCTCTGAAGGGGCTCAGGCACAGGGGCAGCTGTGGGTGGGGGTGTCCAGGGATGGCTGCTAAAATAAGTAGCAGCTTCCTCTGAAACGCCTCTGCAGTCTGTGCAGGGGAAGGAAGTGGAGGCCCGGAAACAGGAGGAGGCAGAGAGGTGAGAGGCCTGAAGCTGCTGCCAGCACCTCAGAGACCAAGTTGGGGCAGCCCCCACCCACCCAGATACCACAGGCAGCCTGAGCCAGGCTGCAGCCTTGGAGCGTGAGGAGCTCAGGCCCAGCCTTAACACAGCCCAGAGACTAGAGAAACCCTTGGGCGACTCTTGGCCTCCCCCAAAGCCTCCCCAATCCCTGACCGTGTCTGGCCTTTTCTCTAACTGGAATGCTCTTCCTCACCTTTTGCTTTAAGACCCAACACCAGTGTCACCTCTTCTAGGAAGCCTTCTCTGATTGCCCCATAGACACATACACACACAGACACACAGGAACAGGCACCCACAGACCTTCACTGTAAATAGTGTATTCACCGTGACAGCGGGCATTTACTGAGTGCGTCACGTTTATTGAGTGCCAGGTGCTCTGCCTGGATGATCTACTGAATTCTCAAAAAACACGATACTACGGTTCTATCAATAGCTTCATTTTACAGATGAGTAAAGTGAAAGTCAGAGAAGATGAGCCACTTCCTTGTGGTCACACAGTCAGATGATGGCCGAGCCGAGAGTGTAACCCAGGTCTGACTCCTCAGCTCCGTCATTTCACTGGGCACCATCCTCTTAGATTAGGATGTGAATGGTTGCCCCCAGAGTAGTGAGACACACCTGCATGCAGGAGTCTGAGCTGAAATGTTAAGAAATCCTAAGTTTCAGCCCTGCGTTTGCCTGCTGCCTGGAGTAGCTGGGAACTCTCATGTGTTCTAAGGGGAGAGAAGGCCAGGTTGTAATTAGGAAGCATTTCGGTATAGACATTTCTGGTAAATCGTGAAGAGATCTGAGAAATAGGTCCAAGGCTTCTCTATCGAGTTGCGTTTTCTGTTGATGGATCTGCCCCTCCTCAACCCCACCCACCACCCTGTCAGCTGTGAGCTCCTTGTGGACAGAGACCGAGCCTTGGTTTCTTTGTCCACTAGAGGTTGCTTGGTACCCAGGAGGCTGGGACAGACTTGTTAAATGAGGGAATAAATGAATGAATGAAGATGGGGCCCTCCAATGCCATCAATAAATAGGAATAGCATCATTCCAGCTTAAAAATGCTAGGTTGACCTCCCTGCATGCCAACCTGTATAGGTGCCAGGGGTGACTGACCGTTTGGACAGAGTCCAGCTCAGGTCAGTGTCTGGCCAGGAGGTCCAGGAAGACTTCCACCAGCTTGTCCTCAGCCAGGGCTGCACTCTAGCCCCTCAGGCCTGGGGGTCCACGGCTGCCCCTCATGGCCTTTCCAGCCTCCAAAGAGAAGGCCTCCTTGCTGCAGCTGCAGCAGGTCCGAAGCCTCCTTGAAAGAAAGAGGAAGTGAAAGTGCTGTGCGTCATCGGGGGTCCTGGGAGGGCCCAGGATCGGCGTGGAGGGAAAGGCTGGGCTGGAAGAGATGTCAGAGTGGAAAGCCTTCCCAGGGTCCTGGAGGAAGCCCTTTGAGGGTCCCCCAAGGGGAGGGGCCTGAAATCACCTCCTGTCTCCCTCTCCACCAGACACCAGGATCTTCATCTTGGAGAAGAGAATGTGCAGGAGACACCATACCGTTGCAGGTCTGAGAGCTGTTGAGGGGCATTTGGGGCCAGACAGGGAAGTCACAGAGGCCATTCCCACCCCCGGGGGCTGCGCTCTGGTGCCCAGCAGTCTCCTGGAAGGCACAATGGCTGACAGCAAGTTGGGTGGCACAGTGCAGCGGGCAAGGCATGGGCTCTGGGTCTGAACCTCCTGGCCTGGAGTCCCAGCTATGCCCCTCATGAGCCGCACAGCTTCTCTCTGTACCCTCAACTTCCACCTCTGTACAGTGGGGTCATGGTCCCTAACCTACAGTGACACGATTAAATACGTTAAAACATGGAAAGTGCACAGAGCGGGCCTGGTCCAAGGAAACTCGCAGTGAACAGCGACAATTGCGTCAGGCACCGTCTCCTCAGGAAAACTGAAACACTCTCAGTTTTGAATAGAGGGAAGATAATACAGGGGCTGGTGACTCAAGTACCCAAGAGCTGAGACACTATCTGAGAGATGCTGTCCCCAGAGACCAGAGACAGTAGGAAGCCTGGAGGCCAGCAGGAGGAGGTGACTTATCAAAGTGGAACCTGAGAGAGTAGAGACAACAGACATGGCAGTGGGGAGGGGTTATGGGCCAAAGAGGGTGAAGAAAGAGTCTGGGGGCGGGACAGGCCGAGAATGAAGGGACACAAGAGAGGGCCACAGATGCAGCGTAGACTTCAGTCCTGTTCTACTTCCTCGTAGTACCACCTTCATTCAGAGCCTTAATTTCACTTCTCAGAGCCTTGATTTCCTCACTGATAAAGCAGAAATAAAATAGCATGTAATAGTACCAACCACTTATGTGCACTTCAGTTCTCACAACAGTCCTGAGTAGCAGGTACAACTATCAATATCACTATTATACCCATTTCACAGATGATGGAATGAGGCACAGAGAGATCCCACACACAGCTGGGAAGTGGCAGAGTAGATGTGACCCAGTGTCCTACTCTTAACCGCTAGCCGCAGTTCACAATTTTACCATCACTGGCTCTCTTCCCAGCTGGTCTCATCCGACTCAGTGCCTCTCTCCGTCTCAGAATTTTACCACAGCCCCCAGCTCAGATTGGTAACCAGCATCTGCTCCCAACATCTGACTTATCACTTTCCTCCCAGGCTCGGGCCCCTGGAGTCCCACTGACGTGGGTATGAGCCCTAGCTCTGCCATTTTCCATCTAGGGGGCCTGGAAGAAGCCACTTCCCTTCTAAAAGCCTTGGTTTCCTTGTCTCTGGCCCAGGGAGCTTTGTCCTGAGTTTGCTGGGCTGTGGCGGGGACGTCATGAAGCCACATTCAGGGCGCCTGGGGCACTGGGAAGGAGGTGCGGTCCGTCAAACTCTTATCAGAAGTTAATCATATCCGCAGTCCTGGGGACGAGGCCAAGTATTTCTTTGCTTTTCCCAACAAGTCCTCTGCAGGTGTATCATGGGAAAACATGTTAGGCATTGCTCGTTTGCTTTCAAGTGCAACTGCTCATCTCCTGCAAACTGCTTTTCCTGGGCTCCTTTGCCAGGTTGAGCTAATGGGAAGTTCTGGGAGGAGATTAGAGGGTGGGAGAAGCCAGGATATCCACCCCACTGCCTCCACCCCTGCATTCTCTGCTTAAAAGGAGGGGGGCTGGTGGTGGAGCACGTCATTTTTCCAGCACTGGCTGCCGTCTTTTGTGTCTTTAGCTCCTAAAGAACCTTTGGTTCCTGCCATGATTACAAACCACCCCTAGCCAGTATCATTCAGCTTCCCGGGTGGCTCAGACCAGGGAAGAATCTGCCTGCAATGCAGGAGACCTGAGTTCAATCCCTGGGTTGGGAAGATCTCCTGGAAGAAGGCATAGCAACCCACTCCAGTATTCTTGCCTGGAGAATCCCCATGGACAGAGGAACCTGGTGGGCTACAATCCATGGGGATGCAAAGAGTCGGACATAACTGAGCATCTAAGCACAGCACAGAAAGTATCATCACTTTCTCCACTTGTCCCTTCTGCCCCTGCCCGAATTTGATGGCCTCACCATTTGCTATTTCACTTTTTGGCTCTTCCCTCTCCCATGTAATCAGTTCCCTGTATTAAACTTCCTCTGTTTGAAATACCAAGAGTGGCATCTGTCTTTCTCTCTGGCTCTGACTCACAGCAGGCATCTAGGATTTTTCTTCCCCTAGAATATCCTCCACTTCTCCAAGCCTGGTGTCTTTATCCTGGAGGGTTGGAGTCAGATCCCTGAGGGCATGTGACGGGGAAGTGGACAGGGATCTAGCTCCTTCTAGTTCTTTGCAGTGAACCTGCTCTGAGGGGACAAAGCTTTCTGGTACTAATGCTGTCTCCTGCAGAGTAAATGGTGCGTGTCATGTGCAGCGAGGCTGTCTCCTTACTGTCCTTTCCCAGAGGTTCTCCAGCACCAGGTCAGGGGAGGGGAGAAAGCAGTGAAGGAGGCAAAGAATGCCCCATCGGGCCACACTAGCAGAGGACTCGGATGGAGCAGGTATTCAGCAAGCCTGTCTCGCCTTCCCCCTTCAGAGTCGTCCCTGGGACTCAAGCCAAAGCCTTGAATTTTAAAACCAGCCCTAAGGAGAATGATGGCTTCCCAGGTGACGCTAGTGGTAACGAACCCACCTGCCAGTGCTGGAGACTTAAGAGACGTGGGTTCGATCTCTGAGTTGGAAAGATCCCCTGGAGGAGGGCATGACAACCCACTCCAGTATTCTTACCTGGAGAATCCCATGGACAAAGGAGCCTGGCAGGCTACAGTCCATGGGGTCTCAAAGAGTCAGACACACTGAAGCAACTTAGCACAAGGGGAATGAAGGTTTTCTTCAAGCCAGGGCAGCTGCCCCAGGGGCCCACTCCACCAAGAGCAAAGGACCAAGGCACAGACTAATGAGTGAATTGAGGGTGTGGTCCTGCCTCCCAGGCAGTACCTCTGGGACTCCCATTGAGAGCTGCTCACAGAACTCCTTCCCTTCCCTTCCAGAACACTGGGTAAAGGTCACTTCAGTCAGCCCCCAGACTTTAACCCACAGCAGAAGCCGATCAGATGGGAGACTGGTAGGTCTCTCAGATCCTTCCAGATGTTTTCTATCTCAGGCTCTGAGTTCTTGGCTTCATCCATCACTTTGAAGCCTCCTTCCCCTCACCCAGGGACCAAAGCAAATCCGAGCATTTCTGAGCTGTCAAAGTCTCCCTATCTGCATATTCTTTGGGGCATATGTAAGGCCCCCACAAAAGTAAGAGGAGCCCCAAAACTGCTCCTGTCCAACCTTACCCTCCATAGTAAGTGGGAAATGAGGGCTCAGAATAGAGACCTGCTGGAAGCCTGCAGTCACTGGCAGGTTGTGAGGAGCTATAGTGGTGAAGCAGGTGATGAGCTGGACCAAGGCCCCAGGGACAGCCCATCCTGCATCGGCATTTGCACAAGCATCCATACTTCACGTCACTCACAAGTACCAGAGGACACACGCATCTACAAACCANGGTATTAACATGTGACGGTAGGGTGTGAGATCAGTGTGGCTGCCAAAACATTTTTTGTTTGCATTTCTTTGATTGAATATCTAGCCACGTACTGAATTACATTTCCTCCTCTGTGTGGAAACACTGACTTTCTTTCTTGTGAGTTCAATGTTCCTCCTTGCTATGCTCATGGCATGAATGACCACACACATTTTACACTGGATTGTATCTGTTACTGTCAGGCTTCCTAATTATTCCTGTCCACGGGATATCTTATGATGGATTCGGTTTATATTTCTCTGCCTGCTAAAAGGACTGAGCATCTTTTCATGTTCATCAGCTACTCATCTTCTTTCCTCTTCTATGAAGACTCTGTTCAATTCTTTTAGCTCATTTTTCTATTGGCCACCTACTGATTTATAATAAGGCCTTCAAATATTTGGGAAACTCAGCNTGAGAGATGCTGTCCCCAGAGACCAGAGACAGTAGGAAGCCTGGAGGCCAGCAGGAGGAGGTGACTTATCAAAGTGGAACCTGAGAGAGTAGAGACAACAGACATGGCAGTGGGGAGGGGTTATGGGCCAAAGAGGGTGAAGAAAGAGTCTGGGGGCGGGACAGGCCGAGAATGAAGGGACACAAGAGAGGGCCACAGATGCAGCGTAGACTTCAGTCCTGTTCTACTTCCTCGTAGTACCACCTTCATTCAGAGCCTTAATTTCACTTCTCAGAGCCTTGATTTCCTCACTGATAAAGCAGAAATAAAATAGCATGTAATAGTACCAACCACTTATGTGCACTTCAGTTCTCACAACAGTCCTGAGTAGCAGGTACAACTATCAATGTCACTATTATACCCATTTCACAGATGATGGAATGAGGCACAGAGAGATCCCATCACACAGCTGGGAAGTGGCAGAGTAGATGTGACCCAGTGTCCTACTCTTAACCGCTAGCCGCAGTTCACAATTTTACCATCACTGGCTCTCTTCCCAGCTGGTCTCATCCGACTCAGTGCCTCTCTCCGTCTCAGAATTTTACCACAGCCCCCAACTCAGATTGGTAACCAGCATCTGCTCCCAACATCTGACTTATCACTTTCCTCCCAGGCTCGGGCCCCTGGAGTCCCACTGACGTGGGTATGAGCCGTAGCTCTGCCATTTTCCATCTAGGGGGCCTAGAAGAAGCCACTTCCCTTCTAAAAGCCTTGGTTTCCTTGTCTCTGGCCCAGGGAGCTTTGTCCTGAGTTTGCTGGGCTGTGGCGGGGACGTCATGAAGCCACATTCAGGGCGCCTGGGGCACTGGGAAGGAGGTGCGGTCCGTCAAACTCTTATCAGAAGTTAATCATATCCGCAGTCCTGGGGACGAGGCCAAGTATTTCTTTGCTTTTCCCAACAAGTCCTCTGCAGGTGTATCATGGGAAAACATGTTAGGCATTGCTCGTTTGCTTTCAAGTGCAACTGCTCATCTCCTGCAAACTGCTTTTCCTGGGCTCCTTTGCCAGGTTGAGCTAATGGGAAGTTCTGGGAGGAGATTAGAGGGTGGGAGAAGCCAGGATATCCACCCCACTGCCTCCACCCCTGCATTCTCTGCTTAAAAGGAGGGGGGCTGGTGGTGGAGCACGTCATTTTTCCAGCACTGGCTGCCGTCTTTTGTGTCTTTAGCTCCTAAAGAACCTTTGGTTCCTGCCATGATTACAAACCACCCCTAGCCAGTATCATTCAGCTTCCCGGGTGGCTCAGACCAGGGAAGAATCTGCCTGCAATGCAGGAGACCTGAGTTCAATCCCTGGGTTGGGAAGATCTCCTGGAAGAAGGCATAGCAACCCACTCCAGTATTCTTGCCTGGAGAATCCCCATGGACAGAAGAACCTGGTGGGCTACAATCCATGGGGATGCAAAGAGTCGGACATAACTGAGCATCTAAGCACAGCACAGAAAGTATCATCACTTTCTCCACTTGTCCCTTCTGCCCCTGCCCGAATTTGATGGCCTCACCATTTGCTATTTCACTTTTTGGCTCTTCCCTCTCCCATGTAATCAGTTCCCTGTATTAAACTTCCTCTGTTTGAAATACCAAGAGTGGCATCTGTCTTTCTCTCTGGCTCTGACTCACAGCAGGCATCTAGGATTTTTCTTCCCCTAGAATATCCTCCACTTCTCCAAGCCTGGTGTCTTTATCCTGGAGGGTTGGAGTCAGATCCCTGAGGGCATGTGACGGGGAAGTGGACAGGGATCTAGCTCCTTCTAGTTCTTTGCAGTGAACCTGCTCTGAGGGGACAAAGCTTTCTGGTACTAATGCTGTCTCCTGCAGAGTAAATGGTGTGTGTCATGTGCAGCGAGGCTGTCTCCTTACTGTCCTTTCCCAGAGGTTCTCCAGCACCAGGTCAGGGGAGGGGAGAAAGCAGTGAAGGAGGCAAAGAATGCCCCATCGGGCCACACTAGCAGAGGACTCGGATGGAGCAGGTATTCAGCAAGCCTGTCTCGCCTTCCCCCTTCAGAGTCGTCCCTGGGACTCAAGCCAAAGCCTTGAATTTTAAAACCAGCCCTAAGGAGAATGATGGCTTCCCAGGTGACGCTAGTGGTAACGAACCCACCTGCCAGTGCTGGAGACTTAAGAGACGTGGGTTCGATCTCTGAGTTGGAAAGATCCCCTGGAGGAGGGCATGACAACCCACTCCAGTATTCTTACCTGGAGAATCCCATGGACAAAGGAGCCTGGCAGGCTACAGTCCATGGGGTCTCAAAGAGTCANAACCTACAGTGACACGATTAAATACGTTAAAACATGGAAAGTGCACAGAGCGGGCCTGGTCCAAGGAAACTCGCAGTGAACAGCGACAATTGCGTCAGGCACCGTCTCCTCAGGAAAACTGAAACACTCTCAGTTTTGAATAGAGGGAAGATAATACAGGGGCTGGTGACTCAAGTACCCAAGAGCCGAGACACTATCTGAGAGATGCTGTCCCCAGAGACCAGAGACAGTAGGAAGCCTGGAGGCCAGCAGGAGGAGGTGACTTATCAAAGTGGAACCTGAGAGAGTAGAGACAACAGACATGGCAGTGGGGAGGGGTTATGGGCCAAAGAGGGTGAAGAAAGAGTCTGGGGGCGGGACAGGCCGAGAATGAAGGGACACAAGAGAGGGCCACAGATGCAGCGTAGACTTCAGTCCTGTTCTACTTCCTCGTAGTACCACCTTCATTCAGAGCCTTAATTTCACTTCTCAGAGCCTTGATTTCCTCACTGATAAAGCAGAAATAAAATAGCATGTAATAGTACCAACCACTTATGTGCACTTCAGTTCTCACAACAGTCCTGAGTAGCAGGTACAACTATCAATGTCACTATTATACCCATTTCACAGATGATGGAATGAGGCACAGAGAGATCCCATCACACAGCTGGGAAGTGGCAGAGTAGATGTGACCCAGTGTCCTACTCTTAACCGCTAGCCGCAGTTCACAATTTTACCATCACTGGCTCTCTTCCCAGCTGGTCTCATCCGACTCAGTGCCTCTCTCCGTCTCAGAATTTTACCACAGCCCCCAACTCAGATTGGTAACCAGCATCTGCTCCCAACATCTGACTTATCACTTTCCTCCCAGGCTCGGGCCCCTGGAGTCCCACTGACGTGGGTATGAGCCGTAGCTCTGCCATTTTCCATCTAGGGGGCCTGGAAGAAGCCACTTCCCTTCTAAAAGCCTTGGTTTCCTTGTCTCTGGCCCAGGGAGCTTTGTCCTGAGTTTGCTGGGCTGTGGCGGGGACGTCATGAAGCCACATTCAGGGCGCCTGGGGCACTGGGAAGGAGGTGCGGTCCATCAAACTCTTATCAGAAGTTAATCATATCCGCAGTCCTGGGGACGAGGCCAAGTATTTCTTTGCTTTTCCCAACAAGTCCTCTGCAGGTGTATCATGGGAAAACATGTTAGGCATTGCTCGTTTGCTTTCAAGTGCAACTGCTCATCTCCTGCAAACTGCTTTTCCTGGGCTCCTTTGCCAGGTTGAGCTAATGGGAAGTTCTGGGAGGAGATTAGAGGGTGGGAGAAGCCAGGATATCCACCCCACTGCCTCCACCCCTGCATTCTCTGCTTAAAAGGAGGGGGGCTGGTGGTGGAGCACGTCATTTTTCCAGCACTGGCTGCCGTCTTTTGTGTCTTTAGCTCCTAAAGAACCTTTGGTTCCTGCCATGATTACAAACCACCCCTAGCCAGTATCATTCAGCTTCCCGGGTGGCTCAGACCAGGGAAGAATCTGCCTGCAATGCAGGAGACCTGAGTTCAATCCCTGGGTTGGGAAGATCTCCTGGAAGAAGGCATAGCAACCCACTCCAGTATTCTTGCCTGGAGAATCCCCATGGACAGAGGAACCTGGTGGGCTACAATCCATGGGGATGCAAAGAGTCGGACATAACTGAGCATCTAAGCACAGCACAGAAAGTATCATCACTTTCTCCACTTGTCCCTTCTGCCCCTGCCCGAATTTGATGGCCTCACCATTTGCTATTTCACTTTTTGGCTCTTCCCTCTCCCATGTAATCAGTTCCCTGTATTAAACTTCCTCTGTTTGAAATACCAAGAGTGGCATCTGTCTTTCTCTCTGGCTCTGACTCACAGCAGGCATCTAGGATTTTTCTTCCCCTAGAATATCCTCCACTTCTCCAAGCCTGGTGTCTTTATCCTGGAGGGTTGGAGTCAGATCCCTGAGGGCATGTGACGGGGAAGTGGACAGGGATCTAGCTCCTTCTAGTTCTTTGCAGTGAACCTGCTCTGAGGGGACAAAGCTTTCTGGTACTAATGCTGTCTCCTGCAGAGTAAATGGTGCGTGTCATGTGCAGCGAGGCTGTCTCCTTACTGTCCTTTCCCAGAGGTTCTCCAGCACCAGGTCAGGGGAGGGGAGAAAGCAGTGAAGGAGGCAAAGAATGCCCCATCGGGCCACACTAGCAGAGGACTCGGATGGAGCAGGTATTCAGCAAGCCTGTCTCGCCTTCCCCCTTCAGAGTCGTCCCTGGGACTCAAGCCAAAGCCTTGAATTTTAAAACCAGCCCTAAGGAGAATGATGGCTTCCCAGGTGACGCTAGTGGTAACGAACCCACCTGCCAGTGCTGGAGACTTAAGAGACGTGGGTTCGATCTCTGAGTTGGAAAGATCCCCTGGAGGAGGGCATGACAACCCACTCCAGTATTCTTACCTGGAGAATCCCATGGACAAAGGAGCCTGGCAGGCTACAGTCCATGGGGTCTCAAAGAGTCAGACACACTGAAGCAACTTAGCACAAGGGGAATGAAGGTTTTCTTCAAGCCAGGGCAGCTGCCCCAGGGGCCCACTCCATCAAGAGCAAAGGACCAAGGCACAGGCTAATGAGTGAATTGAGGGTGTGGTCCTGCCTCCCAGGCAGTACCTCTGGGACTCCCATTGAGAGCTGCTCACAGAACTCCTTCCCTTCCCTTCCAGAACACTGGGTAAAGGTCACTTCAGTCAGCCCCCAGACTTTAACCCACAGCAGAAGCCGATCAGATGGGAGACTGGTAGGTCTCTCAGATCCTTCCAGATGTTTTCTATCTCAGGCTCTGAGTTCTTGGCTTCATCCATCACTTTGAAGCCTCCTTCCCCTCACCCAGGGACCAAAGCAAATCTGAGCATTTCTGAGCTCTCAAAGTCTCCCTGTCTGCATATTCTTTGGGGCATATGTAAGGCCCCCACAAAAGTAAGAGGAGCCCCAAAACTGCTCCTGTCCAACCTTACCCTCCATAGTAAGTGGGAAATGAGGGCTCAGAATAGAGACCTGCTGGAAGCCTGCAGTCACTGGCAGGTTGTGAGGAGCTATAGTGGTGAAGCAGGTGATGAGCTGGACCAAGGCCCCAGGGACAGCCCATCCTGCATCGGCATTTGCACAAGCATCCATACTTCACGTCACTCACAAGTACCAGAGGACACACGCATCTACAAACCATCATATGCCCACAGAGACTACAGGCTCGGCAATTTAGGGGCTCACACTTGCATAAACACAACCAAACATGTGCACTCCGATGGGCAGACATACCCATCCCTGATGTGTACCCATACGTGGGTTTATATCTATATGCATACTCCTCAGCACACAATCGTATACACATGTCCTTAGGGAATCACACCCACATGCACAATATCACATATATGCAATCTGCTACACATCCCATAACATGAGTGCATGCAAACAGCTCACACACACTCACACACACACACACACACACACACACATACACACCAGCTCGCCAAGGTGCCCTCAAACAGCTGGACACACTTCACACTCTGCAGGCTGGTGAACTTATGTTTGTGCACCCACGTGAGCAGAAGACACCCCTCCAGGATAGCTCCCATGCAGGTGACCCTGGGGATGACCACAGGTGCAGATGCAGTGATGCTGCCTATGTGCACACACCTGGCCACACAGAGCCTCCTCCACCTTCTCCATGGAATGGACCCTTCTTGGTAAGCCCTTCTTAAGGAATCAGCAGCCATCTGGCTGCCTTTGGGACGAAGAAAACACCCTACTCCCTCCCCAGACCTGTCCCCTAAGCTAGGTGGCCTGGGTCCTGGGGGAGGCGGGGGAGGACTGCCCAGCTCAAAGTCTGGGGCCAAAGTCTTGTTTGCAGGCACAGGGCGGAAGTTGCACAACCTGCCCCTGCGCCCGGCGACCCGGCTCATTGTCTCCAGCTTCCCCTTGGCCACAGGCCCAGGCCCAGCCCGCCAACCTGTTTCTCTGGGGAGGATGGGGATGGTGGCTCCTCTCTCCCCTGCCTTGGGAACTAGTGGCCAAAGGACACTCCACTGGCCCTCAGCCATATATGCCACTCACTTGAGGTGGAGATGCGCAGAACTTAGAACCTGACCTCTCCTCTACCAGCTGGGGAGCTAAAACACAGGACAGGCAGGAGGCCGGCCCAGGGTGACACAGCCAGCTGGAGGCACATCAGGTCTTGCACCCAAGCTCAATTTTCTCTCTAAGTTTAAGAAAGATAATGCAGAAGCTCAATAGTTCTAATGCCGATGAGCATCAGGATTTAGATGGAGGGGACCCCAGAGTCTGTGAGTAGGAACCACCCTTCACTCTCAATCCCCACCATGGGTAAGTTAGTTTATCAGATCAGTTTGCCATATCACCAATTCATTGAGCTAATCAAATTTACCCCTACTTTAAAATACTCTTTTCAATTTGTAAAGTTTCTAACAATGTATATGAGATGAATTAGGAAGGCCCTCAAGGGCCGCGGAAAGCCAGATCCCTCTTCACCTCTGGGAGCTACAGCTCAGGCTAGGGTGCAACCCCTTGTCCCTCAGTCTTTATTTCCAGTTCCCTCAACACACAGAGGTGGCTTAGAGATAGTAAACAATCTGAAAATCCCAGAAATCTACAGCTATTCAAAACCATCCCATGCCTGCCAGCCTATTTTCTCTCCTTCCTTCCGTCCCTCCCACTTCACTCCCTCTATCCATTTTTCCTTCTGCCTTTGTTTTTTCTCATCTCATCTAGTTGAAACTCACAAGGCAGGTCCCAGTAGGCTGGTATGATAACCCTTATGGGCAGAGTTAAAGTTGGGTGGGGCAGCAGCCCAGTGGGTCAGAGCATAGGTCTGTACAGGGGATGGAGCAGATGAATAATCCACCATGGATTAAAGGAGCCAGGTTTCTCATGGACAGTTCAGTTCAGTCACTCAGTCATGTCCGACTCTATGTGACCCCATGGACTGCAGCATGCCAGGCTTCCCTGTCCATCACCAATTCCCGGAGCTTACACAAACTCATGTCACTGGGTCTGTGATGCCATCCAACCATCTCATCCTCTGTTGTTCCCTTCTCCTTCCGCCTTCAGTCTTTCCCAGCATCAGGGCCTTTTCAAATGAGTCAGTTCTTAATATCAGGTGGCCAAAGTATTGGAGCTTCAGCTTCAGGATCAGTTGTTTCACTGAATATTCAGGACTGATTTCCTTTAGGATTGACTAGTTTGATGTCCTTGCAGTCCAAGGGACTAGGACATGGACAAGGGAGGTACAAATATGGAAAGGAGGACCCTGAAGAAGCCCGTGGTGTTGGACTGAAGTTGGAGAGACATGCTTTAAAGTGTGCATGCTTGTGTTTCTTGGTCTGTTCACTGAAAAGGTCTGAGAGTAGCAATGCTTCAGTAGTGATGAGCACACTTACCACCAAGACTGTATTTTCAGAATACCATTCTCCCCTAAAAAGGAATTCAGCTCTTTGGAGGAAGAATTGATTGCCAGACTGATTTAGAGAAAGTATTAGTTAAGTCTGGGCGTGCTGTGTCAGAAGGTAAAGAATAAGGGGATGTGTCAAAAAGATACAAGAGCCAGATGGAAGGGGCTTTTTCTGGCCAAATCTGGTGTAACTTGAACATCAAAATAAATGATAGTGCTGGATCACAGCCCACTGAATGAAACAGAAATCCATGAATCCATATTTCTAAACAAACAAATAAATGAGTACCCGGACAGAAGAGAATGCTTTTCCTTATAGCAGAGTGCCAAACAGTAAATGAAAAAGGAAACTCACCTTTTGGCCACTATTATGATTGTTATTTTAGGTCAGAAACATCGAGGACCACTAAAACAATAGAAGTAAATGGAATGAAGAATGGGATTTTTACATCTTTCTAAAGTATCCCCACACAAGGTATTTATTACTTACAAAAGTAACAAAATGTCTTTACAATGGCGAAACTGGATAAAATGATGAACTAATCAGTAGACATCACCGGTGTCAACAGATCAAGGTTGTGCAGCACTTGAGAGGGAGCAATGAGAAAGCATAGCTCATTCCTGTGATAGTCACAACATGTAATCAGGAGGAAACAAACACAAAGTGAGCAACATTCTCCAAAACAATTGCCTTGTTATCTTTAAACACCAAGAGTGTGAAACTCAAGGCAAGAATGGAGGGAGACTGGAGGCACACAGACAGGATGCTAGGTTGGGTCACCCTCTACCCGTGGCATCACAGGCGCAACTCGTGAAGCTTGAATGAGGTGTCTGGATGAAAGGCACATGCCATTCTTTGTACTGTTCTTGCATGTTTTCCGTAATGTGAAATATCTTAAAATTATTTTTAATCCCATATAGCATAACTTTATAAAATTGTTAAACGAGGCTCCTGGATGGATGTCTCCAAGAAAAAGAGGAAGCGAAAGTGTTACCTGATGACCTCATCTCCTGAGGGAGGATTTAGGATGAACTGGAATGAGCACCCAGAAAGCAGGCAAGCAAAAAACAGGAAAATGAATAATGCTGGGAGAAAGAGAAAGACTTTCAAGAAATAGTTGTAGGGACTTCCCTGGTGGCCCAGTGGTTAAGAATCCACCTCCCAGTGCAGGGGATGTGGGTTTGATTCCTGGTCAGGAAACTAAAATCCCACATGCCTTGGAGAAACAGCCCGCAAGCCTCAACTAGAGAGTCCATGTGCTGCAATGAAAGATCCCACATGATATAATGACCAGCTGCATGTCACAACTAAGACCTGATGCAGTCAAATAAATATTTTTCAAAAAGAAAAATAAGAAAACAGTCATTATAAAAAAGAAAACACTCAGCTATGTCCAACTCTTTGCAACCCTTTGCAACTCATATACTCTTTGCATAGACTATACAGTCCATGGAATTCTCCAGGCCACAGTACTGGAGTGGGTAGCCTTTCCCTTCTCCAGGGGATCTTTCCAACCTAGGGATCACACCCAGGTCTCCTGCATTGCAGGCAGATTCTTTACCAAATGAGATATCAGGGAAGAAAAAAAGAAAACAGTTGTAATCATAGTACCCTATATAGCTGGGCTTTCAACTGTATTTACATTGTCACAAAATAAACCCAGAGTTTTTCTCTAACCCAAACTTATGATATAAGGAAGATAGACCAGGAGAAACAGGGAAGGAGATTCTATGGGAAGGAAATTCTTATTGTCCAAAGTAGGAAGATGATGGATTATATTTAAAGCTGAAAACCAAGAAATAACAGTATATTTCAGATAGAAAAGAACTTTTTCTTATAACTTGTACCTTGTTTAATGATAATTGTATATCAGTCAGTTCATTTGCTCAGTCGTGTCTGACTCTTTGAGACCCCATGAATCGCAGCACACCAGGCCTCCCTGTCCATCACCATCTCCCGGGGTTCACTCAGACTCACATCCATGGAGTCAGTGATGCCATCCAGCCATCTCATCCTCTGTCGTCCCCTTCTCCTCCTGCCCCCAATCCCTCCCAGCATCAGAGTCTTTTCCAATGAGTCAAATCTTCGCATCAGGTAGCCAAAGTACTGGAGTTTCAGCTTGAGCATCATTCCCTCCAAAGAAATTCCAGGGTTGATCTCCTTCAGAATGGACTGGTTGAAACTCGTTGCAGTCCAAGAGACTCTCAAGAGTCTTCTCCAACACCATAGTTCAAAAGCATCGATTCTTCGGTGCTCAGCTTTCTTCACAGTCCACCTCTCACATCCATACATGACCACTGGAAAAACCATAGCCTTGACTAGACAGACTTTTGTTGGCAAAGTAATATCTCTGCTTTTCAATATGCTATCTAGGTTGGTCACAACTTTTCTTCCAAGGAGTAAGCGTCTTTTAATTTCATGGCTGCAGTCACCATCTGCAGTGATTTTGGAGCCCCCCAAAATAAAGTTTCTCACTGTTTCCACTGTTTCCCCATCTATTTGCCATGAAGTGACGGGACCAGATGCCATGATCTTTGTTTTCTGAA
>SJYW01007249.1:1630959-1647437 GCA_006410735.1 Raphicerus campestris
TGAATATGCACGTGTGCTGATGCCTGTTTTCACACCTGCAAACGTGTGTGTGGCGGCAGCTGGGTGCCCTGGTGCACATACCTGTGTATAGACACAGCTCCGAGGGCATAAGGCGTGTGTGTATTGGCACACTTACATGGATATGTCTGCATTGGCTAAACACACACATTTGTGTACTTTTCTTTGTGTATACACAGCATGCTGGTGTGGAAGTGTGGGTTCAGGTGTGTTATTCTAAGCTGCCCTGCCTTCTCCTCCCAGACCTTCTTGTGCATTTGAATCATTTCTTCTGTATCAAATCAGTTCTTCTCCTTCCTCGAACTGTAAAGCACAGACATCAAGCCATGGGCTCTGAGGTCAGACTGGCTGGACTGAAACGTTCCTTACTATCTGTGGCACTGTGGGCGAAACTCTTGGTACCTCACTTGCCCCATCTGTAAAATGGAGCTTGGATTAAGAGTACCTACCTCCCAGGACCATTGGGAAGATGAATGCATCTAATATGTGTCAAGCAGCTCACGTACAGGGAGCACAAGCAGTAACTGTCGTCCTTCCTGCCGGCCATGGCACAGGCTGCTGGAACCATCCTTGGAAAGTTACCTGTAGAGGAAAGCCAAGGGTGGAAGCCAAGAGTTGATGAGGAGGTGGCTTAGCTCAGCCCTTGCTCCACTAGGGCCTCAGGAATGCCCCTTGGGAGCCCGTGCCTATCTCCACAAGCTTGTGGGCTCCAAAGGACAAGGCTGTGCCCATTTCACCTCAGAAAGAGTCCAGTGGAGCAGGCCCCGTGAGCCTGTGCTGTGTGGGCAAACGCATGAATGGATGAACAGGGTGAGGGATGGGTATAGGCAGTTTGTTTGGGAGGCAGTGATCTCGGGAAGTAGGCATATGCACATGAACTGGTGGCTTAGCGGGAACTTGGGACTCAGTACCCAAGTGGCTGTATGAAAGGTACCTGGAGTTGTCCACCTGATGACTGGCAAGCTGGGGCGCTTTGTCTTCCATTCCTCCCTTGGTGAGGGCTCTTCTGGGGACACTTCCAGCCCTGGCACTTCTGGGTGCCCTGTGAAAAGCTATCCAGCTCCTGTGGTACCAGAGAAAGTTCCAGATGGGGAAGTGGAGATGTGGGAGCTGGGATGGGAAGATGCCCTCTGCAGTTAGGATGGCCCCTGCTTGGCAGGGACCTCAGCAATGGATCAAAGGGATATAGGCAGTGCACAGAGAGGAGCATCTGGTCTGGGTCAGCTTTGCAGGTACAGACTCACAGATGGATGTGAGGGTGGACAGACGTGGATGCCCATGTGAAGGTTGGCAAGCTTTCTCTGAACAAGGAGGAGAGAAGCTGGTTGGTGGGGTGACCTTGAGGCCCACGTCCTCCCCTCCAGGACAGACGAAGGCTCCTGAATTGTCAAAGCTAGAAACGCAGGAGGGGAGGCAGCCAAGAGGCTGGTGTTGGAGACTGCCTCTGGCAGATGTTCCTGGTCCACTCTTGACTGTCACACAGTAGGCCTGCCCCTCACAGACACTTCTGCAGGACTGAAGCCCCTGCTCGGGACTGGAACCCAAGAAGAAAAGCAGGAATCAGGAAGCTAACTCTACAGCCTCATCTGTGCTATTCCTGGCCACACCCACCAGATCTGCAACCTCCTGGCTGCTTTTGCTTCCCGGCAAGCACTCCTCTGCCTCCTTGACTTCGCATATGCTGTTCCTTCTGCCTGGAATGCCTTTCTCCTGTGGTCACCCTGGAAAATTCCTCTAGGAATCCATCAGGACTCTCTTCAAATGCTGTCTTCTGCACCAAGCCATCTAGCCCAGAGAAGCTCTCCCTCCCCTCTGCTCCCTGAAGACTTTGCTTGGTCCCCAAACCAGGATCCCTCTGGGGCTCTAATAATGCACTTGCTGGCACCCCGTCCCCACCAGCTTTGGGCTCCTCAAGAACAAAAAGCATGTATGTGTTACAGCTGCATTTCCAGGACCCAAACCGGAGCCTTGGCTGGCCTCCAGGGCCTCAGTTGCCTCACCTGGAACTGAGGGTGATAATGGTGATATTATCATGGTGATAATGGGGTGATAATCACACTTACCTGATCATATTATTGTGAAGATTAGATGACTGAAATTTTAAAATGCTGTGCTTAGAACAGTGCCTGACATGAGGTAAGCACTAGGTAAGTGTTGCTATCATTAATGTGCTTTAGAATGAATTTACAAGGCCTGAATGGAAGGGGAAACAGAATGGCCAGTGCCCACAACTGCCTTCCATCACCCCATTTTACAGATGAGGACAGTGAGGCTCAGGAAGAGCCACATAGCTAGAGAGAGGCAGAGCCCATGTCCTCCTCACGTTGGGCGGCCCTGTCTCCCTGTCCCTGTCTTTCATCCTCTGGGTCTCTCTTCCCTCCTCCCCAGTGTCCTCCTCATCCCAGTGGGCGATGAGGGGCTGTCGAGGGGTATGAGTAAAACATGGGCACTGATTCATTAGCAAATCTGGGGTCGCCCACTGTGTGACCATGTTGTGCTGGTGGTGCCCCTCCCTTTTCCTCAGTTTCCCCATTGTCTCTTGGGGACTTTGGGGTCCCTCTCCAAGGTGAAGTTTGCCGCGATGCTGGAAAAGCTGAAGCTTCATGGCTCCTCAATTGCACAGGCTCTTTCTACATAAAAACTCACTTCTGTAGGTAAATTTGTATTTGTGATTCTTTTGTTCTTAGAGATGGATTTTCAAAGTACAAGCCTCAGCAGTGCCCCCAGCCTGAACCTGATCTTCCCCAAGACACTCTCTCAGGGCTTTCCAGCTGGATGTCAGCAAGGCTGGCAGTGCATCAAGCCCACCCCACCCCACTCTCCCCAGAAGTCAGTTCCAGCCCAGTGTCGGTCCTGTAGCACAAATGGGCACGTGGCCTTGGAGGAGGAACCTGGAGAGCATACAGTAAGTGAGGCTCCGGGCTGGGCTTGAACCCCGGTCTCGCAGCTCCAGGATCAGGCTGGTGCAGCTGCGGGGAAGCACGTGGGATGTTCCTCACCCCTGAGTACTCTGAGCTGTGGCTCAGAGAGTGAATGGGTGCCTCTGAAGGGGCTCAGGCACAGGGGCAGCTGTGGGTGGGGGTGTCCAGGGATGGCTGCTAAAATAAGTAGCAGCTTCCTCTGAAACGCCTCTGCAGTCTGTGCAGGGGAAGGAAGTGGAGGCCCGGAAACAGGAGGAGGCAGAGAGGTGAGAAGCCTGAAGCTGCTGCCAGCACCTCAGAGACCAAGTTGGGGCAGCCCCCACCCACCCAGATACCACAGGCAGCCTGAGCCAGGCTGCAGCCTTGGAGCGTGAGGAGCTCAGGCCCAGCCTTAACACAGCCCAGAGACTAGAGAAACCCTTGGGCGACTCTTGGCCTCCCCCAAAGCCTCCCCAATCCCTGACCGTGTCTGGCCTTTTCTCTAACTGGAATGCTCTTCCTCACCTTTTGCTTTAAGACCCAACACCAATGTCACCTCTTCTAGGAAGCCTTCTCTGATTGCCCCATAGACACATACACACACAGACACACAGGAACAGGCACCCACAGACCTTCACTGTAAATAGTGTATTCACCGTGACAGCGGGCATTTACTGAGTGCGTCACGTTTATTGAGTGCCAGGTGCTCTGCCTGGATGATCTACTGAATTCCCAAAAAACACGATACTACGGTTCTATCAATAGCTTCATTTTACAGATGAGTAAAGTGAAAGTCAGAGAAGATGAGCCACTTCCTTGTGGTCACACAGTCAGATGATGGCCGAGCCGAGAGTGTAACCCAGGTCTGACTCCTCAGCTCCGTCATTTCACTGGGCACCATCCTCTTAGATTAGGATGTGAATGGTTGCCCCCAGAGTAGTGAGACACACCTGCATGCAGGAGTCTGAGCTGAAATGTTAAGAAATCCTAAGTTTCAGCCCTGCCTTTGCCTGCTGCCTGGAGTAGCTGGGAACTATCATGTGTTCTAAGGGGAGAGAAGGCCAGGTTGTAATTAGGAAGCATTTCGGTATAGACATTTCTGGTAAATCGTGAAGAGATCTGAGAAATAGGTCCAAGGCTTCTCTATCGAGTTGCGTTTTCTGTTGATGGATCTGCCCCTCCTCAACCCCACCCACCACCCTGTCAGCTGTGAGCTCCTTGTGGACAGAGACCGAGCCTTGGTTTCTTTGTCCACTAGAGGTTGCTTGGTACCCAGGAGGCTGGGACAGACTTGTTAAATGAGGGAATAAATGAATGAATGAAGATGGGGCCCTCCAATGCCATCAATAAATAGGAATAGCATCATTCCAGCTTAAAAATGCTAGGTTGACCTCCCTGCATGCCAACCTGTATAGGTGCCAGGGGTGACTGACCGTTTGGACAGAGTCCAGCTCAGGTCAGTGTCTGGCCAGGAGGTCCAGGAAGACTTCCACCAGCTTGTCCTCAGCCAGGGCTGCACTCTAGCCCCTCAGGCCTGGGGGTCCACGGCTGCCCCTCATGGCCTTTCCAGCCTCCAAAGAGAAGGCCTCCTTGCTGCAGCTGCAGCAGGTCCGAAGCCTCCTTGAAAGAAAGAGGAAGTGAAAGTGCTGTGCGTCATCGGGGGTCCTGGGAGGGCCCAGGATCGGCGTGGAGGGAAAGGCTGGGCTGGAAGAGATGTCAGAGTGGAAAGCCTTCCCAGGGTCCTGGAGGAAGCCCTTTGAGGGTCCCCCAAGGGGAGGGGCCTGAAATCACCTCCTGTCTCCCTCTCCACCAGACACCAGGATCTTCATCTTGGAGAAGAGAATGTGCAGGAGACACCATACCGTTGCAGGTCTGAGAGCTGTTGGGGGGCATTTGGGGCCAGACAGGGAAGTCACAGAGGCCATTCCCACCCCCGGGGGCTGCGCTCTGGTGCCCAGCAGTCTCCTGGAAGGCACAATGGCTGACAGCAAGTTGGGTGGCACAGTGCAGCGGGCAAGGCGTGGGCTCTGGGTCTGAACCTCCTGGCCTGGAGTCCCAGCTATGCCCCTCATGAGCCGCACAGCTTCTCTCTGTACCCTCAACTTCCACCTCTGTACAGTGGGGTCATGGTCCCTAACCTACAGTGACACGATTAAATACGTTAAAACATGGAAAGTGCACAGAGCGGGCCTGGTCCAAGGAAACTCGCAGTGAACAGCGACAATTGCGTCAGGCACCGTCTCCTCAGGAAAACTGAAACACTCTCAGTTTTGAATAGAGGGAAGATAATACAGGGGCTGGTGACTCAAGTACCCAAGAGCCGAGACACTATCTGAGAGATGCTGTCCCCAGAGACCAGAGACAGTAGGAAGCCTGGAGGCCAGCAGGAGGAGGTGACTTATCAAAGTGGAACCTGAGAGAGTAGAGACAACAGACATGGCAGTGGGGAGGGGTTATGGGCCAAAGAGGGTGAAGAAAGAGTCTGGGGGCGGGACAGGCCGAGAATGAAGGGACACAAGAGAGGGCCACAGATGCAGCGTAGACTTCAGTCCTGTTCTACTTCCTCGTAGTACCACCTTCATTCAGAGCCTTAATTTCACTTCTCAGAGCCTTGATTTCCTCACTGATAAAGCAGAAATAAAATAGCATGTAATAGTACCAACCACTTATGTGCACTTCAGTTCTCACAACAGTCCTGAGTAGCAGGTACAACTATCAATGTCACTATTATACCCATTTCACAGATGATGGAATGAGGCACAGAGAGATCCCATCACACAGCTGGGAAGTGGCAGAGTAGATGTGACCCAGTGTCCTACTCTTAACCGCTAGCCGCAGTTCACAATTTTACCATCACTGGCTCTCTTCCCAGCTGGTCTCATCCGACTCAGTGCCTCTCTCCGTCTCAGAATTTTACCACAGCCCCCAGCTCAGATTGGTAACCAGCATCTGCTCCCAACATCTGACTTATCACTTTCCTCCCAGGCTCGGGCCCCTGGAGTCCCACTGACGTGGGTATGAGCCGTAGCTCTGCCATTTTCCATCTAGGGGGCCTAGAAGAAGCCACTTCCCTTCTAAAAGCCTTGGTTTCCTTGTCTCTGGCCCAGGGAGCTTTGTCCTGAGTTTGCTGGGCTGTGGCGGGGACGTCATGAAGCCACATTCAGGGCGCCTGGGGCACTGGGAAGGAGGTGCGGTCCATCAAACTCTTATCAGAAGTTAATCATATCCGCAGTCCTGGGGACGAGGCCAAGTATTTCTTTGCTTTTCCCAACAAGTCCTCTGCAGGTGTATCATGGGAAAACATGTTAGGCATTGCTCGTTTGCTTTCAAGTGCAACTGCTCATCTCCTGCAAACTGCTTTTCCTGGGCTCCTTTGCCAGGTTGAGCTAATGGGAAGTTCTGGGAGGAGATTAGAGGGTGGGAGAAGCCAGGATATCCACCCCACTGCCTCCACCCCTGCATTCTCTGCTTAAAAGGAGGGGGGCTGGTGGTGGAGCACGTCATTTTTCCAGCACTGGCTGCCGTCTTTTGTGTCTTTAGCTCCTAAAGAACCTTTGGTTCCTGCCATGATTACAAACCACCCCTAGCCAGTATCATTCAGCTTCCCGGGTGGCTCAGACCAGGGAAGAATCTGCCTGCAATGCAGGAGACCTGAGTTCAATCCCTGGGTTGGGAAGATCTCCTGGAAGAAGGCATAGCAACCCACTCCAGTATTCTTGCCTGGAGAATCCCCATGGACAGAAGAACCTGGTGGGCTACAATCCATGGGGATGCAAAGAGTCGGACATAACTGAGCATCTAAGCACAGCACAGAAAGTATCATCACTTTCTCCACTTGTCCCTTCTGCCCCTGCCCGAATTTGATGGCCTCACCATTTGCTATTTCACTTTTTGGCTCTTCCCTCTCCCATGTAATCAGTTCCCTGTATTAAACTTCCTCTGTTTGAAATACCAAGAGTGGCATCTGTCTTTCTCTCTGGCTCTGACTCACAGCAGGCATCTAGGATTTTTCTTCCCCTAGAATATCCTCCACTTCTCCAAGCCTGGTGTCTTTATCCTGGAGGGTTGGAGTCAGATCCCTGAGGGCATGTGACGGGGAAGTGGACAGGGATCTAGCTCCTTCTAGTTCTTTGCAGTGAACCTGCTCTGAGGGGACAAAGCTTTCTGGTACTAATGCTGTCTCCTGCAGAGTAAATGGTGCGTGTCATGTGCAGCGAGGCTGTCTCCTTACTGTCCTTTCCCAGAGGTTCTCCAGCACCAGGTCAGGGGAGGGGAGAAAGCAGTGAAGGAGGCAAAGAATGCCCCATCGGGCCACACTAGCAGAGGACTCGGATGGAGCAGGTATTCAGCAAGCCTGTCTCGCCTTCCCCCTTCAGAGTCGTCCCTGGGACTCAAGCCAAAGCCTTGAATTTTAAAACCAGCCCTAAGGAGAATGATGGCTTCCCAGGTGACGCTAGTGGTAACGAACCCACCTGCCAGTGCTGGAGACTTAAGAGACGTGGGTTCGATCTCTGAGTTGGAAAGATCCCCTGGAGGAGGGCATGACAACCCACTCCAGTATTCTTACCTGGAGAATCCCATGGACAAAGGAGCCTGGCAGGCTACAGTCCATGGGGTCTCAAAGAGTCAGACACACTGAAGCAACTTAGCACAAGGGGAATGAAGGTTTTCTTCAAGCCAGGGCAGCTGCCCCAGGGGCCCACTCCACCAAGAGCAAAGGACCAAGGCACAGACTAATGAGTGAATTGAGGGTGTGGTCCTGCCTCCCAGGCAGTACCTCTGGGACTCCCATTGAGAGCTGCTCACAGAACTCCTTCCCTTCCCTTCCAGAACACTGGGTAAAGGTCACTTCAGTCAGCCCCCAGACTTTAACCCACAGCAGAAGCCGATCAGATGGGAGACTGGTAGGTCTCTCAGATCCTTCCAGATGTTTTCTATCTCAGGCTCTGAGTTCTTGGCTTCATCCATCACTTTGAAGCCTCCTTCCCCTCACCCAGGGACCAAAGCAAATCCGAGCATTTCTGAGCTCTCAAAGTCTCCCTGTCTGCATATTCTTTGGGGCATATGTAAGGCCCCCACAAAAGTAAGAGGAGCCCCAAAACTGCTCCTGTCCAACCTTACCCTCCATAGTAAGTGGGAAATGAGGGCTCAGAATAGAGACCTGCTGGAAGCCTGCAGTCACTGGCAGGTTGTGAGGAGCTATAGTGGTGAAGCAGGTGATGAGCTGGACCAAGGCCCCAGGGACAGCCCATCCTGCATCGGCATTTGCACAAGCATCCATACTTCACGTCACTCACAAGTACCAGAGGACACACGCATCTACAAACCATCATATGCCCACAGAGACTACAGGCTCGGCAATTTAGGGGCTCACACTTGCATAAACACAACCAAACATGTGCACTCCGATGGGCAGACATACCCATCCCTGATGTGTACCCATACGTGGGTTTATATCTATATGCATACTCCTCAGCACACAATCGTATACACATGTCCCTAGGGAATCACACCCACATGCACAATATCACATATATGCAATCTGCTACACATCCCATAACATGAGTGCATGCAAACAGTTCACACACACACACACACACACACACACATACACACCAGCTCGCCAAGGTGCCCTCAAACAGCTGGACACACTTCACACTCTGCAGGCTGGTGAACTTATGTTTGTGCACCCACGTGAGCAGAAGACACCCCTCCAGGATAGCTCCCATGCAGGTGACCCTGGGGATGACCACAGGTGCAGATGCAGTGATGCTGCCTATGTGCACACACCTGGCCACACAGAGCCTCCTCCACCTTCTCCATGGAATGGACCCTTCTTGGTAAGCCCTTCTTAAGGAATCAGCAGCCATCTGGCTGCCTTTGGGACGAAGAAAACACCCTACTCCCTCCCCAGACCTGTCCCCTAAGCTAGGTGGCCTGGGTCCTGGGGGAGGCGGGGGAGGACTGCCCAGCTCAAAGTCTGGGGCCAAAGTCTTGTTTGCAGGCACAGGGCGGAAGTTGCACAACCTGCCCCTGCGCCCGGCGACCCGGCTCATTGTCTCCAGCTTCCCCTTGGCCACAGGCCCAGGCCCAGCCCGCCAACCTGTTTCTCTGGGGAGGATGGGGATGGTGGCTCCTCTCTCCCCTGCCTTGGGAACTAGTGGCCAAAGGACACTCCACTGGCCCTCAGCCATATATGCCACTCACTTGAGGTGGAGATGCGCAGAACTTAGAACCTGACCTCTGCTCTACCAGCTGGGGAGCTAAAACACAGGACAGGCAGGAGGCCGGCCCAGGGTGACACAGCCAGCTGGAGGCACATCAGGTCTTGTACCCAAGCTCAGTTTTCTCTCTAAGTTTAAGAAAGATCATGCAGAATCTCAATAGTTCTAATGCCGATGAGCATCAGGATTTAGATGGAGGGGACCCCAGAGTCTGTGAGTAGGAACCACCCTTCACTCTCAATCCCCACCATGGCTAAGTTAGTTTATCAGATCAGTTTGCCATATCACCAACTCATTGAGCTAACCAAATTTACCCCTACTTTAAAATACTCTTTTCAATTTGTAAAGTTTCTAACAATGTATATGAGATGAATTAGGAAGGCCTTCAAGGGCCGTGGAAAGCCAGATCCCTCTTCACCTCTGGGAGCTACAGCTCAGGCTAGGGTGCAACCCCTTGTCCCTCAGTCTTTATTTCCAGTTCCCTCAACACACAGAGGTGGCTTAGAGATAGTAAACAATTTGAAAATCCCAGAAATCTACAGCTATTCAAAACCATCCCATGCCTGCCAGCCTATTTTCTCTCCTTCCTTCCGTCCCTCCCACTTCACTCCCTCTATCCATTTTTCCTTCTGCCTTTGTTTTTTCTCATCTCATCTAGTTGAAACTCACAAGGCAGGTCCCAGTAGGCTGGTATGATAACCCTTATGGGCAGAGTTAAAGTTGGGTGGGGCAGCAGCCCAGTGGGTCAGAGCATAGGTCTGTACAGGGGATGGAGCAGATGAATAATCCACCATGGATTAAAGGAGCCAGGTTTCTCATGGACAGTTCAGTTCAGTCACTCAGTCATGTCCGACTCTATGTGACCCCATGGACTGCAGCATGCCAGGCTTCCCTGTCCATCACCAATTCCCGGAGCTGACACAAACTCATGTCACTGGGTCTGTGATGCCATCCAACCATCTCATCCTCTGTTGTTCCCTTCTCCTTCCGCCTTCAGTCTTTCCCAGCATCAGGGCCTTTTCAAATGAGTCAGTTCTTAATATCAGGTGGCCAAAGTATTGGAGCTTCAGCTTCAGGATCAGTCGTTTCACTGAATATTCAGGACTGATTTCCTTTAGGATTGACTAGTTTGATGTCCTTGCAGTCCAAGGGACTAGGACATGGACAAGGGAGGTACAAATATGGAAAGGAGGACCCTGAAGAAGCCCGTGGTGTTGGACTGAAGTTGGAGAGACATGCTTTAAAGTGTGCATGCTTGTGTTTCTTGGTCTGTTCACTGAAAAGGTCTGAGAGTAGCAATGCTTCAGTAGTGATGAGCACACTTACCACCAAGACTGTATTTTCAGAATACCATTCTCCCCTAAAAAGGAATTCAGCTCTTTGGAGGAAGAATTGATTGCCAGACTGATTTAGAGAAAGTATTAGTTAAGTCTGGGCGTGTTGTGTCAGAAGGTAAAGAATAAGGGGATGTGTCAAAAAGATACAAGAGCCAGATGGAAGGGGCTTTTTCTGGCCAAATCTGGTGTAACTTGAACATCAAAATAAATGATAGTGCTGGATCACAGCCCACTGAATGAAACAGAAATCCATGAATCCATATTTCTAAACAAACAAATAAATGAGTACCCGGACAGAAGAGAATGCTTTTCCTTATAGCAGAGTGCCAAACAGTAAATGAAAAAGGAAACTCACCTTTTGGCCACTATTATGATTGTTATTTTAGGTCAGAAACATCGAGGACCACTAAAACAATAGAAGTAAATGGAATGAAGAATGGGATTTTTACATCTTTCTAAAGTATCCCCACACAAGGTATTTATTACTTACAAAAGTAACAAAATGTCTTTACAATGGCGAAACTGGATAAAATGATGAACTAATCAGTAGACATCACCGGTGTCAACAGATCAAGGTTGTGCAGCACTTGAGAGGGAGCAATGAGAAAGCATAGCTCATTCCTGTGATAGTCACAACATGTAATCAGGAGGAAACAAACACAAAGTGAGCAACATTCTCCAAAACAATTGCCTTGTTATCTTTAAACACCAAGAGTGTGAAACTCAAGGCAAGAATGGAGGGAGACTGGAGGCACACAGACAGGATGCTAGGTTGGGTCACCCTCTACCCGTGGCATCACAGGCGCAACTCGTGAAGCTTGAATGAGGTGTCTGGATGAAAGGCACATGCCATTCTTTGTACTGTTCTTGCATGTTTTCCGTAATGTGAAATATCTTAAAATTATTTTTAATCCCATATAGCATAACTTTATAAAATTGTTAAACGAGGCTCCTGGATGGATGTCTCCAAGAAAAAGAGGAAGCGAAAGTGTTACCTGATGACCTCATCTCCTGAGGGAGGATTTAGGATGAACTGGAATGAGCACCCAGAAAGCAGGCAAGCAAAAAACAGGAAAATGAATAATGCTGGGAGAAAGAGAAAGACTTTCAAGAAATAGTTGTAGGGACTTCCCTGGTGGCCCAGTGGTTAAGAATCCACCTCCCAGTGCAGGGGATGTGGGTTTGATTCCTGGTCAGGAAACTAAAATCCCACATGCCTTGGAGAAACAGCCCGCAAGCCTCAACTAGAGAGTCCATGTGCTGCAATGAAAGATCCCACATGATATAATGACCAGCTGCATGTCACAACTAAGACCTGATGCAGTCAAATAAATATTTTTCAAAAAGAAAAATAAGAAAACAGTCATTATAAAAAAGAAAACACTCAGCTATGTCCAACTCTTTGCAACCCTTTGCAACTCATATACTCTTTGCATAGACTATACAGTCCATGGAATTCTCCAGGCCACAGTACTGGAGTGGGTAGCCTTTCCCTTCTCCAGGGGATCTTTCCAACCTAGGGATCACACCCAGGTCTCCTGCATTGCAGGCAGATTCTTTACCAAATGAGATATCAGGGAAGAAAAAAAGAAAACAGTTGTAATCATAGTACCCTATATAGCTGGGCTTTCAACTGTATTTACATTGTCACAAAATAAACCCAGAGTTTTTCTCTAACCCAAACTTATGATATAAGGAAGATAGACCAGGAGAAGCAGGGAAGGAGATTCTATGGGAAGGAAATTCTTATTGTCCAAAGTAGGAAGATGATGGATTATATTTAAAGCTGAAAACCAAGAAATAACAGTATATTTCAGATAGAAAAGAACTTTTTCTTATAACTTGTACCTTGTTTAATGATAATTGTATATCAGTCAGTTCATTTGCTCAGTCGTGTCTGACTCTTTGAGACCCCATGAATCGCAGCACACCAGGCCTCCCTGTCCATCACCATCTCCCGGGGTTCACTCAGACTCACATCCNTAGTTAATCTGTTGAGGGACACTTAGGTTATGTTCTTTTCTCCTCTATTACAAACTGCTGTAGCCAACACCCTTACTTAGCTTTCTTGTGCACAAATGCAAAAGCCTCTCAAGGGTTTAAACCAGGAGTGGAATTGCTGGGTCATTAGACATGTGAATTTTCACCTTTACTAGGAAACGTGAGGTTGCTCTCTTCAGTGAGCCAACCAGACAACCTTCCTCCTGACAGCACAGGGCCTTTTGCTGCCATACTTCATCCTGGTTTAGGCTCATCCTGTCCTCGCAGGGATTCTTCATCCCCGTAGACATAAACATTGAGGCCTCATGGTTTCTCTTTCGGTGATAAAAATGTCCTAAAATTGACTGTGCTGATATCATTACACATCTGTGACTATACTAAAAACTAGATTTTAAAAATGCGTTTCCTTTCCAGCTTTACTGAAATATTATTGACATAGCTGTTTATCAGTCGACAAGCCGTGTCCAACTCTTTGCGACGCTATGGACTGC
This sequence comes from Raphicerus campestris, assembly GCA_006410735.1. Classification (NCBI taxonomy): domain Eukaryota; kingdom Metazoa; phylum Chordata; class Mammalia; order Artiodactyla; family Bovidae; genus Raphicerus; species Raphicerus campestris. Next base: position 1,643,931 of record SJYW01007249.1, read on the forward strand.
AGTCCTCTTGGCTCCCCTGTCACCCACTATCTCCCAGACTTTGCTCAGATTCATGTCCATTGGGTTGGTGATGCTATCTAACCATCTTATCTTCAGCTGCCCCCTCTTCTTTTGCCTTCAATCTTTCCCAGCATCAGGGTCTTTTCCAATGAGTTGGCTCATTCACATCAGGTGGCCAAAGTATTGGAGCTTCAGCTTCGGTCAGCTGTTCCAGTGAATACTAGGGTTGATTTCCCTTCAGTTCAGCTGAGTTGCTCAGTCGTGTCTGACTCTTTGCGACCCCCTGAACCGCAGCACACCAGGCCTCCCTGTCCATCACCAACTCCCGGAATCCACCCAAACCCATGTCCATTGAGTCAGTGATGTCATCCAACCTTCTCATCCTCTGTCATCCCCTTCTCCTCCTGCCCTCAATCTTTCCCAGCATCAGGGTCTTTTCAAATGAATCAGCTCTTTGCATCAGGTGGCCAAAGGACTGGAGTTTCAGCTTCAACATCAGTCCTTCGAATGAACACCCAGGACTGATCTCCTTTAGGATGGACTGGTTGGATCTCCTTGCAATCCAAGGGACTCTCAAGAGTCTTCTCCAATACCACAGTTCAAAAGCATCAATTCTTCAGCGCTCAGCTTTCTTTATAGTCTAACTCTCACATCCATACATGAGCACTGGAAAAATCTTATGAACTATATAACACTGTATAAGTATAGAGTACAAAGAGATGACTTGATGTATGTATATGTCGTGAAATGATTACCATAATTAGGTTAGTTAACACATCCACCACCTCACCTGTTACCATTTGTGTGTGTTTGTGGTGAAAACTTTTAAGATATATTCTCTTAGCAACCTTCAAGTATAAGGCACAGTATTATTAACTATGGGGTTCCCTGGTGGCTCAGCTTAAAATAATTTGTCTGCCAATGCAAGAGATTCTGGTTATATCCCTGGGTGAGGAAGATCTTCTGAAGAAGATAAATGGCAATCCACTCTAGAATCCTTGCCTGAGAAATCCCATGGACAGAGGATCCTGAAGGGCTGGGGTTGTAAAAGAGTCAGACACAACTCAACAACAACAACAGTTATTAACTGTAGCCAACATGCTGTACTTTAGTTGCACAGAACTTACTTATCTTAAAACTGGAAGTGTGTATCCTTTGAACACTCAAAACCACTGGCTTGTACCCTCTGAATGGATGAGTTGTATGGTCTGAGAATTATGTTTCAATAAATTTGAGATTAAATTAAAGTTTAAAATTGAGCCTAGTGTGTTTTCCCTCTCCACTTCCTTTCTCTATATTTTTTCTTTTCTTAAGTAATATTTCTTGACTATTCCCAAGCAATTCTTGTTCTTAATTCCCTATCTCTGCCTCTTTTTTACCAAATGTCCTTATTATGATCAGCCCATGAACTAAACTGCCAAAAGAAAGGATGGTACTGGGAGGTAGTGGGCAGAGAAGAGGTTACAAGCAAACACAAAATTTTCTCATCCGTGGCGAGGCTGTGGACACCAGGACCAGGGTTAGAGTGAGGCAACCAGGGCACAAAATGTGAGAAGAGTCACCCTCAAGGCATGCAAGTACAGGTTGGCACTTGAAATTGATGCTTCCTTACATACAATTTACCACTAAAACCATTTTAAAGCATAAATCCAGTGGGTTTCAGTACCTCACAATGTTGTAGAATCATCACCACTATCTAGTTCCAGAACAGTCTCATCACTCCAAAAAAGAACCCCATATCCATCAGCAATCCTTCCCCGTTTTCCCCTTGTGTAGTCCCTGGCAACCATTAATTTGTTTTTTGTCTCTATGAATTTGCCTATTCTGGACATTTTACATAAATGGAGCCATACAATATGTGGCCACTGGCTTCTTTTATTTAGCATAATGTTTTCAAGGTTCGAGCACACTGCAGCATACACCAGCACTCCATTCACTTCAGTCAGTCAGTCAATCAGTTCAGTTGCTCAGTCGTGCCCGACTCTTTGCAACGCCATGGACTGCAGCACACCAGGCCTCCCTGTCCATCACCAACTCCTGGAGCTTGCTCAAACCCATGTCCATTGAGCTGGTGTGATGCCATCCAACCATCTCATCCTCTGTCATTCTCTTCTCGTTCTGCCTTCAATCTTTCCCAGCATCAGATTCTTTTCAAATGAGTCAGTTCACATCAGGTGGCCAAAGTATTGGAGTTTCAGCTTCAGTATCAGTCCTTCCAATGAATATTCAGGACTGATTTCCTTTAGGATGGACTGGTTGGATCTCCTTGCAGTCCAAGGGACTCTCAAGAGTCTTCTCCAACACCACAGTTCAAAAATATCAATTCTTTGGTGCTCAGCTTTCTTTATCGGTGAAGGCAATGGCACCCCACTCCAGTACTCTTGTCTGGAAAACCCTATGGACGGAGGAGCCTGGTAGGCTGCAGTCCATGGGGTCGCTAAGAGTCAGACACGACTGAGCGACTTCCCTTTCAGTTTTCACTTTCATGCACTGGAGAAGGAAATGGCAACCCACTCCAGTGTTCTTGCCTGGAGAATCCCAGGGACGGGGGGGCCTGGTGGGCTGCCATCTATGGGGTCACACAGAGTCGGACACGACTGAAGTGACTTAGCAGCAGCAGCAGCAGCAGCAGCAGCTTTCTTTATAGTCCAACTCTCACATCCATACATGGAAAGACCATAGCCTTGACTAGATGGACCTTGGCAGAGTAATGTCACTGCTTTTTAATATGCTGTCTAAGTTGGTCATTGCTCTTCTTCCAAGGAGCAAGCATCTTTTAATTTCATGGCTGCAGTCACCATCCACAGTGATTTTGGAGCCCCCCAAAATAAAGTCTCTCACTATTTCCATCATTTCTCCATCTGTTTGCCATGAAGTGATGGGACCGGATGACTTTCAGTAGCCACATAATATTCCATTACATGGATGGATTGCATTTTGCCTCCCCCCTCATCTGATGATGAATATTTTGTTTCCACCTTTTTGCTATTGTGAATAATGCTGCTGTATACATTCACGTGCAAGTTTTTATTTGAATCCCTGTTTTCAATTCTTTTGGGTTTACGTTTAGGAGTGGAATTGCTGGGCCGAAGGCTTCCCAGGTGCCTCAGTGGTAAAGAATCCGACTGCCAATGCAGGAGACACAGGAGATACAGTTTTGATCTCTGGGTCAGGAAGATCCCCTGGAGGAGGAAATGACAACCTACTCTAGCACTCTTGCCAAGAAAGTCCCCTGGACAGAGGAGCCTGGAGGGCTACAGTCCATAGGAGTACAAAGAGTCAGACACGACTGAGTGATTGAGTACACACACACACACACACACACACACACACACATGCTCATCTATGTTTAACTTTTTAAGGAACCATCTCCTTACATTAGGTTTCCCTGGTAGCTCAGTCAGTAAAGAATCCACCAGCAGCTCAGGAGACCTGGGTTCACTGGGTCAGGAAGATTTCCTAGGGAAGGAAGTAGCAAACCACACCAGTATTCTTGCTTGGAGAATT
>SJYW01007249.1:1653646-1692070 GCA_006410735.1 Raphicerus campestris
AGAAGGAAATGGCAACCCACTCCAGTGTTCTTGCCTGGAGAATCCCAGGGACGGGGGGGCCTGGTGGGCTGCCATCTATGGGGTCACACAGAGTCGGACACGACTGAAGTGACTTAGCAGCAGCAGCAGCAGCAGCAGCAGCAGCTTTCTTTATAGTCCAACTCTCACATCCATACATGGAAAGACCATAGCCTTGACTAGATGGACCTTGGCAGAGTAATGTCACTGCTTTTTAATATGCTGTCTAAGTTGGTCATTGCTCTTCTTCCAAGGAGCAAGCATCTTTTAATTTCATGGCTGCAGTCACCATCCACAGTGATTTTGGAGCCCCCCAAAATAAAGTCTCTCACTATTTCCATCATTTCTCCATCTGTTTGCCATGAAGTGATGGGACCGGATGACTTTCAGTAGCCACATAATATTCCATTACATGGATGGATTGCATTTTGCCTCCCCCCTCATCTGATGATGAATATTTTGTTTCCACCTTTTTGCTATTGTGAATAATGCTGCTGTATACATTCACGTGCAAGTTTTTATTTGAATCCCTGTTTTCAATTCTTTTGGGTTTACGTTTAGGAGTGGAATTGCTGGGCCGAAGGCTTCCCAGGTGCCTCAGTGGTAAAGAATCCGACTGCCAATGCAGGAGACACAGGAGATACAGTTTTGATCTCTGGGTCAGGAAGATCCCCTGGAGGAGGAAATGACAACCTACTCTAGCACTCTTGCCAAGAAAGTCCCCTGGACAGAGGAGCCTGGAGGGCTACAGTCCATAGGAGTACAAAGAGTCAGACACGACTGAGTGATTGAGTACACACACACACACACACACACACACACACACATGCTCATCTATGTTTAACTTTTTAAGGAACCATCTCCTTACATTAGGTTTCCCTGGTAGCTCAGTCAGTAAAGAATCCACCAGCAGCTCAGGAGACCTGGGTTCACTGGGTCAGGAAGATTTCCTAGGGAAGGAAGTAGCAAACCACACCAGTATTCTTGCTTGGAGAATTTCATGGACAGAGGAGCCTGGCAAGCTACAGTCAATGGGGTCACAAAAGTCGGACACAACTTAGTAACTAAACCATCATCACCACCTCCTTACATCGTGTACCTTGGGCATCCAGCTTGCTTCAGTCTAGTCCAGCCCTCCTACACACTTGCCCATTTATGACTTTCATCCCCTTGTCCCCGCCACCCCATCCACAAAAGCAGCTTCGAGGCAGAGGGATTGACATGGGCAACAAATCTAAGTCACATGCAGAGGCCAGAAGGATGTTCTGTTAAGCTAGAGCACACATGGAACATGGCAGTGGGGCTGGAGAAATCACCAAATGCCAGATCAACAGGCTGTCACCCTCAGAAGCTGTGACTTCAAATTGTTGGTCGCAGGAAGCCAAGGGGAGAGAAGCCATCAGGGGAGGAAAGGTTACAAAGTCTGCCTTAAGATTCAAGACCTTCCAGAAACATCGGGGGAGGTCATTCTAGTACTGACCCGCCCTAACTCTACTCAGGAATTGAGGTGAGCCCCTTACACTCCTTGGGTCTCAGTTTCACAGACTGGGAAATGGACGCAGTAAGCTTCTGTTGTTGATTCCAGGTAAAGAGTCTGGATGCGAGATGCCTTCATGATCTGTGCAGTGCAGGGTAGAAGCTTCCACTCAAAGCCTGCCCAGGTGACTTCCAGAACATGCAACAGGTAAACCCTACTTTATTTGGCTCCACAGAAACACCTGAGAAATGTATAGATTGAAATTCTATCAAGGGAGATTCATTTACAACATACAAGAGGGAGCTGACAACTCAAAGGAACCCAAGAGTGAATCCTCAGGCATGACATTTGTGTTCAACAAATTGGGATTTTCATATATTGGGTTTGAATTCAGCCAAATTCTGAAAAGTTAATTCAAACCACACAGAGGTGGAGGTGGCAGGACTTGGATGTCTATGGTTTTCAGAGCATAGGGNATAGATTGAAATTCTATCAAGGGAGATTCATTTACAACATACAAGAGGGAGCTGACAACTCAAAGGAACCCTAGAGTGAATACTCAGGCGTGACATTTGTGTTCAACAAATTGGAATTTTCAATATTGGGTTTGAGCTCAGCCAAATTCTGAAAAATTAATTCAAACCACACAGACGTAGAGGTGGCAGGACTTGGATGTCTATGGTTTTCAGAACATAGGGACTTTCTCCAGAGCAATAATCTCATCTAAAGGAGGCCCAGGCCTCCCACGTGGGCTTGAGAGGAGAGGGCTCTGAGCAGAAGAGGAAAGGGGGTGCTGTGCTTTCCCCACCCCCGGTGCACGAAGGTCAAACCAGATTATATTAAGGCAGGGGGCAAGCTGATCTTACCTGGGGAATTTGTAGATCACCAAGACTGGCAGGGAAGGAAACAAGGGACTTTCTCTGGAGAGACAGGGATATTTTAGACTCCAATTCAATCCCCACACAGAGAGAGAACTTCAGCCCCATGCTAGGCACTCGGTATTTATTATTCCATCTAATTTTTCCAATAATCCCTTCATTTACAAAGCCAGCAAGGGTCAAAAAGGTCAAGTGGCTTGCCAAGCTCAGCGCTGGGGCCAAGATATGAACCCAGATCTCATGACTCAAGGCTTGGGCCTGGTTCAATCTAGTCACCTTCAAGTCACCTTGAGAGCTGCAAAGAGTCAGACATGGGGTGACATCTGGGGCAGAGAAGACCTACATGGGCAGGGCTAATATGACCCTGTGGGAGGATCATTTCCGTCTTCTCTTTTTGGTTTGTCCTGGAAAGTCCCACATCTTTTGCAGAACTACTTCCTAGTAACCTTATCTGGAATGGATGTCAAGGGCAGCCAAAGACCAGGCTTGCCTTGAAGGCCCGACAAGGGAGACCCAGGACAAAAGGTCAGTCCATCTCACATGGCCCTCCTTGTCAGGGGCCCCGCAGGTGGGTGGAGTAAGTCTGTGTTTGTCAATAACCCCCTCACTGTCCTGAGCAGGTGTCTGGCAGGGTAGGACAGAGTCCCTAGGCTAAAGCTGCACTTCCCCACACAGGGCTGCCTGGGATTCAGAGACTCCATGGAGAGAGCAGGGACTATAGGTTGCGACCTGGGTTCAAATCTCAGTTTCATCACTAAGTTGACCGAGTTTCCTCACCTCTCTGTGCCTTGGTTTCTCCATCTGTAAAGATCAGATGGAAGGGGTGAGCCATCATGAGAGAATGTGCAGTTTGTGAGCCCGTAGAATAAGCACTCCCCATCAAGGAATGGGAGCCGTTTGAGGTTTCCTGGTGCTCTTCCAGATCCTGGCCATCACCACCAAGGAGTCGAATCTGTGCCCAAAGTGCTAGCACGCTGGCCTGAGTACTGCTGTGGCCCTAGGGAGATACCCTGATGGCCCAGTCACAGTCCCTGCCCTTCCAGAGCTCATGGTCTAGGGAGGAGGCAGAGGGATGCAGAAGACAGCCCAAGAGGTGGGAAGGAGAGACTGTATGGGGCCAGGGAAGACTTCACAGAGGGAGAGTCTAAATATTTAACAACCCATTTGTCATGGTCACTGATCAGTCATAAAGGACACTGACTGTAAACAATCCATAAGACCCATCAGTGTGATTATGAATGCCCTGGGAAGGGGTATTTGATTTGGGTCCTGATGGATGAATTGGAGTTCTTCAAACAGGAAAAAGGGCACTTCAGGCAGAGGAAACAGTGTGTGTTAAGGCTTGGTGACCAGAAACGGCAGGGAATATCTAGAGCCATATGGCTGCAGCATAAAATGCAAATGGGGAATGGGGAGGAGAAGAGAGGGTCCTGAATACCACACTAAGTTTGAGCGGCACTGATGTGGCATTCCACCCCAGCGACCCTGATGAACAGCAGTGGGAGTTTCCAGGGTCTGGATACTCTTCGCATCCCAGGCCCATGGCATCTACTTGAGGCAGTGGAGTTGCTTGGCATCTGGCTCCATCCTCCTGGAAGAGGGTCCAACAAGGGTGGGCCAGGAAGAAAGGGTCAGCCAAGGGCCCCAGAGTATCAGTAAGGCCTCCTATCTACTCAGGAAAAACTCAAGGATGCTTAGGGAACAAGGGGCCTCATTCTAGCCCAAGCTGTTTACAGACTGCGTGATCTTGAGTAAGGTACAAACCCTCTCTGGGCCTTGGGGTCTCCATAGACAGCATGAGGAAGCCTGTTGATTTCTCCCTTGGAAATTAAGGGGCTGCCAGGATGATCCTCTCCAACCAGCCACACAGCCTGGCCTGGTGGGAAACATAAGGGATTCAGACTCAGGCAGAGCCAAGAGCGAGTCTCAATTTGGGGATGTCCTGGATCTTTGGTTTTGAGCAAGTGTTAAGCTCTGGGCCTTCATTTCCTCCTCCCTAGAACGTGGACTTGATTGGCAAGGTCAGTATTGTATAGAATAAATGAGAACACTTGGGATGGCTGGGCAAGATAGTGAAAGTGTTAAGAGTCTTGCTCCCTCCTGTGACTTCTATGGGTGTCCTTTGCTTACAAGTCTGCTGAGGCTGGAGGCCATCGGGGAGTGGAGAGGAGGGCCGCACCCTTCACTGTTCTCCCAGGACACGTCTGAGTACGGAAGGGGGCACTATTAGTACTAAATAGATATAAGCCAAATCTGTCCTGAGGAAGCAGGAATCTATGACCCGGGCGGTGAGATGAGATACAGAAATCAAGAAAGACCTAGCTACAGAGGGGAGGGGAGACGAGGCGGGAACAGGCACTGTGAGAAGAGGGCACGAGGTCTCAAGCTGGCTTTAGGACATTTTTCTGCAGGCTGTGCTGACTAGCCTGTTTTTAACTCCGCTCGCCAGTGTTCTAGAACTTCAATAAAGAGCTGCTCCGCTTTGCAGCAATTTGGGAATTGGTGGATTTGGGCTGGATGATTTTTTTTTTTTTTATCCTCATGCATTTGCTTGCTGGTTGATTGCTTCGTTTTCTTCTTGGACATGACTCCTTGCTGAGCCTGCTCTCGGGTTGCGGGCAGGAAAACCCAGTTACAGCTGGGATCTGCAGGTAAAGAGCTTTATGGTGCTCAGAAAACACTCACTGCTCAATGCATATCCTTCTTCCCTCTTCAGCAACAGCACCCTAACACTGGGACCCTGGCCACGGTCCTCACAAACACCCAGACTCACCCATGCCTGCCTGCCCTGCAAGTGGGTTGAGTCCTCCTGACTCCCCCACCCTTCACACAAGAATCCTGAACTCTGAGAGCTGGCTGGATTGCTGTCCTTTCCGCTTCCTTTCTCTTCCTCTCTGGTGGGGGCTGGGCTGGGACGCAGCTGGCGGGGTTTGGTGGGGGCTCTCCCCCAGACTGCTTCTCTGCACACCCGGGTCTGCATTCCACCATCCTTAATGCCTCCTCTGGGAGCACAGGCTTTCAGAAATCTGAGAAGAGCGACCAGCCGGTGCAAGCCAGAGGGAGGTGGGCCCAGACGGGTTGCGGAGGGGCGGGGTGGTGGTCTTGGCTTCTGCCTTCACTGCAAAGAGAAACCTCAGGCCTTCCCATCCCCTTTCAGCTTCTCTGGGCTTCCAGACCAGGGAGAAAAGAGAGTTGGCTTTTGCTCAGTCCACTTCGAGAGATGAGGGCCAGAAAAGGAAGAAAGTTGTGAGAGTTTGTAAAGGTACAGGGACTTTGCCACATCTACCTGGTGCAAAGATTTCCACATCAGAGACCCTTCATTGTCCCTTAGGCTTCCTCAACAACAGGGAAGACTACTTGCAGGACCAACCAGAGAGGTGGATCTACTAGTCCGTGGTCACACAGACAGGAAGTGGAGGTGCTGGAGTTCAAATCCAGGCTGCTTCTATAGCACTACACCGACTCCAAGAGAGCGTGCTTCAGGCACAGCTGGAAATACGCCCTCCCTGTACACCAGCCCCTATCAACCAGCAAAGCTCTTCCCTTTAGGTATCTATTCATTCCATGGATGTAAGTTCCCATCTCCACCACGCTATAGTCTTGGGCTCTCAAAATGACGACTCAGTACAGAAAGGATGGTTTGAAATGGATTTGTCCAACTCCTTACAGATGGGGAAACTGAGACCCAGAAAGGGCCAGGACTTGGTCATGTCAGACCCAGAGCTCCTAAGACACAGTCTGCTTAAGTGCAGTCTTGTCAGGCAGACTGACTTTGAATCCTGACTCTGCTGTTTATTCTCTGGATGACCAATGGACGTTACTCTTTTGAGCCTCAGTTTTCTCACCTATAAAATGGGTGTCAGAATACCTTCGTTGAAAGGTTGTTGTAAAGATTAAAGGAGGTTTTAGGTTCAGACACAGTGGCAAAGTTCCTGGCACACAGTAGGCACTCAGTACAGACCGGCTGCTGCCCTTCTTTCCCAGGGAAGAAAAAGGGACCCTTAAAGCACTGAGACTAGAGCTACCCTTTACGGGCCCTAAGTGCAGGATAATGGAACCCGGTGATGTATGAGAGCCAGTTTGCATAGGCTGGTGAGAGCTAACTGGTAAATGAGAGCAGGTTGTTAAATATTTGGGAATTGCAGGGCAGTTGCTGATAGGTTTAAATTAGCCATGCTGGGAGTGCTTTACACCATTGAAATTGGCAAATGCAACATTACGAACTTTTTTTTTCCAGTAAAAGCATATAAGTATGGGATTTGCCGGAAGTAGGAAGTGACTCATGGTATCATTATGCTTATGTTACAGATGAGACCCTGGAGCTATTAATAGCTGTGCCAGCAGCTATTCTGCCTATCACTTATAAATTACAGTCTCACTGTTTCCCCACTGTGTGACCTTGAGCAGGTCAATGACCTCTCTGAGCCTGTTTTGTCAGAGAAACCAAAGCAAATAGCTGGCTTATATGGGCTTCCCTGGTAGCTCAGTTGGTAAAGAATCCACCTGCAATTCAGAAGACCCCAGTTTGATTCCTGAATCGGGAAGATCTGTTGGAGAAGGGATAGGCAACATACTCCAGTTTTCTTGGGCTTTCCTTGTGGCTCAGCTGGTAAAGAATCTGCCTGCAATTCTGGAGACCTGGGTTCAATCACCGGGTTGGGAAGATCCCCTGGAGAAGGGAAAGGTTACCCACTCCAGTATTCTGGCCTGGAGAATTCCATGGACTGTATAGTCCATGGGGTTGCAAAGAGTCGGACACGACCAAGCGACTTTCAAAGAAAAGTAACCCTGGCACCCACCTCACAGGTCTGTTGGAATTATTAAAAGAAATGACAATTGTAAAAGGTAAAGTGCTAGTTTCTGAGTGTGAGAAGCAGCTGATACTAATATTCTTTTCAGCCAGGAGCTGGCTTGGCTTCTTCATTTCATCATAACCTGGTAAGAAACTTTCTCAATGAGGAAACTGAGGCTCTGGTTGGTGAGGTGGCTTTCTCAGGGCTGCGCTGCTTGGAGGCGGCAAACTAGACTCTGAAACCTGGTCTGATTGGCTCCAAGGCTGGAATTCTGCCAAGGGTCTTGGCCCTAGCCCAGTTCTGGGGGGCTGATTGCACAGTTGGGTTGTGGTATTTGGCAACTGGCTGTAGGCAGAATGTGTGAGGTCACAACGGCTCCCTAGTTCAGGTTGGCCAGAGCAACTCTGGCTCAGAACTCAAAGTCCACAGCTTTGAGCTGAGCAGTGCCCAAACATGCGTCCTTCTTCAGGGGCTCTGGAGCTCCCCAGAACTTACTGCCTCACCTGCGGTGCACCTCTCGACCCATACATCCTGGCACAGGGGAAATCACCCTAAAAGAGCAATGACCACCCCAGACCAAGTCCCTCAGAAAATCCCTGAATGAGGGAAAATGGATTTTCTTTCCTAAGGATGGGTTAGAGCTTCTCTGCCCCTACTCCTGGCTCAGAGGGCTGCTTTGGGCTGGGGTAGAGAGCGGCAGTGCAAGCCACTCCCCGGAGAAACTTAAACCAGCCTTACTGATTCCCGCCCCTCCCTTCTGCCTCTTCATTCCCACTCCTGTTCTGCCAGCCTCCAGTCTCCATCTGGTCCCTCTTCTCCATGCCCCCTGAGACAATCCTGGCAGGTCCCATTGCCTGGAAAAATTACACCCATTCCCAGCAAGCTGGGGGCAGGGCTGGGAAACCCAGCAACCAAATGCCCATGTCCTCATTCAAAGCTTCCCTCACAGGGAGGATCTGGGGTCAGTGGATAGATGGCGTCATCAGCCCTAAATCCAGAGGTTCCCTTGCTTCCATCTGTTCTGAGGACAACCAGTCCTGAGTGGGTCAGGGGAGCCTTCAGGCCTAGAGAAGACTTACCTTAGCCCCATATCCCAGGAGTTTCAGAGAGGGGCAACTGAGCCCCTCTCTTGACCCCCAAAGTCAAGTGGACACTTGAATGCTTCAGGGAGAAATATAGCCAGCATGAGACCCTGCTGACTCAGTTCAGAGCAGAACTCTGGATCCATTAGATGGCCCCTTAAACTGTGTTTTAGACAAATTGTTTAACCTCCTCATGTTAATTTTCTCATCTGTAAACTTTCTCATCTGGGACGTCGACACCAATATCATAGAGCCAATGCTTGGACTACGCAAGGGCGTGGCTCAGTGCCCAGCTGAGATGATCAGTTATTTATTTACCTGGAAAGTTATTATTTTATTTCAGCTGAGCAACAGGGTGACCATATAATTTATTGTCCAATCCAGGACACTTCTGGATGAATGAAAGGGGATACTACCATTGATGCCACAACAGTAGGCATAGCCCAGAACCATTCTGGGCATGCAGGGACTTCGAGTCACACCACGAACCTTAAGGCTTCCTTGTGCCAGGCTCTGGGCACCTGCAGGCAAATCCATCACCACCACTACCCCAGGGAAGAGAGAAAAGAAGTCACAGCCAGAGAATCGCTCAGCTCAATATCAGGAGGAACAAGCAACCAGAAAGTGAAGTCCCAGTGTTTTGTGAGCTTATGAAAACCCTCCAGAAGCCAAAATGACATTTCCATGGTTCCTCATCTCCGCAGCTGATGCCTCTAAGGCAGCCACAGATGCCAAACCTTTTAAAATAGGTGCATAGTGGAGGGACTGACAGAACACCCACTCTCTTGTTAAATTAATATCAACAGTCTCTGAGTCTGTTTCCTTACCTGCAAAGTGGGCAAATGGGCATCACTAGCTCAACGTGTAGTTGGCGAGGTCAATTAAGAGAACACACACAAAAGGCACAGTTCTTGAGGATCATTACAAGTCAGGATTTTAATTTGTTCATTGAAATGCCAATCACTGGAGGTCAGTGGCGGGAGCTGCAGGAAGGTGCAGGGGTGTAGTAACATGATCGAGTGCATCTCTGCCTCTTACTGGCTGCATGGCCTTGAACCAGTCCCATCTGTAAAGTGAGAGTTGAAATGACAGGATTAGGGTTATCCAAAGGACACCCCCCCACCCCCACCCATCTTAAGGATGGCAGTTTACTTGTATTGTTCCCAAAACCCCCGGGCCTCCTGAGTGTAGGGTGTACCATGTTAAGCTTCTAGCAGACTCAAACTTGGCGACTAAGGCTGCCAAAGGCTGGAGGAGAGAACGTTTAGCAGGTCCTATCACAGGATCAGCAAAGCAGGAAAAGCTTACAAGACGACAAAAGGCAGAAGACTCCTGACACCCTACACTTAATGTATGGCTCCTTAGAAATTCATCTTAGCCTCCCAAGATCCTCCAGCCCAAGGGGAATAGCACTTAATTCTACAAAAGGCATTTTCAGAAATATAATTTCATGTGACCACTGTCATGCCATGACAGAATCTAACTGTCCCCATTTTACAGATGAGCAAACTGAGGCCTAGAATGAAGACGTGGATTGCCTGAACTTGCACAACTGAGTTTTCAACTTTCAGAAGAACCCATGTCTGGGCTCTTTCATTGACCCAACATATCTCTGGAGCTGCGAATAATAACAATGGAAAAAATTAGCCCCCAAAGCCAAGCCTCACAAATGAACTTGGGTCCACTGGAGAAATGGCCCTTCAAAGCCCCTCCAAATGTCTTCGGTTTTTCTTGTTCCCAAATCAGNAGGGCGTGGCTCAGTGCCCAGCTGAGATGATCAGTTATTTATTTACCTGGAAAGTTATTATTTTATTTCAGCTGAGCAACAGGGTGACCATATAATTTATTGTCCAATCCAGGACACTTCTGGATGAATGAAAGGGGATACTACCATTGATGCCACAACAGTAGGCATAGCCCAGAACCATTCTGGGCATGCAGGGACTTCGAGTCACACCACGAACCTTAAGGCTTCCTTGTGCCAGGCTCTGGGCACCTGCAGGCAAATCCATCACCACCACTACCCCAGGGAAGAGAGAAAAGAAGTCACAGCCAGAGAATCGCTCAGCTCAATATCAGGAGGAACAAGCAACCAGAAAGTGAAGTCCCAGTGTTTTGTGAGCTTATGAAAACCCTCCAGAAGCCAAAATGACATTTCCATGGTTCCTCATCTCCGCAGCTGATGCCTCTAAGGCAGCCACAGATGCCAAACCTTTTAAAATAGGTGCATAGTGGAGGGACTGACAGAACACCCACTCTCTTGTTAAATTAATATCAACAGTCTCTGAGTCTGTTTCCTTACCTGCAAAGTGGGCAAATGGGCATCACTAGCTCAACGTGTAGTTGGCGAGGTCAATTAAGAGAACACACACAAAAGGCACAGTTCTTGGTGATCATTACAAGTCAGGATTTTAATTTGTTCATTGAAATGCCAATCACTGGAGGTCAGTGGCGGGAGCTGCAGGAAGGTGCAGGGGTGTAGTAACATGATCGAGTGCATCTCTGCCTCTTACTGGCTGCATGGCCTTGAACCAGTCCCATCTGTAAAGTGAGAGTTGAAATGACAGGATTAGGGTTATCCAAAGGACACCCCCCCCCCCCCCCCCCCCTTAGGGAGGGCAGTTTTCTTTTATTGTTNCGCGTGCCCGCCCGCGCACCCGAGGCTCCGCGGGGAAGAGCGAGCGTGTGTGCACGCGGGAGGTCGGGGCGAGCGTGAGCGTGCGAGTCTTGAGTGTGTCCCGAGCGCGCGTGGGCGGCGTGTCCCTGTGCCACTCCGAGTGTGTTCTCCGGAGTGTGCGCGTGCTTGTGGCCGAGTTGGTGCGTGTGCACCACAGAGCGTCGGGGTCGTGGGGTTTGGTGTGAGTGAGTGCGCGGCAAGTGGGCCCAGCGCCCACTTAACCCATTTATTGAGTGTTTACTATGTGCCAGGCGCTTCATGTGAGATCCATTTTTGTGACCGAGAATGTGTGGATTCTGGGGGGTATGTGCGTGCGCGCACACGTGTGAGTGTTCGCAAGTGATTTGTGTGCGTGTTTATGAGCCTTTGAGGACAAAAGCGTACAGATGTGCATGTGAGGGTGTAACGTGTACAGGAGTGTGTGAGTATGTTTACTGTGGAGGCCGAGGACCCCCTTTGCGCCCACCAGGCCTACTGCCCTGATGTGCCTGCCGCTGTCTCCCATGCCAGGGAACCCATGGAGAGAAGTATGCCTGGCCTGGGCACCCAGTGGGTGCTGGGCCATCTCTGGTGAATGAGAGGAAGGGGTCAGATGTCACACACAGCCCAGCCCGGCCTGGGCAGGGCCACTGGCAGGACCCTCTATGGGGCTCCAGACAGAGCTGGAGCCTCTTGGCCTGGCACTGGAGGACTTGTGTTCAATTTTCTTAAATACTCTTCTGGGTCCCCTGGCTTTATTCTCACCCCTCTCTGGCCCTGGTGCATTTTAACCTTTTCCCCAGGCCTGGGGTGCAACTGACCCTAGGGAGACCAGTGGGGAGACCAGGGGTCCCGGGATACTTGTCTGTGTATGTGGGGGTCTCTCTCTGCCTGTCTTGCTAAGTACATAGATCTTCATCTAATTTATTTGTATGGAGCCTGGGCTCCAGGAGGGAGCCCCTCAGATGGTGACAAATTGATCATAGCAGGCTTGGGACACAGTCTTCTGAGGTCTGTCCTTGAAGTTTTGATTGACAGGTTTTGTGTGTGTGTGCTTTATAAATGTTGAAAATCTCTGCAGTTGAAAGTCTTAACTGCTTTAAGGCAGACTTTAAAAACTGGAGCTCCCTAGTTCCTCTGGAGTGTCAAAGTTCGGCTTGCCTTTCTGAGGGGAACATGTCGTCTTAGGAGCTCAGTGTGTGCGCAGGCGAACCTTGGAGGCACATTTAAAAGTCGTGGCGTTAATGGAAGAAGAATTTCATTGAAAGGGGTGCAGAGCCGCTGGAAAGCGCCTGTTCCCCACGCAGCAGCTTACTAGTGAACTTTGGACGTCTTCTTTTAGCAAACAAAACCTGGAAGGAAACAAAAACGACCCACATTCTTTTTCTTTTTTGTTCTAAAAAATGAAAAACAAAACCCACCTCTGGGTGTGCTGGAAAAGCGGCCTCCCCTTCCCCCAGCAAGGCCAGGCCCTCCCCCGATCCCCCACCCCCAAATAAAATATGCCTGTGGGGAGCTGTGGATGAGTCACTCGCTGGCAGAGAGCCCCACGGGCAAACATTTGGGAAGGTTCTTGCCTAACTTCCCAGAAGAAAGGCCCAGGATTTAAAATGGTCCCTGTGGTTTGTCAGCCTCTGCCGTCCCGTCTGCTTCGGAAATGACTAAAAAGTAGTTTCTACCTCCACAAAATAAAGTCTCAGACTTAGCAGCAGCCCAGNTTTTCTTAAATACTCTTCTGGGTCCCCTGGCTTTATTCTCACCCCTCTCTGGCCCTGGTGCATTTTAACCTTTTCCCCAGGCCTGGGGTGCAACTGACCCTAGGGAGACCAGTGGGGAGACCAGGGGTCCCGGGATACTTGTCTGTGTATGTGGGGGTCTCTCTCTGCCTGTCTTGCTAAGTACATAGATCTTCATCTAATTTATTTGTATGGAGCCTGGGCTCCAGGAGGGAGCCCCTCAGATGGTGACAAATTGATCATAGCAGGCTTGGGACACAGTCTTCTGAGGTCTGTCCTTGAAGTTTTGATTGACAGGTTTTGTGTGTGTGTGCTTTATAAATGTTGAAAATCTCTGCAGTTGAAAGTCTTAACTGCTTTAAGGCAGACTTTAAAAACTGGAGCTCCCTAGTTCCTCTGGAGTGTCAAAGTTCGGCTTGCCTTTCTGAGGGGAACATGTCGTCTTAGGAGCTCAGTGTGTGCGCAGGCGAACCTTGGAGGCACATTTAAAAGTCGTGGCGTTAATGGAAGAAGAATTTCATTGAAAGGGGTGCAGAGCCGCTGGAAAGCGCCTGTTCCCCACGCAGCAGCTTACTAGTGAACTTTGGACGTCTTCTTTTAGCAAACAAAACCTGGAAGGAAACAAAAACGACCCACATTCTTTTTCTTTTTTGTTCTAAAAAATGAAAAACAAAACCCACCTCTGGGTGTGCTGGAAAAGCGGCCTCCCCTTCCCCCAGCAAGGCCAGGCCCTCCCCCGATCCCCCACCCCCAAATAAAATATGCCTGTGGGGAGCTGTGGATGAGTCACTCGCTGGCAGAGAGCCCCACGGGCAAACATTTGGGAAGGTTCTTGCCTAACTTCCCAGAAGAAAGGCCCAGGATTTAAAATGGTCCCTGTGGTTTGTCAGCCTCTGCCGTCCCGTCTGCTTCGGAAATGACTAAAAAGTAGTTTCTACCTCCACAAAATAAAGTCTCAGACTTAGCAGCAGCCCAGGTTGGTATGGGTAGAGGGCCGCTCAGGTTTGAAGAAACGGAGTTCCTGGCTTTGCCAAATGACTCTTCTGGACGCTTCGAACAAGAAAGCAGGGGAAAGGAAGTCACATTTATGAAGCACCCGCTGTGTGCAGGACACTGTTCTGGGCACCGTAATCCTTCCAAAAGTTAGGCTGTGGAGCACAGTTCTGGCTTTAAATGCACAGGGAAATTAAGGCTCTGAGAGCTCAAGCCATGTCCTGGGACCACAGAGAGAGGGTAGAGGCAGAATCCTGTCCCTGCCTGACTTCAAGCCCATCCTGTTTCCATTGGACCAGGTGCTGAGTGCTTTAACGTACATACACGTAGTTTTCACTGTGAGGTAGTGGTTATTATCTCCATTTTACAGATGAGAAAACTGAGGCTCAGTGATGAAATGATGTGCATAATTTTATGAAAGTTATGCATTGTGGCTAATGGCCAGCGTTTATTAAGGGTATGCTATGGGCTGAGCGTGGTACTAAAAGCTTTATGTGCTTTATTTCATTCAAACCACTCACCAACACCATGAAATGGGAACAATCAATGATGCCTGTTTTACAGATGAGGGCACGAGGGCACAGAGAGATTAAACAGCTTACAGAAGATTCCATGCTGATATGCTGTTGACCTTGAATTTGAACCCAAGCTTGACTGAGCAGAGCCCTTCATCTTCTCACTGAACCTGGAAAGTCACAGTGGCTATGTACCACGTGTCTGGCACAGTGTAAAGGTTTGGGGTTGTTATTCTGATCCTACAGAGAGGAAGATAAGTAACTTGGGCAAGGTCATCGACTGGCAAATGGCAAAGTCAAGATCCAAACCCACATCTCTGATTGCTGAGTTGAGTTTCTTAACTTTAAACCAGGTCTGTCTGCCTTTGTCCTGCTGTGGTTGCTTACTGGGTTCCAGACTCCTGGGAGAAGTCTTCCTGAGGGCACTGCCATCCTTGCTCCTCCCCTCCGGCCCCTCTGGTGCAGGTGACCAACGCCCAGGGCCAGTGCTATCAGATAGAAGGGGCCACAGTTCACATTTCTTCTTTCCTCTCGAAGTGCCAGAAATTGGTTTCAGAAGGGAAGTGTCAAAACAATTGTCAAAAAGAGAAGAGTATTCCCTTCCCTTTCTCAGGTCGGACCAAGCCAGCAAGCTGGAGGGTGGAGAGTGGAGGGCCCTGGTGAGTCATCCGAGATTAAATATGGGTTGGCACCTCCAGTCTTGTGTGGGGAGGAAGCAAGCTAGGACACTGCCCTCAGGAAGAGCCTGGCATGCTGACCCCTGGTGATGGCAAGTCACCTCTGTGGGGCCTGACTCTCAATTCTGAATATCCAACAACAGCATCCTTTCTACATAGGCTTCTTGTCACTTGCCATTTCAGTCCTGTGCCTGTCTCTCTTCCCAGTTCATTTGCAATTTACATCACGGTTTATATGACACTGTACTAGAATGGAATGCTGTGTGCGAAGATCTGTGTGGTTTGGGGTGTGGGGTGCCCCTGTGCATGTCCTTTGGTATTGAAAGGAAAAGGTATCTCTCTCCCTTCTGAGCGTCTTTTGCAAATTGATGAACATTTGCAAATTGCCTTGAGATGCGTTAATTTAAGGTGTGAAATAATAGATCTTGTGCGAAGGCCCAGCCACATTTCTGGCATGGCGGATTTCTCTCCCGTCTGGCCTGTGATTTAGGGAGGTAAAAATAGTCCTTCTTTCTACATTTTTATCTCTCTCTCTCTTTTTTTGCTGATGTCATTCTTAGGAAGTGGTTTTGCCCATGCCACAGGCCTTGCCTTGGCCATCTCTTCAGATGGTGGTCAGAAGTTGGAGCTCTGGGGAGAGAGTGCTCATGGAATGAGGGGTTGTCTGAGTGTTTGTGAAATTGGTTTGAAATGAGCGGGGCGATGGATGGCCCACCTTGGCCAAAGACCCTCAGTGGCTTTTTGGTACTTGGCCATTTTCTCACTTCTGACTCTTGGGTAGTGACAAGATAGTGACTTAGTCTTTGGGAAAGTGTTAGTTTAAAGAGGCAAAAATCAGGCCAATGGCTTCATCCATCCCTGCCTGATCTGGGTGACGTCCACACAGTCCCTTCCTTTGGCCCAAACTGAATTAAGCCAACGGCCTCCTCTGACTTGACTCCAGACAGAAGCTGACACTGGGGCAGATCGGTTGGTGCTGTAATTTCCTGTGACGTTCAGTTTGGGAACTTGGACTTGCAGAGTGATCTAGCGTTTTGACATCTGTCCCTCTAACAAGACTTGCTTGTGTGGAAACAGACCCTCATACACAACCTCTGCTGTTGTCTCCAGTTCTGGATTTTTCCACAGACCGCTTCTCTGGTGGTCTGGTGGCAAAGGCTGGGTCTCCAAGCCACGCCTTCTTGGCATCTACTGCAAGATCACTGCACCCCAAACCGACTTGGCACTGTAGCTAGCTCTGTGGGGAGGGTGCGGTGGGGGGTGAGTGACGGGCCTGACGAATTGAAAGGTGGCCAGCTGGGATCTGAAAGGCATTCACTTCCAACGGCCTTGATCCTCGTGGAGCCGGTCTTTCTCTCTCTTAGACATCTGCATGATGGTGACCTCACAGAAAAGAAAAGGGGGCTTTATGTAGGAATTCCACAGAGTGTGAAGGAATTCGACAAGGGAAGGGGGAGGGAGGCAGCCACTGAGAGCCTGCAGACCCTGTGTTTCCTTGGAGTTGTTTAACCCTCACACTTCAGAATTGGGCTGGGGGGAAGGGACAGTGCTTATTCAAGGAGAACTTCTCGAGGCCCCTGAGTTGAAGTTGACTCCACTAGTGTTTAGTCCCTCTCTGGTTCCTGGTTGTCCTCAAAGTCTTGGATACTGGGGATTGTCGGGAAGAGACCTGCCTCAGTCGTGTCTGACTCTTTGCGACCCCATGGACTGTAGAGTCCATGAAATTCTCTAGGCCAGAATACTGGAGTGGGTAGCCTTTTCCTTCTCCAGGGGATCGTCCCAACCCAGGGATCGAACCCAGGTCTCCCGCATTGCAGGCAGATTCTTTACCAGCTGAGCCACAAGGGAAGCCCTGCCAGGGGACACTGTTACTTTATAAACCACCTTTGGCTCTGATCAATCCAGGCTGCATATGAGGAATTTGGTAGGCTTGTCATCCAGAGAAGACCTGTGTGCCCATTTTACAGAACAGAAACTGAGGTCCAGGGAGAAGAGGGCACTCACAATCACATTGAAAATGTGAGCTTTAGCACCCAATGAATGAGTTGGGAGGCTCAGACCTGCCACTTGTGAAGTCAGTCACCTCTGGGGGGCCTCAGTTTCCTCATCCGGAAAACAGGGATGGTGTTATGACCTCATAAAATGTGAGGGAAGAACTAAAGTAGTGTGTATAATGTGCACGGCACATGGGTAACATCTCGTAAGTGTTTAATGAAAGACTAGGACCTGTTTAATTACCAAGGACCTGCCCAGGGTCACAGGGACGGGAAGGCCATCTCTTTGTCAGAAACATTTTCAGTGCCCCTATATCTTGGGGCCTGAAACAAGGCTGAAAGGGAGGTTGTCAGGGGGCCCCTCCAAGTGCCAATGAAGCACTTTTCTCTGACCATGACCCTCAGAATAGATCATGGGGAGACAGTGACAGTCTGGAAAGACACAGGATTTAAATGTCAGGGTGGCCGTGGGCATCAGGGAAATGTTTTGAAATCAGTATTTTGCCTTCTTGTCTACGCACCGCCCCTCCACTGTCCCACTGTGGCGAGGAAAGTGAACCTTACAAGTTTTTGGTGTGTCCTCTTGGAGTTGGAGGGTCTTGGGAGGCCCGGAGAGCTGTGTCAGCCTCAGTGTGTTATTAAGCGAGGCATATGTTTTGTTAATTATTTACACAGTGGCAGCCCCATCAGAGGTCTGTGCGGTCGGAGCAGCTGTCACAGACCTGGGCCAGGACAGGTTGTTCTCGGTTGGAAGTGAGCAGGTGGCCCTCTCTGCCAGCAGGGTCCTCACAGAGGGTCTGCGCAGCGAGGGCTGACGGAGTCTGCATGTTTGACGCCCTCTCTTAAGCTTCCCTTGTGGTTCAGCTGGTAAAGAATCTGCCCACAATGCAGGAAACCTGGGTTCAAACCCTGGGTTGGGAAGATCCCCTGGAGAAGGGACAGGCTACCCACTCCAGTATTCTGGCCTGGAGAATTCCCTGGACTGCGTAGTCCATGGCGTTGCAAAGAGTCGGACACGACTGAGTGACTTTCACTTCACTTCGCTTAAGCCCCTGGAGTTCCCTCAAGCTGGATTGTCTTCTCTGAGAGGACAGATTTTGTCCCTCGGGACTGGCCACATTCCTGAGGTAGCTTCTGTGGGCCTTTGTCCAGCTCTTCACATCTGAGACCCTGCCATGGTGGTTTGTGGTGAGGGAAGGGCCTCTGGAGATCTCTGAATCCCGTACATCCCCAGTAGTCGCCTCAGGCTAGGGCTTCACGTGGGCCCAGCCTCTACTTTCTCATCTGGCAAATGGACCAGTAACACCAGAAGCCAAACTCTTGATTCTGGGGCACTGTTTGGGATGATTTGCCGAAAAAATCCAAGTTTAGGATTAGAATTCTGAAAAGGAAGGTCCTGGGATCAGAGCTTCCCCTGAGAGGCCACTAAGGATGAGGGACATCACCTCCCTGAACGGGGAGGGGGCAACCTGATTCGTCTTACCTGTTTGATATAAGGAGGTTTTTTGCTCAGGGGTCATTTTAAATATAAGAGAAAGTTCTTATATGAAATATTCAGAATCTATAAATCCTTAGAGACAGAAAGCAGATTGGTGGTATGGGGGCCCAGGGAGAATGGGGAGAAACTGCTTAATGGACACCGGGTTTCCTTTTGGGGTGATGAAGGTATTTTGGAGTTAGGGAGAGATTGTGGTTATACAACATTAGGAATGTACTAAATGCCCCTTAAGTTTTACTTTTCAAATGGTTAATTTTATGTGGAAAAACATTTTTACAAGGAAAGTTTCTGATGCTTAAAAGTAAAAGCTTAAAAGCCTCTCATTTTACAGATGGGGAGAATGAGGCCCAGAGAAAGGCTATGACCAGCCTAAGGTCTTCCACACAGGCTGTGGCGGTTCTGTGGCTGAAATCGGATCATTCTCTAAGCTTTCAGGCCGCGGCTCTGGCCATGGCACCTGGGCCCAGGCTAGCGTGAAAAGTTCGATATGGGAACAGACCGCTCACTCTTGTGTGGGTTGAGTGGACTCCATTTTGTTAACCAGATACACCCTTGCTGGCTGCTGTGTGGTCATCCGTCCACTCATTCACTGAAGAAATACGTCCTGACGTTCCGGGTCAAGTGTTAACCCGAGGAGCTGGCATCGAGACCCTCTAACAGCCCCGCCTCTGGGCCTCGCACCACCTGGTAGGGACAGAAGTTGCGTCACGACCCCACTGTGGGTGCTTGTGGACAGTTTGCAGCAGGCACCCTTTGGGACTTACTATATGGGGAAATGGGCGGAGGGGAGCTTCCAGGAAGGAGGGGCTCCCCAGCCTTGAGGGAGACATGAGGTTTGCCAGGCAGGATGTCGAGGCCTGGAGGCCTAAGAAGCCTGAAATAAAAGGCAGGTAAAACTGAGGGTGAGTGGATGGGTGGGGCTGTGGGACGGGGCGCTGGGAGCCTGACTGGGGTCCAGGGTTGTGGGCAGACCCCAGGCTGTGCAAAGCCAGGAACTTCCTGCCACTTCCTCAGCCTGTGAGTCCTTCAATAGAGCCTTTGTCCCAGACACTCACTACATGTTACATTCTGTTGTAACCCTTTATGTGGATTAACTCACTTTATCCTCCTGCGGTTCTGTGACTCAGGTACCGTTATGCCCATCTGATGGACAAGGAAACAGAGAATCTAGGCTTTGTGTTTCTAATCACCATCAGCCTTCATGTTGTGAAAAGCCTGTGTCGTGTGGCCTGGTCTGAAGGCTGCCATCTGAAAGTGCCCGTTGTGTGGGCTGTGAGTTAGTGGCCAGGCCCAGGGCGTCAGAAAGGGCCTCTGGGCATCTGAAAGGAAGAGTATGAACCAAGAGGCAAATAGTAGGAGAGGAGGTCCCCTGGAACCAAGTCCCCTGGGATCTGTGAGGTTTGGTTTTCATTGCAAGACCGGAGAGGGGGTTTCCTGCTACTTCTGCAGCCTTACTCCTCACCAATGTCCCCTTCATTCACTCTGCCCCAGCCACACAGCCTCCCTGCTCTTCCTCAAACATGCCAAGTGAACTCCTACCTCAGGGCCTTTGCACTTGCTGTCCTGGTTCATGAAACCCTTTTCCTCCTAATATTCCCATGACTTGCTCCTACCTTCAGCAGGACACTGAAAAAGTCACTTCTCCAAAGAGACCCGCCATCCCCACCCTGTCAGAATGAATCCCACGTCCTTCGGTCCCCATTCCCTGGACTGGCTTTATTTCAAGGCCCCTACCCGCCCCTGGTACCGTGTGTTTGTTATCTGCAGAATGGACTGTGACTCCATGCGGGCGCGACTTGGTCTGTGGACCACAGCTGCACCTCAGTGTCCAGCACTGAGCCTAGCAGTAGCAGATGCTCAATTAACATTTGCTAATGAATGGAGAGTTTTAAGTGTATGAGTGGCAGAGTCCTCAAAGAATATTTAGGGACTTCCCTGGTGGTGCAGAGCTTAAGAATCTGCCTTCCAATGCCGGGGGCGTGGGTTCGATCCCTGGTTCTGTGGGATCTTATGCCATGGGGCAGCTTAGCCCCCACACCCCAACTCGAGAGCCCACAACTTGAGAGCTTATGTACCGCAAGGAAGAGCCCACGCAGCCAAAAAAAAAAAAAAAAAAATTGTATGGAGTAACCGAGCTGGTGGCAAAGTTGACTGGCTTTAGGGACCCCTCTTCATTCCTCCCAGTGGGCAGCAAAGGGCTGAGTTGTGTATGACAGAGCCTCCCTGTGCAGAGAGGTTTCTTACAGAAAGACTCATCCTTGGATTATTTCAAGGAGAAGGAACCTAAACACAGAGATTCCTGCCCAGAGTTGGGATGGGGCGGTGTTCTTCCTCTGCCGCTTTTCTGCAGAGGTGGCTCCAGTTCTGTAGAGGAGGGGCTTTGGGTAGGATTGGGTGGGCACCATGTCTTCAAGCTGTATTTTCTGTCAGGTACACTTATTTTTTTAGAAGGCATATCTTTTGGGGGCTGCTTGGGGAAGGGGTAGAGATTAACTCTCCCAGGCACCTCGGGCATAGACATTTGCTGTGCAACAAATGAACAGGAGCCCGATTCTGCCCCCGTCCAGAAAGCAAAGAATCCTGGGTGGAAAAAGGAGACCGTTCCCTAGCTTGGTGTGGCCTTGGTGGGCCACCAGGGTGGGTGCCCCGATGGCAGGACCACTGGGCACCGCATGGCAGACAGACTGGAAGCCCACCCCATGTGTTGGGCAGGTCCAGCCAGGGGTAGCTGGATTTTGCACCACGATCGCAAGCGTGCACTCGGCGCGCCTGACCCAGTGTGTGTGCGTGTCCTTTGTGCGTCTCCTCCAGGGATTTTAGTGACCTTCTGTGTTTGTTTTAAGTGCCAACCTCCTCAGCCAACCCAAGAGGAAATGAGGGCTGGGCTTTTGTGCCAGAGGCTGGGGACAAAGGTGGGGCCTGCCCGCTCTCGATGGTGACAGCACGACATTTGGAGAACACACAAAGAAAATACTTGTACTCGGAGCCAACGACTTTCACCATATTTTTATGATCTCCTGGGATGGAGAATCCTAGTAGGTTACAGTCCACGGGGTCGCAAAGAGTCGGACACAACTGAGTGATTTCACCTCACCTCACNCCACCCTCTGCTGTGCTGAACTCAAGGCTGCTCTGGCCTGTAATGCCTTGCTTCTCGCTTTTCACACTTCACCGCCTTCTGGAGGCTCCTCTGACCTCAGGATGCTGCTTAGGGTTTCGCTTTGGCCCCCAGGCCCCACTGTGCTTCCCTCCTAGGCATGTCCCCTATCCCCTTCAGGCTCACTGACTGGTCAGTCCCTTGACTCGAAGCCTCTCCAGAGCTGAAAGTCCCCTTTCCTCTGTGGTCCCAGCGAAGGCCCGGCCCAGCGAAGGTCTGGGTGACAGAGAGAGGGGGAGGAAGTGGTACACCCTTAGTTTGCTCCTCAAGCCCCGCTACCATGGAGACAGCTGAAACTTGGAGACTGTGTCTAGAATCCAGGCCTCTGTTGGGGGCAGATGGTTTGGCTGGTGGGATGGAACCTGTCCTGTGGGGTGAAGTTTTGTGACTCCTACATCCTGTGGGCCTGCTACAGGTGATTCCTTAAAGAAGGATTTGATCCTGTGGGTGACGACCCTGTGGTCCTGTGATGACCCAGCGTTTGATCCTATGGGCGACGGGTGTTTGGAAGGGTCTTGAGTGGGGGACAGGCTCCCTGAAGCCCATGTGGGAAGGTGCTGCAGAGAGGGGATGTACGCTGGCCTGGGGGAGCGGGGAGAGGTGGGCAGCCTGGAACAGAGGGGAAGAGGGGCCTGGTGTCAGCACTCTGGGCTGCTACCCAGAGACCCCTGTGTCTTGGCAGCAAAGCCAAGGATGCTGGTTCGAAAGAATGTTCTGTCGTGGCCTGAACTGCTTCAGGGCCTTGGGAGTGATTCCCGGATCTTGGGAGTGATTCCTCATGGGTCCAGTCTCAATGTCCTCCTCAGTGAAGAAGGGCCCTTTGATCCTATAGCTGGATTTGGGGTGGGGCTGGGGATGGGGGCAGACCAGAGCCTGTAGGGGGTCAGACTTGAGAGTGAGGGAGGAGAATCAGGGAGTAGTAGTGAATTCCTGCCAGAGACTGAAGGGGCTCTTGACGCCTCATGCCTTCGCTGTGAGCAGGGGCCCTGCGTGTGGCTGTGGCGTGCTGGGAAGAAAAGGCCTGGCTTGGGTGGAGGCTACATGCCACGTGCCTGATGCCTCCTCTCCAAATGCCAGTTATTTTCTCTTAACGGTGTGGAATTATTTACATAGATTTATCAGCTATCTTTTTGAAAAAACAAGTTCTTCTCCTACTGCTACTGTTTCTTTTTAACAGAGCATCCACCAGGGGTTTACACGTGCTGTTATCTTGTAGTCCTCACCTTGTAAATGGCTTCTTTTTATAAGTGAAGTCAAGGCTCAGAGAGGTAAAATGACAGCCAGAGTCACCCAGCGAGAATCTGAACCCAGATCATCTCCCCTGGAAGCACCTGGGGATCCATAGGGGCTAACCAGTTTGGGGCTGGGAGAGCTAGATGGAGGACACAGGATATGCAGGGGCCGGAGGTGTGAAACCTCCAGGCGGCAGGAAACCTAAGAGGCTCCATGGAGTCAATGTGTCGGCTGGGATTAGGGTCAGAGGCCAGGAGGCCTTGGATGCTATGCTCTGGAATGAAGACTTGATCTGGAAGCTTTGAAGGTTGGTAGAGGAGGGAGATATAGTCAGGACGGTGTTTCTGGTGGTGTGTGTCGAAAATGATCTGGTGTTACGGAGGGTGTTCAGGCCAGGAGACTGGGAGGCTGGTGTGGTTGTCTGTGTGGGCTCTCCCAAAGCCTCTCACCTGCCTGCTGCTGAAATTCCTCCCCAAAAGAACCTTTGGCTCTCTCCCACCCACCACCCCAGCCCCTCTGCTGGGTGTCAGAGTGGGAGGCCCCCTCACCTCCACACTCTCAGCCTCTTTCACAGTTTTCTTGTGAAAAGCAAGGCCGACGCCTATCAACTTGCTGGGGACAATGTGCGAATAAATGATAAAATATGTAAAGCTCACAGCAGCTGCTTTGGGAAGGGGAGAAAAAGTGCCATGGATGTGTTATTTCCCCTAAATCCGGATTTCTGCATTTTTTTTTCCTTTCCGGGGATGAGAAGCTGGAGTTAATGGGAGTGCATCCGCCCAGGAATACATTTTTTTCCCCCAATTTCCAGGCAGTCTCATTAATCTGCTAGAGACCCGGTTTTCTAACGCGCTTCCTGGGAGCCCATGGTATCGTCACTGTGATCGAATTCCGACTCTGTCCTTATTGATTGATTGATTGCTCTGGAGGAGGAGTTAGAGGCGAAGCTGTTCATATGAGCAGCTCTGAGCTTTAATGTTTGTCTGTGGCACGTTGTTGTAGGGTTGTGGGGGGGAGTGGGCCGGGGTCCAAAGTCGCCCTGACCCACCGTCCATCAGCCTGGCTTGCAGGTGACCTGTGGCATGCAGTGAGGAGCCAGCGTCAGGCTTGGTGTGAGGCTGAGTTGAAGGGTCAGTGGTGCCCCGAGGGTGAGCTGGCTGCTCCCTGGAGCTGTCGGGGCACCGTTTCCACAGAGGATGAGCCTAGCTTAGCCCGGGAGCCCTTGCGTGCCCCCCTCAGAGCCAGGTAACGCCAGGGTGGTTCCAGAGGAGATGAGTCTGTCCCAAGGGGCTGGGCTGCACCCCTCCCATCCTGCTCCCTTACAGGGCCCACTCACTTGGGATACAGTCTAAATATTTTTGTCTTGAATGGATGAATGAGGGTGAGTGGACTGGCACGTTAGTTACTCTCTGGGTGACTTCATGTACCCAGGTGGGGTCTCATTTCATCGTCACCAGAACCCATTTTTCAGCCAGGGGAGACTGAGACTCAGAGAGGTGAGGGTCGTGCCCAAGACACCCAGCAGAGAAGCCTCGGCCTGCTGTATGAAGTGTGTCTGGCCCTCCACTCCAGTTAGAGCACCAGCCCCCTACTTTTTAACCGTTTCCTCTTTATTTAAAAGCTATTTATTTATTATTTATTTGTGCTGTGCCGAGTCTTAGCTGTGGCACATGGGATCTAGTTCCATGACCAGGGATCGAACCCAGGCCCCCTGTTCTGAGAGTACAGAGTCTTAGCTGCCGGACCACCAGGGCAGTCCCCTAGCCTTTCCCTCTTGATGCCAAGCTCCCCAAGGGCTAGACTGCCCAGACCAGGTCCATGCTCCCTCCTCCCTCTTCCTTTCCCTGAGCTGTGTTCTCGCAAGGGAAGGCGGGAGCTGGGGCGGGTGGGCCTCCTGTGTGCCAGGCGCACCCTGAACACTTTGCCTCCACGGCCTCAGTAAACACATCAAGTGAGCTTTTTAAGGAGGGCTCCCTCCCCGTTTTCACATCATGAAAAGTGAAGCTCAGAGAGGTTATGAAACTTGGCCAAGATTTCCCAGCAGATAGGTGAAGGACCCCAGCTTTAGATTCAGGGAGGACAGTCGCCTGCTGACACAGACCTGCTGGTGGAGAACGGGTGGTTTTTGTGGGCTGACCAGGGGCGTGATGATTTAGAAGGCTCGACTTTTTCAGCGGTCTAACCTGGGGCGTGATGACGTCAGAGACTTTCTCACCAAGAAAGAGCAGGGAGTCCACTCAGATCAAGCAGGGCGACTGGGGGCTCCCTGGGCCCTCTGGGACACATGGGGCAGTAAGGCCCCCAAACTGCACCAATCTCAACCACCTGCTCCGGCCCTTCTCTTTTTGACTTCAGTTGCCCTACCGATTATTTGCTAAGCAGTTTGCTGCACGATCTGATTTAATTGTCCCAGAGACCCCATGAAGCCTTATTTGTTCCACCCCAGCCTGCTCCTCAGCTGCGTTCCCCTCGTAGCGCTTATTGAGTCTGAAATGGCCGTGTCTGTCTGCTGCTGTGTCTGGATCCACCTCTTGACCACACACCTCTAGAGGGACAAGGCTCTCTGCTTTGCGCCTCAGACAGACCTTGGCTCCGTAGTCTCTCCAGAAAAGCCTGGCAAGTGATGGCGGAGTGAAGGAACCTCATTTTCTTGGCCTGCAGAGCACAATTCTGCGCCCTTGGTCACCCGCCAGGGCAGTGTGGACCCCCTGCCCGTCGGGGCCAGCAGGGGCCTCTCTTGCTGACCAGCCTTCAGCCTGGAATTCCAGGTGTGCCTGGGTGCCCGCAGGTTCATGCCGCCCAAAGAAACTTTCAGACTGCGCCTGTGGCTTTGGATCGGCTCAGAAAAAGCGTGTCCTGTGACTGCTCAAGGAATCTGGGCATTTAGCCCAGAAAAGAGTGTGTTTCCTGGCTTCCTGAGAGCTGGGGCCCACCCTGCCCCTGGCCTGGGCGTGTAGAAGGGGAGGGAGAGAGGGACGCCAGCCCTGGAAAGGCGAGGATGTCTGGCCTTATCATCTTAAGGTTCCTGAGACTGAGACTGTCCAGGCAAGGCCACCCCAGCATGATGGGGCAGAAAGTTTCCCCAGCGTTGGGGGCTTCTCTAAGATGGGATTAGCACTCTCGAATTACTGGAAAAGAAACATTCCTTGAACTCAGACAGCTTGTGATCCCCAGCGGCTCTGCTGGGCACCTCACTGGTCATCACGTGGTAGTCGTGGGTGCAGCAGTCACGGAGCTCAGGGTGACTGGCCTCCATTGGGTCATCGGGCCGCCCCCTGGGGCCAGATGTTTCGAAAGCCCCTTCCTGCAGCGCCAGGCATCTGGCCTCTCCCTCCAAGGCTGGGCGCGGGTTTACGAGGTGTCTTTGAGGAAGGCTGGAGTCATCCGGCCCGTGATGTCTGCTCGTTGCATAATTTCACAATTCGGTTTTCTTTTCACAAGAAGGGTCAGTGCTTCTCTCTCCTTCTCCCTCCTCCTTTTTCCTCTTTTATTTTCTTTCCCTCTTGATCCTCCCTCATTGACTGGCCCGGAATGCCTCCACCCTCTGGCTGGGAGATCACTGAGTCCTCAGAGGAGATTAACTGGAATTACCCACAGGTTAACTGGAATATACTTGTCAAGTTTCTGAGATGGAGAAACCTCCTTTTTGTACTCAGAGGAGAGTGGAGGAGGCCAGCCTCCCTTTTCCTCAGCGGGGATTAAAAAAAAAGTCACCCAGGCGGGGCACAACAGCTGGAATTTGGTTCCCAAACCCCAGACCCAGGCCAGGTCTGGGTCTGTGTGGCTGTTTCACTGATCTTGGTGACGTAAGAAACTTAAGGACAGGCCTGGCCTCAGCTACTTTCTTGTGTCGGGTGTCCTTTTATGCAGGATGCTGATGACAGGTAGAAATTGTATTTTAGATGTTAGACAGTGCTGGCAACCTTAGGTCCATCTTCAGAATTTGGGAGAATCTTTACAGGCCTATGAAAGCCCTAGGCCCATGATCAATCACTCTGTCGCGTCTGACTATAACCCCCTGGGCTGTAGCCCACCAGACTCCTCCGTGCATGGGATTTCCCAGGGGTCCCGTCAGCATTCCCACAGAGGAGACAGATGTGCACACGGAGCCCAGTCCAGGAAGGAGAGTCATAACCCCTCACTGTATAGACTGAAGGGCCCAGGAGGTGACCCGGGCAGGGGCTCGCTGACCCCACTGCTCTGCATCCTGGACTCACTAGCCACAAGCACTGAGCCCTTCGGTGGCACCAGCCCAGGTAGCTTAGAGCCAAGAGCCACTCCTCTTCCTGCACGAGCCGCCAGCCGTGGCCGGGCTCCCCCGCAGGGAGAGGGGCCCCTCCCCGTATGACAGGGCCTTGCCACTCTGGGTGGTGCCTGCCAGTTTGGCCTCTGCCTGCTATGTGGGTAAAGGGCAGCCCGCAGGGCATGAAGGAGGGATCCCAGGCTCTTTTGTTTCCCCGGGGACTCTTATCTCTTTTGGCAAAAGCCCTGTGACCAGTCGTTTCCGGAGACACGTCCCAGCCTGACACCTCCTGGCCAAGTGATCTTGAGCAAGCAAATCCTGAGCCTCTCTGCATCTCTCCTGGCCTCTCCTGGGCGATAGTAGAGTCCCAGCAGGGCCCGTTTCTGAATTAGGGAACGCTGTATGAGAGTGTGTAACCACCTTTTGTGAATCTTTCTGGTGCCTAGCACGGAGCCTGGCGCACAGTCAGTGCTCAGTGAAGACTCAGCAAATAGGAGAGCATGTCTCGGAGCCCAGAATGTACACTCCGTGGCCCTCCTGAGTTACAGCCCCAGAAGGGTCTCTCAAGAGGGAAATTCTGTAGGCATTTCCTTCCTCCTGTCTGTGATGATCACTGGAGGTGACCAGGGCAAGGGTGGGGAGGTCAGCGTACATGTAGCTGGTGGAGGCTTGATGCTGCTGAACTGTGATGGGGGCTTTCATTCATCATGTAACTCACTGAGTAAACTCAAACCTCAGCTTGGTACCATGGGTGGCAGAGTATGCAAAAGAGCCTGGAAGAGGAGCCTGGAGACCCGAGTTCTGGTGCTGGCTTTGCGTGCCTTATTGGCTCTCTGTGTTCAGGGTCGCTCCTCCCACCTCCCTGCCCATTTGCAGAGCTGAGGCCATGGCTGTTGTTAGGGCCTCTGTCCCACACCTAATGCCGGGCCCATCCAGCTTCCAGGCCTTTGCACAGGCTGTGCCATCTGCCTGGAGTGCCTTCCCACTGCTCCTCCGCTCAGAGCAGCTTCCTCTTCTGAAGAAACAACACCCCATTCTTCGGGCAGACTGCAAGACACTTCCTTGTGTTTCCACACTCTGGGTGTGCAAAGCAGCAGTCACACTGGCTTGTAGGTGTGTTGGCTTGTGAGACTCCTCTCTCTCTCTAAATGGGGAGCCCCACTGAGGGTGGACACTGGTTCCAGTACCTGCTGGTTGACTGAACAAAAGGTTGAAAGTCCTTGGGCCCCTTACTTCTCTGCTCCAAGCCTCAGTTTCCTGTCCTGCTTTCAAGCACAGGAAGTGGGCTGGTGGACTCTTTGGGGGGTTATTCTTAGGTCTCTGGTGAGACATGAGGCCTCCGATGAGTGGACTCAGGGTTCTTCCTGCTCCCAGGGATGGAGCAGCGGCATGGCGGCTGCTGCGAGTGTGTGTGTTGAACGACAGCCTGCACTTGGTGCACATGTTCCGGATTCTCCGTGCAACATTCCGGCTTAGTGGATTCCAGTGTCTTGGGAAAGCCTAGACTGCAGCAGCCTCGAAGGCATGATCCTGACTGCTGTTGCTTCAACCCTCCCCACCTGTCCCTCCACAGGGGTTCTTCCCACTTTTTAGAGGGAAGCGTGTGTGCTTCCTCTAAATGTTCTCTGTCCAATGCCTGAGACTCCGTATGCACCCGCCCCACAGAATGCTCCCTGTGTGTCCCTGTCTGGCCGGAGCTCCCCTTCATGATATGGATGGCAGGCTCTGCCGCGCTCATCCCCAACTCCCCACGTTCCAGGCAGGCACAGGATTTCAACCTCCACCTTTCCCAGCTGTGGGAATTGGCACCTCTTTGAGCCTCAGTCTCCCCATCTGCAAAACGAGGATAGTAATGCCCACTCTGGGAATGACCCGGCGGACCCGAACATGTGACACAGCGCGTGGCTCGGAGTGGGAGCACGTTCTCATCATGAGTCCGTCTTCCTGGAGAGATCCGAGTGACACAGAGACCAACAGTCTGTCGAAGCCAAAAATTGTCCGTTGTCTGAAGAATTCTGTTTTGGAAGACAAGCCCAGGTTTTGGGTCAGAACGTTATTCCCTCAGGAATTTCACGGTTGAGCATCCAGACAGATTTTATAAGCTTGGTGACCACCCAAGCCTTTGAGCCTTCCACGTGGATGTCCCCAGGTCAGGCTTATTCAGGAATCTCTTGCCCAGCTGGGCTGCTTGTCGCATCAGTAGCAGCATTTCCAAAGAGCAGGCTCTGTCTGGCTGTGAATAGATGTTTTTCTCTGTCTTTCTTGGATGTCTGAATGGCAGTCTCCCTCCTGCGGTCCCAGAGGCCGACCTGAGTGTAAAACTCCAAAATGGACATCAGAGCAGGGTCATCTATGCCTGCTCGGACTCTGGGCCCCCACTGAGCCTCAGAGAGGTGGGTCGATGGCTGCTGTGACCTGGGAGTTTCCTGGGGGTCTCCCGGGGTGTGGTTATAAAGGCTGCTGAGCAAAACGAAGGAATCAGAGTTCATGGACAAGGTAGCAGCTGAGAGCAGCAGGCAAGTTAAGAAGGATGGCTCGGGGTCTCTAGAAATCTGCCTTCCAGCATCCAAGACACAGATGTAAAGCCCCTGAGGGCAGGAGGGACTCTGGTGATACGCCTCCTGCAGGCTGAGGGCTTTGTTGTTCAGTGGTTAGAGCCACACTACCTGAGTTCATACCCCAGTTCTTCCACGTATGCTGGACAGCACACCTGACCTTTTTGTGCCTCAGTTTCCCCTTGTGTAAAATGGAACTAATTATGTACTATAAGGGGGTCAGGAGGTTAACCTCACCTAAGTGCATTAGAAGAAGGCTCAGTGATTAGTAAACCGTTGTTCAGTCACCAAGTCGTGGCCAAATCTTTGTGGCCCCATGGACTGTAGCACACCAGGCCTCCCTGTCCCTCACCTTCTCCCAGAGATTGCCCAAGCTCATGTCCATTGAATCAGTGGTGCTATGCAACCATCTCATCCTCTGTCAGCCTCTTCTCCTTCTGCCTTCAATCTTTGCCAGCATCAGTCTTTTCCAATGAGTGTCAGTAAACTGAGGCCCTGAGAAGGGCAAGGGGTTCGTCTGTGGTCATCCAGCAAGTCGTCAAGAAGCCAGGCAGAAACTCATGATTCCCCGTCTCGTGAACACTCCCCCCTCTCTCTGCCCCCTCAGTCAGACTGTTTCAACTCGCCTTCTGCAGAGGAAATCGCGTGACCCCCTCAGCCCACAAGAATTCAGACTGTACAGAATTTCGGAAACCTCTTCGGGCTGGCCAGGGGCCTTGTTGCAGTTCCATTCAGCTGCTCGCTCTTTTTCCTTCCCTTTTTTTCTTTTGAAAGCTGCAGAAGCTTTCCTTTTCTATCTCCCCAAAGAGAAAAATTAACCTTCTGGCAAAGGAGTTTGAACTTAGGTACCTGCTCTGTGTCTCTGCACCACCCCTGCCCTCTTTCTGAGCCTCAGTTTCCTCATCTGTAAAATGAGAAGAGTTCCCTCCCCCCAACCCCCCGCCTTGACTGGACGGCCCCCACCTGCCAGCCTGTAATTGCTTTGGGGACAAGTGAGCTGAGACATGCCACCCAGAGTGCAGATCTACGTTGATGGTCGGGTGAACGCTGACTAAACTAAAGCTGGTGACGCATCCTTCTAGGAAGTGAGGTGAAACCCACCAGAAATGCTGCCCACTTCCGCCCACCTCCTAGTTTCAAAGGTTATTTGAGTCATCAGAGTTGCCTGTACTTTTCTCGCTGTCCTGTTTCAGCGAACTGCTCCTCGACCCCTCTGGGCTGAGGCCCGATGGCCAGGACTGTCCCATCTGCAGACGTCAGGACCGAGGGGCTTGGTGCACACCCCAGCCACAAGCTCTGGAGGCTGCCAGCCTAGGGGGTGAATCCCAGTTCCCAGGCTGGTGACGCCACCCCTCTCTGAATTTCAGTCTCCTTATCTGCGAAATGGGTGGGTGAGCCCCACCAGCAGGGTGAGCTGGCAAGCCCCAAATAGCTGGACAGGAGACCCCACACATGCTCTCTTCTCTCCTGCTTAAGCGGCCCTGGCTCTTCTGGGCTCCAGCTGGGGCACCGGAGATGTTTGTATGCCCGAGTCCTCCCTGACTGTGGGGGCCAGAGGGACATTCGGCCAGGCCAGGAAGTCTGGAGCAGACCTTAACCCGTCAGGGCCAACAGCACCCTGAGTGCAGCCCTCTCAGCCTTCCAGTGGGGAACCACAGGCCCAGGCGGGGAATGACCCAGAGCAGGGAGGCCGTAGAGCCAAGACTAGAACCCGGAATCCTAGACCAGGAGTCCCTCCGCTCTGGGTTCTCCTGGCACCATCAGGGGGCCAGTCTGACTGAACTTGGGAATTTAGAGATGGGTCCCTTCATAGGCCTGGAGTGGAATTAGGACTGAGCCCTATTTTGATAGGCCCTGGCAGGGCCCTCAGGCAAGTCATGTCCAGCCCTGAGCCCCTATTTCCTCATTTCAGAAATGGGCATCTATCCTGCTGTGCCCACCTCTCAAAGTTGTCCTGAGGCTTCATAAGATGGTGTGGGTGAAAATCCATCTGCAGAACAATCAAGAACTGTCCAGATGTGAAGAATTTGATCACTGTCATCCCGTGGGGCTGTCCTTCAGTGCCTGGTACAGAGTAGGTGCTCATTAAGTGTTGAATCAATGAAGAACAATAGGTATCATTTATTAAGCTCCTGCTATATACTAAGCATCACCCAGAGAACTTGCTGTGAGGTGCTGTAATCCTCACAACAAGCTAGGATTGCAGGTATGTCCCCTTTTACAGATAAGAAAGCTGAGGCTTAAAAAGTAAAGTCATTTACCTAAGGTCACACACAAGTGCAGTGTGAGGAAGTCAGGATTNATGGCGGCTGCTGCGAGTGTGTGTGTTGAACGACAGCCTGCACTTGGTGCACATGTTCCGGATTCTCCGTGCAACATTCCGGCTTAGTGGATTCCAGTGTCTTGGGAAAGCCTAGACTGCAGCAGCCTCGAAGGCATGATCCTGACTGCTGTTGCTTCAACCCTCCCCACCTGTCCCTCCACAGGGGTTCTTCCCACTTTTTAGAGGGAAGCGTGTGTGCTTCCTCTAAATGTTCTCTGTCCAATGCCTGAGACTCCGTATGCACCCGCCCCACAGAATGCCCCCTGTGTGTCCCTGTCTGGCCGGAGCTCCCCTTCATGATATGGATGGCAGGCTCTGCCGCGCTCATCCCCAACTCCCCACGTTCCAGGCAGGCACAGGATTTCAACCTCCACCTTTCCCAGCTGTGGGAATTGGCACCTCTGTGAGCCTCAGTCTCCCCATCTGCAAAACGAGGATAGTAATGCCCACTCTGGGAATGACCCGGCGGACCCGAACATGTGACACAGCGCGTGGCTCGGAGTGGGAGCACGTTCTCATCATGAGTCCGTCTTCCTGGAGAGATCCGAGTGACACAGAGACCAACAGTCTGTCGAAGCCAAAAATTGTCCGTTGTCTGAAGAATTCTGTTTTGGAAGACAAGCCCAGGTTTTGGGTCAGAACGTTATTCCCTCAGGAATTTCACGGTTGAGCATCCAGACAGATTTTATAAGCTTGGTGACCACCCAAGCCTTTGAGCCTTCCACGTGGATGTCCCCAGGTCAGGCTTATTCAGGAATCTCTTGCCCAGCTGGGCTGCTTGTCGCATCAGTAGCAGCATTTCCAAAGAGCAGGCTCTGTCTGGCTGTGAATAGATGTTTTTCTCTGTCTTTCTTGGATGTCTGAATGGCAGTCTCCCTCCTGCGGTCCCAGAGGCCGACCTGAGTGTAAAACTCCAAAATGGACATCAGAGCAGGGTCATCTATGCCTGCTCGGACTCTGGGCCCCCACTGAGCCTCAGAGAGGTGGGTCGATGGCTGCTGTGACCTGGGAGTTTCCTGGGGGTCTCCCGGGGTGTGGTTATAAAGGCTGCTGAGCAAAGCGAAGGAATCAGAGTTCATGGACAAGGTAGCAGCTGAGAGCAGCAGGCAAGTTAAGAAGGATGGCTCGGGGTCTCTAGAAATCTGCCTTCCAGCATCCAAGACACAGATGTAAAGCCCCTGAGGGCAGGAGGGACTCTGGTGATACGCCTCCTGCAGGCTGAGGGCTTTGTTGTTCAGTGGTTAGAGCCACACTACCTGAGTTCATACCCCAGTTCTTCCACGTATGCTGGACAGCACACCTGACCTTTTTGTGCCTCAGTTTCCCCTTGTGTAAAATGGAACTAATTATGTACTATAAGGGGGTCAGGAGGTTAACCTCACCTAAGTGCATTAGAAGAAGGCTCAGTGATTAGTAAACCGTTGTTCAGTCACCAAGTCGTGGCCAAATCTTTGTGGCCCCATGGACTGTAGCACACCAGGCCTCCCTGTCCCTCACCTTCTCCCAGAGATTGCCCAAGCTCATGTCCATTGAATCAGTGGTGCTATGCAACCATCTCATCCTCTGTCAGCCTCTTCTCCTTCTGCCTTCAATCTTTGCCAGCATCAGTCTTTTCCAATGAGTGTCAGTAAACTGAGGCCCTGAGAAGGGCAAGGGGTTCGTCTGTGGTCATCCAGCAAGTCGTCAAGAAGCCAGGCAGAAACTCATGATTCCCCGTCTCGTGAACACTCCCCCCTCTCTCTGCCCCCTCAGTCAGACTGTTTCAACTCGCCTTCTGCAGAGGAAATCGCGTGACCCCCTCAGCCCACAAGAATTCAGACTGTACAGAATTTCGGAAACCTCTTCGGGCTGGCCAGGGGCCTTGTTGCAGTTCCATTCAGCTGCTCGCTCTTTTTCCTTCCCTTTTTTTCTTTTGAAAGCTGCAGAAGCTTTCCTTTTCTATCTCCCCAAAGAGAAAAATTAACCTTCTGGCAAAGGAGTTTGAACTTAGGTACCTGCTCTGTGTCTCTGCACCACCCCTGCCCTCTTTCTGAGCCTCAGTTTCCTCATCTGTAAAATGAGAAGAGTTCCCTCCCCCCAACCCCCCGCCTTGACTGGACGGCCCCCACCTGCCAGCCTGTAATTGCTTTGGGGACAAGTGAGCTGAGACATGCCACCCAGAGTGCAGATCTACGTTGATGGTCGGGTGAACGCTGACTAAACTAAAGCTGGTGACGCATCCTTCTAGGAAGTGAGGTGAAACCCACCAGAAATGCTGCCCACTTCCGCCCACCTCCTAGTTTCAAAGGTTATTTGAGTCATCAGAGTTGCCTGTACTTTTCTCGCTGTCCTGTTTCAGCGAACTGCTCCTCGACCCCTCTGGGCTGAGGCCCGATGGCCAGGACTGTCCCATCTGCAGACGTCAGGACCGAGGGGCTTGGTGCACACCCCAGCCACAAGCTCTGGAGGCTGCCAGCCTAGGGGGTGAATCCCAGTTCCCAGGCTGGTGACGCCACCCCTCTCTGAATTTCAGTCTCCTTATCTGCGAAATGGGTGGGTGAGCCCCACCAGCAGGGTGAGCTGGCAAGCCCCAAATAGCTGGACGGGAGACCCCACACATGCTCTCTTCTCTCCTGCTTAAGCGGCCCTGGCTCTTCTGGGCTCCAGCTGGGGCACCGGAGATGTTTGTATGCCCGAGTCCTCCCTGACTGTGGGGGCCAGAGGGACATTCGGCCAGGCCAGGAAGTCTGGAGCAGACCTTAACCCGTCAGGGCCAACAGCACCCTGAGTGCAGCCCTCTCAGCCTTCCAGTGGGGAACCACAGGCCCAGGCGGGGAATGACCCAGAGCAGGGAGGCCGTAGAGCCAAGACTAGAACCCGGAATCCTAGACCAGGAGTCCCTCCGCTCTGGGTTCTCCTGGCACCATCAGGGGGCCAGTCTGACTGAACTTGGGAATTTAGAGATGGGTCCCTTCATAGGCCTGGAGTGGAATTAGGACTGAGCCCTATTTTGATAGGCCCTGGCAGGGCCCTCAGGCAAGTCATGTCCAGCCCTGAGCCCCTATTTCCTCATTTCAGAAATGGGCATCTATCCTGCTGTGCCCACCTCTCAAAGTTGTCCTGAGGCTTCATAAGATGGTGTGGGTAAAAATCCATCTGCAGAACAATCAAGAACTGTCCAGATGTGAAGAATTTGATCACTGTCATCCCGTGGGGCTGTCCTTCAGTGCCTGGTACAGAGTAGGTGCTCATTAAGTGTTGAATCAATGAAGAACAATAGGTATCATTTATTAAGCTCCTGCTATATACTAAGCATCACCCAGAGAACTTGCTGTGAGGTGCTGTAATCCTCACAACAAGCTAGGATTGCAGGTATGTCCCCTTTTACAGATAAGAAAGCTGAGGCTTAAAAAGTAAAGTCATTTACCTAAGGTCACACACAAGTGCAGTGTGAGGAAGTCAGGATTCACACCTGACTCAAGTCCGTGTGTCCTTCCTGGTGCTCTCAGTGGCCTGCTGGGTCACCCTCTTCCTGGGCTATGCTGGTGTTTAACAAATAGGTCCCCAGGCCAAGGGGTGGTGGGGTGGGAGGGAGAGGGATTTGCACAAAGCCTTGATTTGTAGCATTTGCCAATTTCCATGGAATAAATATCCTGCCAGGCCTGATTGCAGGCAACCAACATGATAACTGTCTCACAGAATCCCTGACAATTTAGCAAGCAGCCCCCCACAAGCCAGTAGTCATGGCTCCAGTACCCCGTGCACCCCTCCACTTTGCAGCCTCCACTCCCATGCCCAAGGAAGGCCACAGTGTCCCCTCTGTGGGATGACAGACTGGAACCAAGCAGATGGCTTGAGTGGGCATACCTAGACCCCTTCCCACAACCCCCTCCCTTTAGAACCTCTGAAGCTCCCTGGGGTCTCAGTATCACACAAAGACTTGGGGAGAGGGGGATGGATGAGGTGCGAAAGCTGATCTGTAGCACCGAGACTGGAATATTAAGGCCTGCCAGCCCCACCGTGTGCGATATTCCTGCCAGGCCCGGAGCAGAGCCCTGTAAACGCCGGGATATAATGGACAATAAAAGTCGCTGGAAAATAGTGAGTCTCCGAGGACCACTGTCATCCCTGCCACACGCTGCTTGCTGCAACCACGAGCCCTGTGATCATGAGGCACGATCGTCATGTAAATATATAGGGTCTCTCGCCAGCCGTGGGCCAAGATTTATTTTATCGAGACAGTGCGGGGAGGGAGGCAGCTCAGGTTCATCGTCCTGGTAACTTTGTAAAATGCTTTGCCATCATTTCCAGCTTTCTGGAGAATACAGCAGGAGCCAGTGTGATCTCTCCCATTTTCCCCCAAAGGGAAGAATCCCCAGCGGCGGAGGTCATCTCCTGCCACCTTCACAGGACGTGAGATCAGGGGCCCCCGAGAAATGAGGACTGGCCTTATTGTGACAGTCGGTTCACAGAGTGAGTTGCGGGAAGTGATTGTGGAAGTGTTGCTGTTGAATGCGTGCTGGTTCTTTATGGCGATGACGATAATCATAATAGTAGCAACAGCCACATTTATTGAGCTCTTGTGTGTGCCCCGTCCTGCCAGTCCTGAGCTGCTGGTGTTCTGCCTGCATATCCTCCACTTTGTCCTCATAACAACCCCATGAGATGGGTCCTACCCAGCCCCTGTTTACAGAGGAGGGAACTGCAGAGAGGTAGCCCAAATTCCTGTGGCTGGACAGAGGCAAGTGCAGGATTTGAGCTTGAGGCTGTCAGAGTCCAGAGTCTGTGCTGGGCTGCCTCACCTCACTTCCAGGCCCTCGGGTCCCAGATCAAATGCTACCTGCAGATCTCTGCAGCCCCTTTGATTGGCCCAAGTTGGAATCAGTGGCCTCTGCTTTGATTCTGCAGTGTAGTTAAGCACTTTGGTCTGGTTTCCCCACGATCACAAGGACTCAGACCTATCTTTCCATCCAGGCTCTGTCTCTCTCCAACTGGGACACGTCTGGCGAGTCATGTGGCCACACTAGCCTCAGTTTCCTCATCTGTCAAATGGATGCACTGTCTGCCTTGCAGGGTGGCTTTGTAAGCACACATGCTTCTGACACCCCTCAAGGACCTGGCCTGCATCTCTAATCTCACAGGCGCTCTGTGTGTGGATGCCCCGTGTACACATTCCACCTTCACGGTCATGTGTCTGAGAGCCAGGAGGCCTCTGAGCCATCTCCCCACATGGCTGAGACTTGTTGCGAGGGAGTGTGACTTGTGGGGAGGGCAGTGTGCAGGGCCTGGGGGAGCTGACAAAGCCTTCCAAGGCCAGAGAGAGAGTCCCTTAGCAATCCCAGACCAAGAAGGTCTGGTTTTCCTGCCAGACCTGAGTCCGAGATTAGATAGAGGCTCCCAGAGCTCAGATACAATCCACGCCAGTGAGTCGCAAATCCTCCGTCAGCCTCATAAAAATTGTTGGCCCTTGAAGCGCCCTCCTAAGACTGCAGAGCCTGACCCACCCATGTTGTAGGTGGGGAAACTGAGGCTGGGAGATAAGCCATGACTTTCCCAAGACCATGTGGCCCTTTGAGATTCCCAAGCGAGTCCTGATCCACCACGCCACACCCCAAGGCTCAGAGCAGGATTCACCCTTGAGGAGTTAAAAATGGCCACCTAACTTCCTAGGCCAACTCAGGGACTGCCAGGGTCATGGGGGTGGAAATGCGACACAGGAAGGTCCAGGGCCACACCAGAGATTATATGCTGGCCCAGAACTCCTCTGGGTGTGGCAGGACTAGAGGGAGAAGACACTGTCACCCACGGACTGAGCCACACTGAGCCGTGTGGAGGTCGTGTCGGAGGCTCATGGTGACCTGGGAGGCTCTGAGAGTCTGGGGACCAGTGGGACTATGCCCCTCAGCACAGCTCCGCCCCCTCTTCCAAGTCCCAGGTGGACAGGAGGGGAGTGACTGGCAGGGCATGTGTGCCCACAGGCATGGAAACTGATCAGAGCCAAGGTAGACTTCTGGAAGGTTCTGGCTACTCCGGTCAGGAGGAAGAGAAAGAGTCCCCCAATCTGTGTTTCTCCAGGGCGCTAAGCATGTCCTAGATGAGCATCCTGGAGGGCATTCCTCTCCAGCAGACAGGAGGCCGGAAGCAGAAGAGAAACAATGGTTAGGCAGATAGTGCCCAACCCTGGCCTGACAGGCCTGTCTGGAGCCTCTACTGTGGGTGCAGGCGGATGCCTCCCAGCTCGCCGGGGCATGAAGCACGGTCCTCGAAGGGGTGCCCCGTGTACTGGAGCCCCACACACCCGCAGACCTGTGGACAGCTGGCCAAGGGCCCAGCCGCAGCCAGCCAGGGGGCCGACACCTGGCATATGCCTGACAGTTGGACCCGGCTGG
The DNA here is from genome assembly GCA_006410735.1 of Raphicerus campestris. Lineage (NCBI taxonomy): Eukaryota > Metazoa > Chordata > Mammalia > Artiodactyla > Bovidae > Raphicerus > Raphicerus campestris. Next base: position 1,691,843 of record SJYW01007249.1, read on the forward strand.
TGGGGAAGGTGCGCTGGCAGGTGGCCGAGCCCCGGTGCCAGGATCCGGCTCCCTGTGTCCTCCGGGGCCTCAGCTGCCATATGCCCGTGTCAGTCCCAGCGGTGGAGCTGCAGATGGGGCGCGGGGGGTGGCTGGCCCAGGGTGGAGCTGGCTCTCATTCTGGAGAGGAAGGCAGGTGCCGGCCATGGGAGCTCTTTTTGGAGACGGAGGGCTGGAGCGGGCCTGGAG
>SJYW01007249.1:1693615-1712176 GCA_006410735.1 Raphicerus campestris
CTAAGCATGTCCTAGATGAGCATCCTGGAGGGCATTCCTCTCCAGCAGACAGGAGGCCGGAAGCAGAAGAGAAACAATGGTTAGGCAGATAGTGCCCAACCCTGGCCTGACAGGCCTGTCTGGAGCCTCTACTGTGGGTGCAGGCGGATGCCTCCCAGCTCGCCGGGGCATGAAGCACGGTCCTCGAAGGGGTGCCCCGTGTACTGGAGCCCCACACACCCGCAGACCTGTGGACAGCTGGCCAAGGGCCCAGCCGCAGCCAGCCAGGGGGCCGACACCTGGCATATGCCTGACAGTTGGATCCGGCTGGTGGGGAAGGTGCGCTGGCAGGTGGCCGAGCCCCGGTGCCAGGATCCGGCTCCCTGTGTCCTCCGGGGCCTCAGCTGCCATATGCCCGTGTCAGTCCCAGCGGTGGAGCTGCAGATGGGGCGCGGGGGGTGGCTGGCCCAGGGTGGAGCTGGCTCTCATTCTGGAGAGGAAGGCAGGTGCCGGCCATGGGAGCTCTTTTTGGAGACGGAGGGCTGGAGCGGGCCTGGAGACGTCTCTGCCTTCTCTCACGTGCCAGCAGGTCCGCCAGCCTCCAGGCCTTTGATTCCACTGTGTTCTCCCACGGAACTCCCCTCCCTTCTGGTGCTGACCCTGGTCATCCTTCCAGGGCCCCCCGGACTCCACCTCGTGTAAGGAGCTGGCCGTGACCTTGCCTGGGTCACAAAGTGAGGGTCTATCCGGCCTTTCCTTGGGGGCTCTCTTACTGCTCTTTTCTGCCTTGGGGTTATCTGTCCCCAGGTTGCTGGGTGCTCTCCTGCGATCACATAAGAGCAAGGGGATTTCCATCTGTCTGGTCTTGGGATCACCAGTGGTCAGCACTGGCCCTGAGCAGAGACGGCGGCTGGAAGGACATGTGGAAGGAAGGGAAGGCGGGCACTCTGAGCTCTCCGTTTCTGGACACATGCAGCCTGGTTTGGGAGAGCTTGGGGCCAGAGCGTGGGGATGTAATGATGCTGACTCCATTGACTGGGGCTCTGCTGTGTGTCAGGCCCGGGGCTGAGCATTTCTGAGCCCCGTAATGTAGCCCTCCACAGTCTGGGGCGCTGTGTACTCTTTGCGTGTCCCCGTTTTACCTGTGAGGGGCCCGGGGCCCACACAGCTGGGTTGCAGCCAGAGCCAGGACTTGAACTTGGTTCCACTGCCTACCAAGGCTCTCATCTCTTAGGCAAGTCTTTTTGGCTCAACTCACAAAAGAGAGAATAGAAAGCGTTCAGCTTTTTTTTTTTTTTAATTTGTTTGGTTGCGCCAGGTCTTAGTTATGACACACAGGTCTAGTTCCCTGACCAGGGATCCACCCAGACCCCTGCCTAGGGAGCACGGAGTCCTAAACACTGAACTACCAGGGAGGCGCCTAGAAAGGGTTACGCTTTTAAAGAGACAGCAAGAATATTTATGGTTCATCGTGTTTGCTGGGCCCCAGGGGGAGTGGGTGAGGATGGAGCACTGGAGCTGAGGGCAGGATCCCTCATCCCTCCGAGGCTGGTGGAATCTCTGTGTCTGCAGTCCCGGTTCTGGGTTGGGAGTGAGGGTGGCGCCTGCAGGGCAGATTCTGCTGCCTGACCGTGTGGGTGTGGAGCGGGTTTAGGAGGCCGGGTCCTGGCCGGGCGCTACCTGCCGTGCCTGTGGCCCTGGGCCAGTCTCTTGCCCTCTGGTCTCAGTTTCCTGGAGAGTAAAATGGGGAACAGGACCGAGCGATCCCAGAGTGGACTCTGGTTGCAGTCTAAGCCCCTCAGCTTCGGGTACACAGGTGCTCTCTCTTAAGACTGACTGGTGGCCGCTGCCGTCAGATTCCAGCCCCTGGTGAGCAGCGGGCTCCCTGGTGGCAGTGACAAGTTCCTTTCACCACAGAGGTGGCACCCAGAGCTATTTTTGGAGCAGCTGGTGGTGGGGGAGTTTCCTTTTGGCAGTGGCTGGGGACGGGAGTCTTGGGCAGGGGAAGTCCCGTGCAGAGACCGGGTTGGCCTCTCTTCCTCCACCAGCCCTGGCACGGAGAGGCCACCCAGATCTCCAGAGGTCCTAGGACCATGTGAGCATCTACCTTTCAGCCCCGAGCCGAGACCTTCCCGGAGCTCCTCAGAAGCCACTTTGCAAGGTACTGGCCTTTGCCCTGCCTCCCACTGTCGGGAGTCCCTCACCCTCTCCAGCCCCTTGGGGCTGCTCTCTTTGCCCTTGAGGGTGTGCCTAGCGAGTGACAGTGAGGCCCTGGAGACCTCTGGGGCCTGGGCTCACAGAGCACTTGACATTGGCCGCCTCTCTGCCACCGCTGTCCCCTTGACCACACACCTGGTGGGCACTGCCAATGGGCCAGGGCCATCAGCCTGGCAGGGCCTCTGTCACTGACCAGGTTGGAGGGGTCCACACTGGGTGATTCCGGACTTTCCAGAACTCNCCACACACCTGGTGGGCACTGCCAATGGGCCAGGGCCATCAGCCTGGCAGGGCCTCTGTCACTGACCAGGTTGGAGGGGTCCACACTGGGTGATTCCGGACTTTCCAGAACTCCCAAGGTTATGAGAGAAGTGGAAAAAGTACTGATAACTCTTCTCTCTCTGGTGTGGGTTTTAGCTTCCTGGGCCCTTCCTGATGTCTGAGCAGTGAGGGCTCATGGAATTTTCTCCTGCTGGAAATAGCCATCTTTTCAAACCTTAAAATGAGAGCAGGAGAGAAAATTAGGGGAGGCCAGGGGTTGAAGAGCTTCCCCCTTGGAGAGGCCACCTGTGGGATTACGGCTGTCCTCCTGGGGCCCAGGGCGGGCTTTTTTACAAGCACTGAGCTTCCGTCTCCCCGAGGGCGGCTCTGCTGGGCTTCCCCCTCAGCTGTTGGTCGGCAGGGCAGTATCTGTGGTCTGAGGCAGGACACGNTGAATATTCAGGACTGATCTCCTTTAGGATTGACTGGTTGGATCTCCTTGAAGTCCAGGGGACTCTCAAGAGTCTTCTCCAATACCACAGTTCAAAAGCATCTATTTTTCGGTGCTCAGCTTTCTTTATTTTCAATTTTTTTTGTTTTTATTTCTACCTACACTGGGTCTTCGTTGCTGCACAAGGGCTTTTTCTAGTTGTGGCACGTGGGGGCTACTCTTTAGCTGTGGTGAGCAGGCTTCTCACTGCGGTGGCTTTTTGGGAGCAGGGGCACAGGCTCAGGCTCAGAGATGGGCTTAGTTGCCCCGCAGCAGGTAGAATCTTCCTGGACCAGAGATCGAACACGTGCCCCCTGCACTGGCAGGCAGATTCTTAACCACTGGACCTCCAGGGACTTCCTGTTACTGTTATTTCTGATGAGACCAGGGCCCCTTACTTTTGGGGCCTGTGTGAGAAGTGGGGTGAACTCCTAAGAGCCTGCAGATCACCTCTGAGTACAGGTGTTAGATGATCGCTACATGGGGACGTGGGAGGTGACGTTGCAAATACCTCCTAGGTCTCTGCCCAATGTGACTTGCCCAAGGTCCCAACTGGGTAGTGACAGAGCCAGGAGGCTGGGTGGGGCGGGACATGGGAACTAGAGATGACTGCGTTGTGGTTTCTAACCCACGTGGTCTCTGAGCAGGTAGGCAGGTGAGCGAGTCACGCGCAGACCTGGCCTGTGGGCGGCGCCTGGTGCCTTCCGAGATAAAGACAGAACCTTCTTGCTGAAGACAGTTCTCCTCCAGCCTCCTCCCGGAGGTCTCCCTAAGGGCGGAGGACGGTGAACATGTCACCCCGAGGGGTCTAGGGGTGCAGCCCGAAGCAGCTGCAGAGCCTGCAGGAGTCTCCGGTTTTCTTAAAATTCATGCTCATTTTACATTTTGTTCCCTCTGTATCCAGCTTATTGTCGCACACATTTCCCTCCTGAGTAATAGCACTGCCTGGGGAAGCTGCTCGGGTTTATCTGTTTATCTTGGGGCTTTTCATACCCAGGTCCTCACTGTGTCACCTGGGGCGAGGGGGTGGGGGGTGTGCCCTCCAGTGAAGAAGCCCAGGCACAGATGGTTGGGAGGTGCTGAGAGGCTGGGGGCCCATCTGCGCTTCAGGAATCCTCCTCGGAGGCCCTTGTGGAGGAGACCCAGAGGTCCAGGTGGAGGAAAGCCTGGCTTGGGCCAGAGGCAGGGGGTATGGGGTGGGAGAGACTTCAGAAGTATAGGCACACCCTGTAATACCCTCCAAGGGACTTTCATTTGAGATGAGCAGAGAGCAATATTGAGAGATCCACCTCTTTATCTCACATACACATTAGGATGAAGATCATAAAATGCCATGAAAATGAAAAGTGATCATGTTTGTCGCTCAGTCGTGTCCAACTCTGTGACCCCATGGACTCTAGCCACCAGGCTCCTCTGTCCTTGGAATTCTCCAGGCAGGAATACTGGGGTGGGTTGCCATTCCCTCCTCCAAGGGAATCTTCTCAACCCAGAAATCAAGCCCAGGTCTAGCTCATTGCAGGCAGAATCTTTACCATCTGAGCCACCAGGGAAGCCCCAGGTTACCATGTGTGGGGGTCAAAGCTGCTGACTCCATAGGAAGGAGCACATCGGGCCAGGCCATGCTGGCAGGTGTTCTCAGCGCCTGAGGCTTCCTGCTTGGCTGAGGTGGGCACCACCTGTGGACACTGCCGTGCCCCACGTGGCCTCGCCTTCCGCCATCTGCTAAGAGAGGGGTGCGAGAGGGGAGCTGGCCTGTCCTGGGGACACAGGAAGGTCAGGCACTGGACACCAGTGTGCATATTCTAGGGAGGCTCTTGGAGGGCAGAGCCAGGGAGGCCAAGGGTCAGGGTCAGCGGGTGACTCAGGGCTTGGAGGCCACACTGTGACAGGGGTCATAGACATCTTGGAGCCTGGGAGGGCTGGCCTGTCGACTGCCAGAAAAAACTACAGCAGGGAGAAAGGAAGGGCAACGTGTGGCCAGGTCTGCAGGGCGCTGACCGAGCCACCCCCAGTTGTGAGGGGGGTGGGTTCCTTCCCGCTGCCCAGACCACCCTCTTCACGTGGGGCACGTGTGCACTCATGAGACACGTGCAGCCAGGCTTGCTGATCCCTTGGACCAGAAGCCTCTCAGCTTGCATTTCGGCTGGTGGGGATGGCCAGGGAAGACCAGGTTACTCATAGGTGGCGAGAGGCAAGGTCCGTTGAGAGAGAAAGATGGTGGACGGGCTCGGGTTTTCCAGAAGCGGATGCTGAGACAAGGCCATATGGGCTAAATCATGAGGGAGTAGGGGAGCGGACAAGCAGGGGGTGTTATCTTAGACCAGCTCACCCCGTTCGGGTGTCCACAGCTCAGAGTTGTCCTGACCAGGGCCCTGGGCCACTGATTCCTGGGGACGGGGACTCCAGCACTTTAGAGGGTGTGAACAGGGCTGCTCCGGTAGCCTGGCCAGAGCTTCCGGGTTCTGCTTGGGGTGGGTCAAGGAAGAGGTGCCCGTGGCAATGCCAGGGCCACGCCTGGTGGAAGGAGCAGCAGCCTCGTTGGGGGCGCTCAGCACTTGCTTGCTCTGCACCACGTCTTCCAGGTGTCCCATGGGAGCCGGGGCCTGGCCCTGGACACTGCAGTTCAGGTGCTGCAGACACACTGGTGCGTGAGCGGAGGGCTTTCCTCCTGAGGAGGAAGAGGGGCCGAACATCCTCTTCTGTGTGCCTGGGCCTGGGTCCTGCCCAGGCCATGCCTGTCTGCTGGGAGTGATGCTGAGATGGCCTTCAGCTCAGGCCTGGGCACGTGATGGGTGCTTCATCCTGGACAGCTCCTGCGGTTACTGTGGCAATTGGTGGCTGCCATCCTTGCCTCTCTTCTCTGAGGGGGCCTCTGATGTGGCAGCACCAGCCCTGGAGGTTGAGGGGGCTGCTCCCATGTGCCGAGGGCTCTGCCCCTGCCTGGAGGTTTGTGCAGAACTGTGAGTGGGACCCTCGGCCTTCCCAGTGTCTGGAGTGCCAGGGCCCAGCAAGGACAGGGACGGGCGGTCCTTCTTGATTTGAGACTTGCAGTCTGACTCAGGGTGGGTCTCTCCTGGCCACTAAGCTGCCAACCTGGGATTGTATGGGCTGAGGATGGGGGTCAGGCATGGGGGACAGTGATGTGGAAAGGCTGGCCCCTTTGGTGCTGAATGTGGTGCCTCTCTTGCAGGCTGGCAGGCCACCTTTGGGCTTTTCCCAGCACAGAGCCTGCTTCCACCTCTACCCAGCGGGCTAATCTAGCAGCCTGGTTGGAACAGCGTAATGGAGGGAGGTGTGTCACATGGGCTGTCGAGCCCCAGTGCTGCCCCTTCCGAGCCACATCACCATGAGCAAGTTACCCGACAGCTCGGCCCCTCAGCCTGCACACCTGCAAAAGGGAGCAAGTGAAGGAGCGCAGGCCTGTGTGTAAGAACGCCCTCATTTTCTGTTGCAGCCCGTGCCCTCGCAAGGCTGGCATGCAGGATGGCAGGACAGCCCAGCCACATGCCCCACGGAGGGAACCCGAACAACCTCTGCCACACCCTGGGGCCCGCGCACCCTCCTGACCCACAGGTAAGCCCTTCTCCATCATCTGCAGTGCATCGGAGACTCTCAGAGGATCACTGATCCTGAGGCTGCTGCATCCTGGCCACGGGAGGAATCCCCTCGGCAGCCCCCAGACACCTTGAAGGTTTCCCATGATGGGGGCAGAGTCACTGCCTGACCTTTCGGCCCTTGACCTGTCAGCCACACTCACAGATGCCCTCTGGGCTGGGACGCCAGGCATTGGATCTGCCCCTGGGATTTCCATGTGAATGGAAGGGCTTTATTTCAGAGGGATCAGCGCTGGTTAGAAGGGCAAACGTAGAGGGAGTCCTGGGCAGAGTGAGGGGGCGCAGAGTGAGGGGGCGCAGAGGAACAGGCGGGGCGCACCTGGGACCAGAATGTGCTTCCTGACTGAGCCAGGCTCCTCCTTTCTGGTCTCAGCTGTCCTCCGGCCCTCCCCGTAGCCTCTTTGTCTGGAGGCAGCAGAGTTTCAGGGACACTGGTTCTCTTCCACCTGCCCCACCCACCCTCTGTGTAGAACCTCGGAGAGCCAGGCAGCTTTTTGCAGCTTTTCAGAAAGTGGCTTCTGGGATTCTGGGCTGCCTGCACACCCCACACCTTTCACTTGGCATTTTTCCTTGGGGTGCCCTCCTCAACTCCTCCAGGCCTCAGTCCAAATGCCTCTGCCCCTGAGGAGCCTTCCTGTTCCCCTCCCTGCTCTGTGCTGCATCCAGACCTGTGCATGGGTCAGGGCCGCAATCGCATGCGCGAGGACACTGCCTCCCAGGTCTACCTCCNATGGGGGACAGTGATGTGGAAAGGCTGGCCCCTTTGGTGCTGAATGTGGTGCCTCTCTTGCAGGCTGGCAGGCCACCTTTGGGCTTTTCCCAGCACAGAGCCTGCTTCCACCTCTACCCAGCGGGCTAATCTAGCAGCCTGGTTGGAACAGCGTAATGGAGGGAGGTGTGTCACATGGGCTGTCGAGCCCCAGTGCTGCCCCTTCCGAGCCACATCACCATGAGCAAGTTACCCGACAGCTCGGCCCCTCAGCCTGCACACCTGCAAAAGGGAGCAAGTGAAGGAGCGCAGGCCTGTGTGTAAGAACGCCCTCATTTTCTGTTGCAGCCCGTGCCCTCGCAAGGCTGGCATGCAGGATGGCAGGACAGCCCAGCCACATGCCCCACGGAGGGAACCCGAACAACCTCTGCCACACCCTGGGGCCCGCGCACCCTCCTGACCCACAGGTAAGCCCTTCTCCATCATCTGCAGTGCATCGGAGACTCTCAGAGGATCACTGATCCTGAGGCTGCTGCATCCTGGCCACGGGAGGAATCCCCTCGGCAGCCCCCAGACACCTTGAAGGTTTCCCATGATGGGGGCAGAGTCACTGCCTGACCTTTCGGCCCTTGACCTGTCAGCCACACTCACAGATGCCCTCTGGGCTGGGACGCCAGGCATTGGATCTGCCCCTGGGATTTCCATGTGAATGGAAGGGCTTTATTTCAGAGGGATCAGCGCTGGTTAGAAGGGCAAACGTAGAGGGAGTCCTGGGCAGAGTGAGGGGGCGCAGAGTGAGGGGGCGCAGAGGAACAGGCGGGGCGCACCTGGGACCAGAATGTGCTTCCTGACTGAGCCAGGCTCCTCCTTTCTGGTCTCAGCTGTCCTCCGGCCCTCCCCGTAGCCTCTTTGTCTGGAGGCAGCAGAGTTTCAGGGACACTGGTTCTCTTCCACCTGCCCCACCCACCCTCTGTGTAGAACCTCGGAGAGCCAGGCAGCTTTTTGCAGCTTTTCAGAAAGTGGCTTCTGGGATTCTGGGCTGCCTGCACACCCCACACCTTTCACTTGGCATTTTTCCTTGGGGTGCCCTCCTCAACTCCTCCAGGCCTCAGTCCAAATGCCTCTGCCCCTGAGGAGCCTTCCTGTTCCCCTCCCTGCTCTGTGCTGCATCCAGACCTGTGCATGGGTCAGGGCCGCAATCGCATGCGCGAGGACACTGCCTCCCAGGTCTACCTCCCTTCCTAGACAGAATCTTCTGTGTGAGGCTTCACCTGCCAGGTTCATGAGCTGCGTGTATCCACCAGGACACAGTCATGTGCTAACAGAGCCAGGTCTGCTTTTAGGGAGCACACAGCCTCATGGGAGAGAAAGACAAGAAAGAAAGCAGAAGAAACTGGGGGCCGTGGAACTCAACAAGGCATGTGGTCTAAACTAGAGGACCAGAGAGACCTCCTGGAGGCAGTGGCTTGCAGAGACCTGAAGGGGGACAAGGAGCTTGGCTGGACAGATTGGCCAGTGCCAGATGCTCTTGGGTGCTGTGCGCAGCCTGGAGTGATGAAAAGTAATTGTTGAGGGTTGGCTTCTGTCCGAGGCCTAGGAGACCTAAATCAGGAGGAGATTCAGAGAGAGCCACCTTCCTGAGTCTTGTTAGGATTGTCACAGCTTCTAACTGCCTAGTTCTGTTGGAAGACTTCAGGTGGACTGGCGTTTGACCTTCTTGGACAGGGTTGCCATGTACAGTTGTACAGGTTCTGCACTGTCCAAAGGTGCCTGGCCAAGGAGGCAAGGTGAGTCTGAAGTCCTTCTCCTGGACCTGAGCTCTCATTCAGCTGTGCTTCCTGGTGTGAGACTAATCAGCCCAAGGGAAGGTGCACCTCTGTAGATTCACACAGAGGTGACATGTGAAGTATAAACTGCATATGTGTGGGCACACAGGAGGTCCACAGGCAACCATGCTGTTCATCCTCCCCATCCCGGTCACTGGCTGGGATGTAGGGGCCCATTTTCTCAGTGAAATGTGGGGAGGCAGGTCCCAGAAAGCTGAGAAGCCTGTAGACACTGCTGGTCCAGGGTCCACCAGGACACCTCCCCAATGGCTGGGGGCAGTGGGCCTCCTCGGGTAATGTAGCAATTTGTCATATTAAGTCATTCACTAACAATTGAGTCCCCCTTGATTAATCTCCCAGAATTAGCCAGTTGCATTTTGAGCAATTAGGGTTAATTACAGCCTCATTTGGCAGAGCAGAGAGGCCCGTAATTATTTCATGAACAAGGCGAGGAGGTGGTGGGCTGCGGTGGCGGCACCGTCCGGGTGTCTCTTTGCACATGTTGGAGTGGGTAATGACGTAGTTAAGTGTAATTAGATATGATTACTCAGCGTTGGCAAGCGGCTGGCGGGAAAGATGCCCCTGGTCCACCAGTATCTGGCCAGGTCTGTGGAACTGGGGCACAGCCACATTGATGCTGGGGCTGCTGCAGGATGGGGCTGGAATGAAGAGTCAAGCGCTCTGTCTCCCCTCATCTCACAGAGCACTGGTATTTAAACACCATCTGGGGAGAGATCATGGCTCGAATCTTGTCTGTTTCAGGACATAGAAACACCTCAAATTAATGGCACAGACATTTTCCTTTATCGCAGGAGGCACTGCTGTTTCCCTGAAGTCATCCTTAGAGAAAAGAGCCAGGCTGCATGATAGCAAGAATGCTGTGCTCTGGACCAGGCAGGATGTGGTTCCTCACTCCATTCCCTCACTAGCCAGGTGACAGTGACATTGGGTAAATAACCTCTCTGAGCCTCAGTTTCTTCTTCTGTAAAATGGGGCCACAAAGAGAGTGAGATGGTATGTTTTAAACACCCAACATTGTGGGTGTTAAGGAAATGGTATGTGATTGATCTTACTCTTATATTCTAGAAATCATTTTAGTTTTCACAGCTCAAGAGCCCAGGGCTGGAAATATCCCCAGGGTAGGAAAAACAATTTAGTTAACATGCAAACTCTGACTTTTGTTAACCTTCTGTGTCCAAGGCTAGTGGTCTGTTCATCTGAAGGAGCTTTCTAGCTCTGGGTGCTGTCAGCCTATGAAAATAAGTTTGCTGAACCAGGTAGAATTTTATGTGAAATTCATATAGACTTGAAGAAGCTGAACATGCTTGCTTTTATGGAGGTTTCAAATGAATGAATGAATGGAGTTGAGAAACAGAGCTTAAAATGCCCCTTTGGTTTATGATTTTTACTGGTTTGCTTCAGAGCATTTTCATCAGGAAAGAAATGCAAGGCTGAGCTGACCCACTAAGAACCATATGAATTTCCAAGAAGGAGAAAGATGTTCTTGTCTGAGAAAGCCCCAGTTAATGTGTCTTCCATTCTGGAAAGTCTTTGCAAACCTGCTTGGGACATGCCAAGTTCAGTTATATTCATCACTGTTCGGAGAGAGGAATGTGTGTATGTTCAGGGGATGGGGACAGCTGTCACTAGTTCTGCATGGCACCACAATCTTCATGAAAATCTTCCTAAAGCAATAATGGTAGATAAGATTTAATGATCAAATATTAATGGCCATTAAAATTCAAGAAGTGTTTGCCAAGTGTTATAAATTCAGCAAGTGCTTGTCTCCTTTCTGCCTTGGCTCTGCTCGGGAGCCCTACACATAAGTAGATAAAGACCATGTAGAGGAAATGCCCCCAGGGAGGGATGAGCTGATGCAGAAAGAGTCTGGAGAGTAGGGTGGCTTGTTCTGCCCCGGGGATCAGGGTTGATAAGGAAAGCTCTAGAAAGGAGATGACATGTGGGCTGATGATGATCAGGAGTTTGGGGTATGACAGGGAGAGGGGATGTTCAGGAAGAAGAAAGAACCCAAGCTGAAGGTACAGGATCAGTTGGGTTAGATAAGCATTTAAATACCTGTGCTTAAGGTAGCACAGCAGGTGTTTATGAAAGGTCTGGAATCCATGCTGTCATTTGGCATTGTACCTGCCACAGATGGGAAGCCTGTTACGGATTTAAATTGACAACGGGGTTGGGGTTTTAGGTCCCTGGTAGCTGGTCACGAGTCAGGTGAAAATAGGAGGTCACATGATGCTTTGACCTTAAATGGGCTGGACACGAGGAGGGAAGATTCCAGAGACTTGCAGCAGGGAGAAACCAAGTGCCCTCGGTAATTGAAGGGATGAGGGGGAGAGGGAGGTCGAGGATGTGGCCAGCCTGCTGGCGTGGGAGCTGATGCTCTTCATTTGTTTCCCTTCAAGTCTCTGCTTGTTAGTCGTTGAAGCCGGTTCCAAATTCTCTCATCTGTGTGTCTAAGCTCAGCCTTCCTGGAGCTTCGTTCATGAGGCTCGTCCTGGGGGCACCGCCACAGCTGAGATGATGCTAGGTTTTGTCATCAGCCGTCTAGATGTTCAGGCGTCTTGCTCACCGTTCCCATGAGCCGATGGCACAGAGCTGAGTGTAGACAGACTTCCAAGTTGAGACAGTCTCAGTGGTGGTTGTTCTTACATTGCAGTGCCTGGCACTTACCTCATTCCATCCTCCTACCATGCCAGAGGAGGAGATCTTATTTAAAACTCCTCTCTGCAGGGGAGGAAATCGAGATGCGTGGTAAGTAGTCCATCTTGCTATCGAAGGGAAAGCCAGCAGTGACTCCAAGTCCGGTGGCCACATAGAGCCCTTCTCGCCACTCGGGCTGCAGGAGGGGAGGCTGGCTTCAGGTACGAAATTAGCCAGACCATGAAGAGCTGAGTGGGTCTGGCCTCGTAAAGAGTCTGACAATATGGACTCTCTGTAAATCGCGCCCTTCTTTTGTGCCAGGCAGATTTAAAACACATCGCTATATACACACACACCGAATCCATTAGAAGTTCCCGGCACACAATGTCAGATGTCTTTAAAGGTGAAGTTCGTTTACAGGAAATGTCATTCTGATGAAGTGTGCTTTTTAAAATCGTACAAGCGATTGCCTTAAAATTAATGATGCATTGCAAATATCAGGGAAAAAAGACCCATCCAGTGTAAAGATGATTAAAATTCAGGTCAGGAGTCTGACTTAGTCAGGCTAAATTTTTTAATGAGATTTCAGAAAATTAATTGGGCGGATGCATTTTTATTCTTTTAACATGCAATTTTATGCTCCTGTTTTTTGTTTTTTTTTTAAGGATTTGTCGATGGCTAAGGCTTACCATGGTTCAAACATTTTAAACTCAAATTAACACAAGGTGAAGGGCGTTTGTGGCCTAATTTGATCTGACTTGGGAAGGAGAGCTGGGTTTCACCAAGCCTTCTGGGGTGGCAGTGTCCTGGAGTGGCCCAAGACACCGGGCCCCCTACTGTTTATCTGATGTTGTCCTCCCATCTCTTGGGAGAGTGGACTCAGGACCTTGGCCATATCCTTGACTCGTGACCCCACCAGATTCCTCCTGCTCCCCAAGGAGTTGTTCCCAGGGGTTCCTCCTCTCTGAGATCATGAGTGCCCCTTCTCAGGCCCACTGCCACCTCCCTGTCCCTCTACCCCATCTCTTCTACCTTTGGGGGAGAACTAAGGAGCTCCCACCATGGGTAAGGGGGATGAATAGTCAGAAATGGACTCTGGTGCCCACAGCACAGCCTAGAAAGGGGGGCAAGCCCGTCATCTAGTTCTTTGTCCATGGTAAATAGCCCTGGGTGACTGATGGAAGGACAGTCAAGTCAGAGGCTGCAGGTACATCCATCTCACCCCTTTACTGTAGCCAGAGGATGTTGGGTAAATGACCTCTCTGAGCCTCAGTTTCCTCTATGTGAAATGGGGCTATGAAGACCTAGTTAAGTGAGATGGTGTACTTTAAACACCCAGCACCACGGATGCTTAACAGGATGTCATTGATCTTAGTCTTGCGTTTTAAAATACATTTTACTTTTTATAGCTAGAGAACCCAGAGCTAGGAATATGCTCAGCGCAGACCCTCAGTGGGATGGGAACGCAAGTGATATTAATAACGCCAGCTGACAATTCCCTGTGTTTATTCCCTGGGCCAGGCTCCCACCTGCCTGGGCACTGTGCACACCCCGCCTTTGTTTCTCCCTAGCCCCTGGGAAGTACGTGCTGCATTCTCCAGACATTCTGCAATGCCAAACCAACAGTAATAATAACAAACATAATAACACCAAATATGCAGCATTTCCTAAGTACCGGGCCCTCTTCTAAGTGTTCACTCATTAACTTATTTAACCCCCAACAACCCTCTGGAAGGTTGTTGGACAACCCTCCTCTCACTTAAATAGGTCTTCATAGCCCCATTTCACAGATGAGGAAACCGAGGCTCAGAGAAGTCATTTACCCAACATACTCTGGCTACAGTAAAGGGGTAGGGTGTACGTACCTGCAGCCTCTGAGTTGACTGTCCTTCCATCAGTCACACAGGGCTGTTTGCCAAGGACAAAGAACTAAATGACGGTTGGACAGATGACGGTTGTCCAACAGATCCCAGTTGGACAGATGAGGAAACTGAGGCCCAGAGGGCTCTCTGGGAAGAGGCAGAGCCAAGACTTGAACCCAGGCCTCCAGGCCCCAGTGTTAGCATTTCAGCAGACTGGGCCAGAGTGGCAGTCACCTCTCTGCCACCCTGGGCCCTGGGGTTGTATTTTCCCTAGGAGGCAGAGTGGGGTCCCTGACATAACAGGACAGTAAGTGTTAAATGAGCCGTTTTCAGAAAGGCCATCAGGAGGGGTGACTGTTGGCCCCACCGTTGTNAACCCAAGCTGAAGGTACAGGATCAGTTGGGTTAGATAAGCATTTAAATACCTGTGCTTAAGGTAGCACAGCAGGTGTTTATGAAAGGTCTGGAATCCATGCTGTCATTTGGCATTGTACCTGCCACAGATGGGAAGCCCGTTACGGATTTAAATTGACAAGGGGTTGGGGTTTTAGGTCCCTGGTAGCTGGTCACGAGTCAGGTGAAAATAGGAGGTCACATGATGCTTTGACCTTAAATGGGCTGGACACGAGGAGGGAAGATTCCAGAGACTTGCAGCAGGGAGAAACCAAGTGCCCTCGGTAATTGAAGGGATGAGGGGGAGAGGGAGGTCGAGGATGTGGCCAGCCTGCTGGCGTGGGAGCTGATGCTCTTCATTTGTTTCCCTTCAAGTCTCTGCTTGTTAGTCGTTGAAGCCGGTTCCAAATTCTCTCATCTGTGTGTCTAAGCTCAGCCTTCCTGGAGCTTGGTTCATGAGGCTCGTCCTGGGGGCACCACCACAGCTGAGATGATGCTAGGTTTTGTCATCAGCCGTCTAGATGTTCAGGCGTCTTGCTCACCGTTCCCATGAGCCGATGGCACAGAGCTGAGTGTAGACAGACTTCCAAGTTGAGACAGTCTCGGTGGTGGTTGTTCTTACATTGCAATGCCTGGCACTTACCCCATTCCATCCTCCTACCATGCCAGAGGAGGAGATCTTATTTAAAACTCCTCTCTGCAGGGGAGGAAATCGAGATGCGTGGTAAGTAGTCCATCTTGCTATCGAAGGGAAAGCCAGCAGTGACTCCAAGTCCGGTGGCCACATAGAGCCCTTCTCGCCACTCGGGCTGCAGGAGGGGAGGCTGGCTTCAGGTACGAAATTAGCCAGACCATGAAGAGCTGAGTGGGTCTGGCCTCGTAAAGAGTCTGACAATATGGACTCTCTGTAAATCGCGCCCTTCTTTTGTGCCAGGCAGATTTAAAACACATCGCTATATACACACACACCGAATCCATTAGAAGTTCCCGGCACACAATGTCAGATGTCTTTAAAGGTGAAGTTCGTTTACAGGAAATGTCATTCTGATGAAGTGTGCTTTTTAAAATCGTACAAGCGATTGCCTTAAAATTAATGATGCATTGCAAATATCAGGGAAAAAAGACCCATCCAGTGTAAAGATGATTAAAATTCAGGTCAGGAGTCTGACTTAGTCAGGCTAAATTTTTTAATGAGATTTCAGAAAATTAATTGGGCGGATGCATTTTTATTCTTTTAACATGCAATTTTATGCTCCTGTTTTTTGTTTTTTTTTTAAGGATTTGTCGATGGCTAAGGCTTACCATGGTTCAAACATTTTAAACTCAAATTAACACAAGGTGAAGGGCGTTTGTGGCCTAATTTGATCTGACTTGGGAAGGAGAGCTGGGTTTCACCAAGCCTTCTGGGGTGGCAGTGTCCTGGAGTGGCCCAAGACACCGGGCCCCCTACTGTTTATCTGATGTTGTCCTCCCATCTCTTGGGAGAGTGGACTCAGGACCTTGGCCATATCCTTGACTCGTGACCCCACCAGATTCCTCCTGCTCCCCAAGGAGTTGTTCCCAGGGGTTCCTCCTCTCTGAGATCATGAGTGCCCCTTCTCAGGCCCACTGCCACCTCCCTGTCCCTCTACCCCATCTCTTCTACCTTTGGGGGAGAACTAAGGAGCTCCCACCATGGGTAAGGGGGATGAATAGTCAGAAATGGACTCTGGTGCCCACAGCACAGCCTAGAAAGGGGGGCAAGCCCGTCATCTAGTTCTTTGTCCATGGTAAATAGCCCTGGGTGACTGATGGAAGGACAGTCAAGTCAGAGGCTGCAGGTACATCCATCTCACCCCTTTACTGTAGCCAGAGGATGTTGGGTAAATGACCTCTCTCAGCCTCAGTTTCCTCTATGTGAAATGGGGCTATGAAGACCTAGTTAAGTGAGATGGTGTACTTTAAACACCCAGCACCACGGATGCTTAACAGGATGTCATTGATCTTAGTCTTGCGTTTTAAAATACATTTTACTTTTTATAGCTAGAGAACCCAGAGCTAGGAATATGCTCAGCGCAGACCCTCAGTGGGATGGGAACGCAAGTGATATTAATAACACCAACTGACAATTCCCTGTGTTTATTCCCTGGGCCAGGCTCCCACCTGCCTGGGCACTGTGCACACCCCGCCTTTGTTTCTCCCTAGCCCCTGGGAAGTACGTGCTGCATTCTCCAGACATTCTGCAATGCCAAACCAACAGTAATAATAACAAACATAATAACACCAAATATGCAGCATTTCCTAAGTACCGGGCCCTCTTCTAAGTGTTCACTCATTAACTTATTTAACCCCCAACAACCCTCTGGAAGGTTGTTGGACAACCCTCCTCTCACTTAAATAGGTCTTCATAGCCCCATTTCACAGATGAGGAAACCGAGGCTCAGAGAAGTCATTTACCCAACATACTCTGGCTACAGTAAAGGGGTAGGGTGTACGTACCTGCAGCCTCTGAGTTGACTGTCCTTCCATCAGTCACACAGGGCTGTTTGCCAAGGACAAAGAACTAAATGACGGTTGGACAGATGACGGTTGTCCAACAGATCCCAGTTGGACAGATGAGGAAACTGAGGCCCAGAGGGCTCTCTGGGAAGAGGCAGAGCCAAGACTTGAACCCAGGCCTCCAGGCCCCAGTGTTAGCATTTCAGCAGACTGGGCCAGAGTGGCAGTCACCTCTCTGCCACCCTGGGCCCTGGGGTTGTATTTTCCCTAGGAGGCAGAGTGGGGTCCCTGACATAACAGGACAGTAAGTGTTAAATGAGCCGTTTTCAGAAAGGCCATCAGGAGGGGTGACTGTTGGCCCCACCGTTGTATGGGCTGTTCAGGGCCAGCCCTGTCTTTGCCCAGCAGCTTAGAGCTCCCAGACCCTCTTCTCCTGGAGGTCCTGGGGCTGGGTTTCTAACACCCCCGTCATGGCCCACCTCTCTCCCTTTGCTGGGGGCCCACCCAGGAGGTGGGTGGCAGCAGGGAGAGGCCTGGCCTTTGGGGGCAAGAACTCAGTTCAGCCGTTCCTTTTCTGCTCTGAGTCCCTGAGTTAAATTGGGGTCAGGACTCTGCTGGCTCAGGCAGCTGCACCCCCAGAAGCCCTGTGTCCTGTAGTGACCCCCGCCTGAGCAGGGGTCCCCCTCAGACACAGGGCCCTGTCCTGACCCCGGTGGGGTGGCAGCAGCCCCTGAGCCCCCTCACACTGCACTGCCCCCTGGGTAACTTGCCCCCTCCTTGGAGCCTTCCTCTAATTAGGTTGGATGGGTTGTGATAGGAAATGCAAATCTGGGTCATTGCATATTCAGAAGTGCAAGGCGATCAGCCAGGCTGGCTGGGAGGTCCCTATCCTTTGGGAGCTTCCAGCCCTGGAGCTGGACCACATGGCCTCTGGGGAACGTCCTTAAGGTGGGTGGAAAGTGCCAGGGACTCTGGCCACTCATCACTCTATGTTGGCAGAAGTAGGACCCTTAGAGAGCACACCCTGCAGACCCTCACTGTCCCCAGGGAAACAGGTGGGGTGGAGAGACCTTGCCCCATGTCGCCGGGCAGTGTGCCTGGCTTTCCGTCATCCGGGAGTTCAAGTCCCAGCTCCCATTGCCTGGCTATGCTTCAGTGTCCTTAATCATAAAGTGGGATCGATAAGCCTCGGTTTACAAGCTGTTAGGGGACTTCAGTCGTTAAGCCTGTCTCATCACCTAGGACACCAGCAGATGCACGGTCGGCGCCTAACACGCGAGACGGCATGGCGCTGCCGCCCTGACCACGTGTGGCTCCTCCAGGGGCCCAGAGCGTTGCCTTCTTCTAGGGGGTGTGGTTTCCACTGTGCCCACAGAAATGACAGTGGCCGAGTCGCAGACTCCCTTGTGCTCCAGGCTGTTTTGAGCATATTTTGTTGTGTCCTTTGACACACGTGCCCTGAGCACTTGCTTGGCAAGTCAGAGCCCCAGTTCAGGGGGCACAGAGGGGACTAAGGCGGAGGCCCATGGTGGGGGTACAGGTGGGGCTCAGGTGGCTGAAGCTGGGAGGCCTGACTCGTCACAGGGTCTTGACGGGAAAGCAGAGTTGGGTGGTAACATGTACAGGGTGAAGGGAGTATCCTGTCCTGTTTCAAATCCCCGGTGTTACTCACGGTAGGCTCTGGAGCCTCCCCTCTGAGCCTGTTTCCTGAAATGGAGTCTCAGTGATGTTGGCTCACAGGGTCCCGGGAAGCTACGCGCACGGTGCCTGGCACATAGTACATGCTTAGGAAATGCATGCTCGCTCCTCTGAGGTGGACGCTGGCTGTGCATGTAGGTCCATTGCTGAGACTAAAGAGCTTACCTGGCAGAGACTGGCAGGTAATGGGCGAGAGCACCGTCTTCCTCCTCCACCAGCCTACCCCCCTGCTCAGGTCCCCAGGCAGAATGTCTTAAAATCTCCCATCACGGGAGGTAATTATGCCTGGAAACTTGAGTCAGGGTGGGCCCAGCGATTGTGAGCTGCAAAGCTGAGTTCCATCTTTCAGTCCTGGCAAGAAGGTGCCCGTTAGAGT
>SJYW01007249.1:1721238-1814410 GCA_006410735.1 Raphicerus campestris
CAGGGCCAGCCCTGTCTTTGCCCAGCAGCTTAGAGCTCCCAGACCCTCTTCTCCTGGAGGTCCTGGGGCTGGGTTTCTAACACCCCCGTCATGGCCCACCTCTCTCCCTTTGCTGGGGGCCCACCCAGGAGGTGGGTGGCAGCAGGGAGAGGCCTGGCCTTTGGGGGCAAGAACTCAGTTCAGCCGTTCCTTTTCTGCTCTGAGTCCCTGAGTTAAATTGGGGTCAGGACTCTGCTGGCTCAGGCAGCTGCACCCCCAGAAGCCCTGCGTCCTGTAGTGACCCCCGCCTGAGCAGGGGTCCCCCTCAGACACAGGGCCCTGTCCTGACCCCGGTGGGGTGGCAGCAGCCCCTGAGCCCCCTCACACTGCACTGCCCCCTGGGTAACTTGCCCCCTCCTTGGAGCCTTCCTCTAATTAGGTTGGATGGGTTGTGATAGGAAATGCAAATCTGGGTCATTGCATATTCAGAAGTGCAAGGCGATCAGCCAGGCTGGCTGGGAGGTCCCTATCCTTTGGGAGCTTCCAGCCCTGGAGCTGGACCACATGGCCTCTGGGGAACGTCCTTAAGGTGGGTGGAAAGTGCCAGGGACTCTGGCCACTCATCACTCTATGTTGGCAGAAGTAGGACCCTTAGAGAGCACACCCTGCAGACCCTCACTCTCCCCAGGGAAACAGGTGGGGTGGAGAGACCTTGCCCCATGTCGCCGGGCAGTGTGCCTGGCTTTCCGTCATCCGGGAGTTCAAGTCCCAGCTCCCATTGCCTGGCTATGCTTCAGTGTCCTTAATCATAAAGTGGGATCGATAAGCCTCGGTTTACAAGCTGTTAGGGGACTTCAGTCGTTAAGCCTGTCTCATCACCTAGGACACCAGCAGATGCACGGTCGGCGCCTAACACGCGAGACGGCATGGCGCTGCCGCCCTGACCACGTGTGGCTCCTCCAGGGGCCCAGAGCGTTGCCTTCTTCTAGGGGGTGTGGTTTCCACTGTGCCCACAGAAATGACAGTGGCCGAGTCGCAGACTCCCTTGTGCTCCAGGCTGTTTTGAGCATATTTTGTTGTGTCCTTTGACACACGTGCCCTGAGCACTTGCTTGGCAAGTCAGAGCCCCAGTTCAGGGGGCACAGAGGGGACTAAGGCGGAGGCCCATGGTGGGGGTACAGGTGGGGCTCAGGTGGCTGAAGCTGGGAGGCCTGACTCGTCACAGGGTCTTGACGGGAAAGCAGAGTTGGGTGGTAACATGTACAGGGTGAAGGGAGTATCCTGTCCTGTTTCAAATCCCCGGTGTTACTCACGGTAGGCTCTGGAGCCTCCCCTCTGAGCCTGTTTCCTGAAATGGAGTCTCAGTGATGTTGGCTCACAGGGTCCCGGGAAGCTACGCGCACGGTGCCTGGCACATAGTACATGCTTAGGAAATGCATGCTCGCTCCTCTGAGGTGGACGCTGGCTGTGCATGTAGGTCCATTGCTGAGACTAAAGAGCTTACCTGGCAGAGACTGGCAGGTAATGGGCGAGAGCACCGTCTTCCTCCTCCACCAGCCTACCCCCCTGCTCAGGTCCCCAGGCAGAATGTCTTAAAATCTCCCATCACGGGAGGTAATTATGCCTGGAAACTTGAGTCAGGGTGGGCCCAGCGATTGTGAGCTGCAAAGCTGAGTTCCATCTTTCAGTCCTGGCAAGAAGGTGCCCGTTAGAGTGTTTCCTTGGTGCAGAGCTGGGCCATGGTAGGTGCAGAGGTGGGGAGTAGCCGCTCAGGCCCCAATCCTCCAACCCCGACCTCCTCATTCCTGTCCCGCCCAAGCCTGTCCATAACATGGCTGCAACCACTAAGCACTTACTGTGTGCACGGCTTAGCAATCTGGCCGAATTCTCGTAGCCACCCTACTTCTTCTACCCTACGGACAGGAAACTGAGGCGCAGGGTGGCTTGTTAACCACCAAAGTCACCAGCCAGTGACCCAGGCTGACGGGCTCCACAGCCAGTCACACGGGGGTTCCCAGGGCTCCTCCAGGAATGACTGGTCTGCTCTTGGCATTCCTGGTGGGGAGAGTTTCAGAACACAGCACAGGGGAACTCCTGACCTTCGGCCTATCAGAGGCTCTGGCCAAACTCTGGAAGAGGCGTTTCCACTTGTGAAAATACAGCGGCTTGCTCTGCTGTGGCTGGGGTAGGGGGGGCCAGGGGCCCTCAGGCTTTCTCGCCCCACCCCTGTTTCCCTGAAGGAACTCTGCACACCTTTCTGCATACCTACTGTATGCAAGTCACCCAGCAGCAACAGAGACCCCATCTTCATGTCACCACCCAGTGGGGAGGGTCCCCAGTAGGTGTGATCCCCCACCTGAGAGTGGGGGTGTAGCAGGAGGGAGGGCCCACCCCACCAGGCTGTCTTGGGGTCCCCTCTGCTCTTCCCCTTGCCCCCTTCTAGGGCCCAGCAGTGGCTCCCCCTCCTCTCCTCTTCCCGAGACCACCTTTGCAGGTGTGTTTTCGGCAGAGGGTGGACCTGGCCACTGTGCCTCATCTGTTTGGCTCCACCCTGGGCAGGTCCTGCAGCTTAATCATTGCCTTCACCGCTGACCCCTGGAGAGTCATCACAGTGCCCAGATTCTTCATGTTGCCATACAGGGGACAGTTTATCCAAAGAATGGGCTCCGAATGTCAGGCTGCGGGTTTCACTTGTGTGTTCCCATCTGTGGTGGGAAAGCTACCCCGGGAGGGGAGGTTGCTGCTTCGTGGGGTGACTCGAAGGGTAAGGGTTGGGGGTGTGTCCTGGAGCCCTGGGGCTGACAGGACCCCGCAGGGCCCCCTCCCCTCGGTGGTGTGGCTTTGCTAGTTGCTGCCTTAGGTGTTCGTTGCAGCTGCTCTGCTGGTCGGCTCCAGCAGGCACAGAAAGCGTTCAGGAGTGACCGAGGCAGACGAGGCCCTGGTCCACGAGAGTGGAGACAGAAGCGAGCAAAGACCAAGTGATCCGGTACTGAGGGATGGAGACAAGCGTGTGGAGGAGCCCAGATCTGCAGAGGGGCATCGTCAGGGTCAAAGGCAGCTGGTGTGGAGAGCGCCAAGGGGCGAGGGGGCCTCTGATAGTGAGGGGGCGATCAGGGCCCTTCCTTCACCCTAAAAGGATGTTGCCGGGGCTGGGGAAGGGGTAGCCCGCCCCCCAAACCCCGCCCCAGGTCTCAGCCCTCCACTCCACCTGGCTGGTCACTGATGCCCTCTGTCCTTCCCCTCCAGAGGCACCCCACGGCCCTGTCTTTCCGCTGCTCACTGGCCGACTTCCAGATCGAGAAGAAGATCGGCCGAGGGCAGTTCAGCGAGGTGTACAAGGCCACCTGCTTGCTGGACAGGAAGACAGTGGCTCTGAAGAAGGTGCAGGTGAGCCAACAGCGCCATGGGGTCAGAACCACACGGCAAGAGCCGGCTGGTGGCTGATCACTGTGGCCCTGGGCTAGTCCTGCCTCTCCCCTGCAAGAAACCTGGGAAACTGGCACTCTCCTCATGCACGGGGCTGTAGGAGAATCAGGCGGCCTGGTCTTTGCGAAAGCTCCCTGTGAGTTATAAAGGAAAACAAGGACAAGCACATGCTGAGTGCCTGCTGTATACTGCGTTATGCTGGAGCTCACAGAATCTTGACAGCAGCTTGTGGGTTGGGGATTATCACCCCATTTTTCGGAGGAAGAAAACTGCAGACACGTGAATAACTTACCAGGGCTGATGGGGGCTGAGGCTCAGATCTGCAGCCAACTGACCCTCTCTAGTAGCTCTGGGCTACTGCCCAACCTCTGAGTCCCTTCTAATCGGAGGAGTAGGGTCAGGCAGATGTATTCTATGCAGCAAAGCTCAAGGAGAAAGCTGCTCGTGAGAACCTTTGGGCCCCTCTGAATGGCTCTTTTCTGCAGGAAATGGCCTTGAGTCCTCCAGCAGGGCTTCCACAGCCCCTCGACTTGCTCATTTACCTTAAAGAATGAGATTAACCAGCTGGGCAGAGGAGGCCCAGGAGAGGGAAGGCAGTTCAGACACAGTAACGAGGTGGGTAGATGGGCGAAGAAGCCCCGCCTGGAGCCGGACAGCGTGATTCTGTCCTTGTGAACTGGGTGCTGCACACGTGGAGCAGCACGTGAAGCCTGGGATAGCCAGAAGGGACATGGGCTCCTCAGTTCAGAAAAGGCCTGTGTTCTGCGCTTTGTCTGCCAGGGACGGGCTCACCCGGGTTCTCTCTGTGTTGGTTTTTAGTGCCGGGATGGGTTCTGCGGTGGGACGGCTGTAGTGTCGCCCTCTGGTTTGTTCCTCTAAGTTAGGATGTGCTGGGCGGACCCACGTGGAGTGAATGCAGGGCCTCGGGGGCATCAGGGGGGTGCATGCTATACCCTCTCTTCTAACTTGGTCCACATGACTGCCCAGTGAGGTCAGGCTGTTGGCCCCATTTATAGACGTGAAGACTGAGGCTCCAAGGGTATCTCCTGTCCTACCCTTTACCGGTGCATGACCTTAGCAAGTCACAGGACTTCTGTGGACCTCAGTCTCCTCCTCTGTAAGTTGGCCGCAGTAACCCCCACCTCATAGGAGCTGCTGAGATGATTCGGTGGGAATTGGTCAGCACAGCGCCTGGCACGTGATGGGCACCCAGTTATCTGAACCATTGTCCTAAGGGTTCCCTCTGCAAGGAGGCATGAGAACCCAGACTGGGGTCCTGGGCCTTGTGCTCCCTCTGAGGCTTTGGGTGCTTGTTTTAACCACTCTTTCTCTGTCTTCTCTCACTCAAGATATTTGAGATGATGGACGCCAAGGCCAGGCAGGACTGTGTCAAGGAGATCGGCCTCCTGAAGGTGAGTGCCCTGCGCCGAGCAGGAGCCCCGCGCTTCCTTGGGCCAGGCTGGGCCATGTCGTGACCATCACAGCCCCTTAGCCCTTTAAATTCAGAAACAACGTATTTTGGAGGAGGGCAGTGGCTGGTTTGTCCTCCTGTGGCTGAGTGGGGACCCCGCCTCACCTCTGCCCAGTCCTCGCAGCGCTCCTAGACTGGCTGTCCTTGCCCCTTGCGGATCTGGATGTGGCGGCCGTGGACTAGGCTGTTGGGGAAGGAGTGGAGGTGGGCATCGGGTCCAACTGCGGTCTGTCTGTCTGTCTCCCTGTCGGTCTCATCACATCTTTGCTCTCAGCCTTGTGCCCTTGTATTTCCACGCAGTGGCACACACATCTGAATATTCAGCCAGGTGTGTTCTCTTTCTCTGTCCCATTCTTGTGCTCCCTCCAGGAGATGCTCTATGCCAGGGAGACAGAGCTGAGCCAGTCTGGGGCACTGGGCAGAATTAACAGCCAAGCACGGGGCCCCGGGTTCTGGGAGCTAGAGGGGCTTGGGGCCCCTGAGTTGTCCACCTGTTGGACTCTAGCCAGGCCTCCAACAGGGAGGAGGCAGGATGCGCAGCTGGGGATGGGTCCCCCGGGAGTAGCTGATGTGCCTGCCCCTCTGTGGGCAGAAGTCCTTGGTTCCACCGGAGCTGGACAGGTTGTGTGAAGGACAGACCTGCAGGGCCTGTCCAGGGCAAGGGATGGTGGTGGTGGATGGTCATCCTTTCCCCCTTCCTGCTGGCTTCCCCTCCGGTCTCCCGAGAGTCAGAGATGACAGAACTTTCTGGACCTGACCTCTATTTCCCTAGTCTAGGGGTGGCTCTCCCTGGGGCTCTGCCCTTCTCCCCAGGTTCAGGATTCCACCTGAGAATTAGGAGGTGATGGAGGAGAAAAAAAGGGATGGGCTTTGGAGGCCCAGGATCCTGGATTCAAATGCTGATGTCTTTGTTTACAAGCTGTATTAACCTTAAGCATATGAGTTAACCTCCCTGAGCCTCAGTTTGCCCATCAGCTCAATGGTGAGAATGCCGGCCTCACAGGATACGGGCAGATAGAGAGAATTAAATAAAATAGCATCGGGGGAGTTCCCTGCTGGCCTAGTGGTTAGGATTCCAGGGTATCATTTCCATGGCCTGGATTCATTCTCTGGTTGAGGAACTGAGATCCTGCAAGCAGCGTGGCATGGCCAAAAAATCAACCAATGAAAAAAACTTTTAATAAAATAGTGTCTGAAGAGGGCCTGGCACAGGAGAGCACAGTCAGCACTGCCCTGGTGTCCTCTCTCCCTGCATAGCGAGCGAGCTTGCTGGGCAGCTTCCTGTAAAGTGGGGCTCCTGGCACCGTCAACCATGGCACCTCCCCCCGCCACCCCACCGCCCAGGGATTCCCAGGCAGGAGGGAGAACAGACAGGCAGCAGATGGTGCCCGTCAGGTGATGCTGGCAGATGCAAGGGCCCGGGGGAAATCGCGCAGTGCCCAGGGCCTGCTCTCAGAATCTGGAAGGCTGAGACAAGCCTGCTGCAGGAGCCCTGGCATCCTGGATGGGCGTGCAGATCACAGTGGACTCAAATGCCACATTCAGGATGTGAGACTTGAATGTGGGGACGAGAGGGGGGCCCCGCAGTGGCTGAGCGTGAGGTGTCATGGCCATATGGGAGTTGTGGATGCTCGCTGGGGTGGCCCTTGGCTGTGATGGGTCCCAAGGGGGAGCCTAGAGGCTTGTAGGGAGGTATCCTTAACTCCAGCCATCACAGGTCCTAAAATACTCTTCAGATAACATTTTGAAAGTTTTACTAAACGGTTAACTTTGGATCCAGTTGTGATCCCTGAAACTCTGATTCCCCAGCCCTGGGGAGTGGCTGTCTGGATCACACTCCCCTGTCTCCCTACTTGTGGCCAAGAACACACATGTGCTGCTCACATGAGTAAGGGATTGTACACGTGTGCACACCAAGCCAGCCTGTTTGGTTCTTAGGCTCAGAACTGAGTGACCACAGCCTCTTCGGTGAGGCCGCCCCAGGTGGCATGACCCGGGCCTGCCTGGTGCGGGGTCTCTGACCCACCCCCGGGCTGCAGTGCCACTGAGCGTGGACAGCTGTGGGCTTCACAGGCAGATACACCCCTTGCTCACTAGCTCTGGGGCCGTGGGTAAGCTGCTAACCACCTGGGGCCTTGGTTTTCTCATCTGTCTAAGGGGTTGATGACGAGAATTCTGTCTTCAGAGGTGTTGTCATAGAATTAGTGAGAAGATGCATTGGAAGGACTCAGTGTAGCATCTAGTCAGAGGCAGCCCCCATTGCCATGGTTATAATCTCTGCCACCAGGCCAGCCCCTTTGCAGAACGTGACCCACCTCTCCAGCCTGCCTGTGGGAAGTCAACAGGATGTGCCAGGGCATGGGTTGTTTCCTACAAAACAGAAAGAAGCACGATCCTCAGAGGGGCCACTGGGCAGCATCGTTCATGCTGTTCATGCCAGGACCAGTGAGAGGCTGCCAGGCAGGGCGGGACAGTGGCACAGCATAGATACATGCCCCTCACACAGCACCTTCTGGGCCTTTGGGAAAACGTGCTTTCCCCCTCTGGACAGGCTGACCATGCTGTGGCAGAATATTTGAGTCCTTCTGCCGTCCCTAGATCCTGGGGTCATTTCGGTATAGTTTCAGTTATAAGGAATGCCAGGGTCTCCTGTCAGCCGAGCAGGGGCTGACTCCTGGCCAGTGGGGCGCAGTCCTATCCAGTGATCACACGGGCCACAGTGATCAGGCCAGAATCAGGGCTTCATTACTGAGCACCATGCTCAGGGCAGCTCTCACACCAGGAATGATGTTTTCTCAAAATTTCACAAAGGGTGGGTCAGAAATTGAGAAAGTGGGAAGGAAGAAGGAAGGAGGTAGACACTTCCAAGTATTCCAGGACCACTGAGTACAGAGGTGGAGTGGTGGGGGCCTGGCCCTACCCTGGAGGGGCCTGGGTGGTGCTGATGATGAAGAGGAGAGAGAGGAGGGAGAAAAGGGTCATTTCCACAGTGTCTGTTGAGTCTTAGCTGCAAGTGGTCACGATGTAGATATTTCAGGGGTATCAGCCCATGTAATCTTCACAGCTTCTCTGCAAAAGATTGTGCCCATTTTACAGAGGGGGACACTGAGGCTCAGGGGTGCAAAACAGCTTTCCCAGCGTCACCCAGGTCTACAGGCCATTCCCCCCAGATACTTGCCCCTCCAACTGTATCATCTCTCACTGGCTCCATCTCCCTCTTTTTCTCTCTGGGCAGCAACTGAACCATCCAAACATCATCAAGTATTTGGACTCATTCATCGAAGACAATGAGCTGAACATTGTGCTGGAGCTGGCAGATGCGGGTGACCTATCACAGATGATCAAGGTGAGGGTGCCTGGTGGGAGAGCTGGGTCTCGGGGGGCTGCCCAGGTCAGGTGCCCCCCACCTCAGCCGAGATCCCCCAGTGCTCTGGCCTCAGGCAGAGGCAGCCACTCAAGGACACTCGGCCCCGCCCCCCTTGCTGATGCCCAGAGGCCTCAGTTATGGTCCCATCCACACTTGCTGGGATAGGGTCAGCCACGGGCAGAAAAGACCCATCTGCAGCCCCTCACCACCCCAGCCCACCCATGGGCTCATGCCACTTTTGCTTCACAGAAAGGATGGGGCATATCCACCTGTAGGTCAGACCCCAGGTCTCAGACTCTGGGAAAGTGTCTTCTGCCCCATTTTATAGATGGTAAAACTAAGCCCAGAGAGAGTTACCTGAGGATCCCCAGCAACATGGGGACAAACCCGTGCCTGTGGCCCAGGTCTCTGCTTCTAGGGGCCCTCCGGTGGCATCATCCCCAGGGGACCTTCCTGAGCCCCTCACCCCTTGAGATATATATTCCTTCCCATATAATGGCCGAGGTCAGGGATCTCAGAGATTTTGAGCAACCTGCCAAGTCCCACAGCAGCCCCCAGACTGCCTGTTCACCCCGCTGCCTTGAGCCCAGGACTGGGTCTGCCTGAGCCTGGACACGGGGACCATCACAGCTCCACCGATGGGGCACCCACTGCAGGCCACAGCCATGCTGA
The DNA here is from genome assembly GCA_006410735.1 of Raphicerus campestris. NCBI lineage: Eukaryota > Metazoa > Chordata > Mammalia > Artiodactyla > Bovidae > Raphicerus > Raphicerus campestris. The sequence continues at coordinate 1,730,154 of SJYW01007249.1, forward strand.
GCATATCCCTCACTCACTGAGTCCATACTATCCTTAAATAGCGAGGCTCAGAGAGGTTTTGTCACCTGCCTGGGGTAGCACAGTCTCTAAGTGGGATCCCTGGGCCAGCGTGCTCAGCTCCACTCACCCCTCCTCCCTCAAGGTCCTCACTCCCCAGCTGTCTGGACCCTCATCCACAGACCGTGTTGGTGGGCCTGCATCACTCCTCCCCCAAGCCCAGTCTGTCCCTGAGCTGGGCTGGGCCATGCTCGAGCCCCCACCCTGCTCCCAGCCATACTTGCAGACAGTCATAGACGCCGCGTCTTTCCCACCAGGCACTGGGGATTGAATGATTGCTTGGTACCTGCTCTTCTGAAATTTGGCTCCTAGGAATACGGGCGTCTCTGGGAAGCAGCATTACTTGAGCTGTTATCACCTGCTTTTATACTTTCGTTGACATATTAATGCGTTTGCAGGGATGTTAATCTCCACGCAGATCCCTGGTGGGAACAGATGTGCTGTATCACATCTCACTTCTCCCCAGCTCCCCCAACTCTTTTTCTCCTTCCTGTGTCATTCTGTCACTGAACACCATGCATCCAGAGCTGCTCTGTGCCCAGCCCCATGCTGCTGGCCTAGGCACGGCCCTCAGGGAGCTCGCCTTCTGATGCGAGAGCAGAGCTGTGAACGAGCAGTCACACACAGCCGTGAACAAGCCAAGTTCAGGGTCTGTGGGAGCCATGGAAGGCTTCCTGGAGGAGGTGACATGTTAGCAGGGAAGGCTTCCTGGAGGAAGTGACACATTAGCAGAGACCTGAGGGGAGACCTGCAAGCCTAGAGGCAGAACAGCTTGTGCCAGAGCCCAGAGGGATGGAAGCCCAGGGTCCACAAAGCACTTTATCTGGTCAGGGTGCTGCACCCTGTCAGCCCCCGTGGCCCTCAAACCCCTTCCCTCACAGCCTCTCAGCTCATGGAGGGGAGACAGTGGGGAGTTGGGGGTGCTGGGCAAATTATAGATCTCTCCCCTACCTGAACCTCAGTTTCTACTGCAGTTGTGGGGGCCTCATCGGGGAGGTCCGCTCGGGAGCTGCAGGGCCTTGGATACAAGCTCCTTCCATCCAGGAGAGAGCTCCTTCCATCCAGGAGAGACAGGAGGGAGGTGTGGTGGCATCCAGCACCCTTTGTACCTGGCCTGGGGTGGTGCCTCCCCTCACCCCAACTTCCCCTGGGCCAACCTTGACCCAGGGTTCAAGTCGGTTACTCACACCCTTGGTTTCTAGGGCGGTGGCCCAGCTTCCAGGTGCTTCAGGCCCTCCTGTCTCAGGAACCCTCCTCCTTACATGGCCTGGCACCTCCTTCCCTCCGTCAAGGGCCCCTCACCCTCCCCTTCCCCTGCTGAGTCTGTGGCCCTGCAGGCAGAGCAGCTCAGACAGGCAAGGCAAGGCAGTAGGAAGACCCTGGGCGCAGGGTCAGACACACCTGCGGGATGACCCATCTGTAATGCACCCAGCACAGTGCTCGGGGCTTGGGAGCAGCTGTTTCTCTGGCCTTTCCTGCTCTCTAGCTGCCTCCAGCTTTTGGAGGGAACGGGGTCCTAGGCAGGGCTCAGCCTGGGGCCACACTGAGTCCTGGCCTGACAGGGAGGTGGCTGGCCAGCAGACCCTCTGTCCCAAAGGTCCCCAGCTTCCAGAGCCAAGCCGCACCGCCAGGGCCGTGTGCTGGCGTTATTTACGATGGATGGTGAAGCCGGAGCTGCTGCCACCCCAGAACCCACCAGAGACTCCGCGCCTTCCTACTAAATGTCACCTGCACCAATAGGACGTGACATTTAGAAAATCACCACACACAGCCATACACGTCCCCATTTAAATGCTATAATGAGGATTAGCTAACATTAGGGCACAAATAACACCTCAGCACAGCCCACTGTGGAGGCCTGAGGTGGTCCTGGGGGAGCTCTGTGCCGGAGCCAGGGGCAGCTGACGCGTGAGGTCCCCTCCCAGAATGGAGCCTTAGAAGAGCCTCATGGGGCTTTAGAGCCAGTCCAGGGGCTTCCCACTATGACTGTCCCAAGGTTGGAGGTGTCCACATCCGGTTCCAGCTCTGCCGCCCCTGCTGGATGACCCTGGGCAAGTTCCTGAACCTCTCTGACCTTGGGCCTTCATCAGGTGGTTACTGGTACCATTAGAAGTGGGTTAAGAGCTTGGGCTTCCCAGGTTGAGCTGTTGTAACTCTGCCCCTTACTGCTCCTGTGTGGCCCTCAGTTTCCCCATCTGTGAGATGGGTGCAACCATCACTGTGGAGCCCAGCACAGAGGCTGCACATGGCACGTGCTTAGCAGAGGTTAGCTCGGGTCCCACCTCCTGCCTCAGGCTGCGAGTATGTCCTGGGTCTTCCCTGTGCCGGTGTGGCTGCCCTGACATGTGGGCCAAGTCTTCATCTCTGGCTGCTTTGGGAAAAAGATGGTTGCTCTAAGTGAACAAAAACTAGGTTCCACATGATGGGTGGGTGAATTACATCCCCAACCCCTACGGGCCTGGCCCACAGGAGCTCCCCCTGGAGGGATGCTGATCTGAACAGCGGACAAGGGCATGTTCCTGGTTGATTGAGCTTTCAGGACCTTTGGTTACTTACAGATCACTCGGTGCAGCCTGGGTAGGTTTTGGGTTTTAGGCTTTTGTTTTTCTGCTTTTTTTTTCTGGAGTGTAAAGTATGATTTTCCAGGCAGCAAAATAGGTTGTGCCTGTTGAAACTGGAAGGTCCATTCGAGACTGTCAAGCCTGCTTCCTGGAGGTCATTGCCACACTTGTTCATGGTTACATGTGCTGGCTCCCAGGAAGGGAGCTGAGATTTAACCACCAAGCAGGTCTTAGGTGCCCCCATCCTGGGCTGGGCCAGGCCCAGGGCAGAGAGCCCATACTAGTCACTCCTGCAAGGAACTAATCCCTGTCGGGCAGTGTGGGAAGAAATGGACATGTGTCCAGGAGACTCCAGGTGAAGGGTCCTAGCGAGCAGCCTTCAAGATGTGATCCTAGCATCCCTTCAGAGAAGCCGTCAGGACATCTAGGCAGGCCCCGCCTTCAGGGAGCCTGGTGCTGGGGGTGGACACGTGGCCCCAGGAGCCGGGACCCTACAGCAGCGCTCCCTGGCCCGTCACCCGAGCCTGTCCGTGCGTCTGTCTCCCCCTCCACAGTACTTCAAGAAGCAGAAGCGGCTCATCCCGGAGAGGACTGTGTGGAAGTACTTTGCGCAGCTCTGCAGTGCCGTGGAGCACATGCACTCCCGCCGGGTCATGCACCGTGGTACGTGCCGGGGCCGCGGGCGCAGCCTCCCCAAGGAGGCGCCACTGTGCGGCCCCACCCAGTGGTGGCCAGCATCTCGCCTGTCCTTACAGCGTCAGAGAATGGGAGTGGGAGGCCTCAGGCTTGGCGGCACCCCGGACCTTGTGCCCTTGTCAGGGGCCTCCCCAAGGTGAGAGCACCAAGTGCCATGTAGTTATAGGGACCTCAGGAACAGGGGCCATGCTCAACACATAGTCTCCAATCCCCGGAACCAGCCTGGAGCCAGCAAGAAGGGGCTGCAGCAAGGGTAGGGTGGGCGGAGAGCCTGGCAGGGAAGTCATGGCTAGTTCCAGTACTGCCGCCAGCTCTGCCTGGGAGGGCAGGAAATCATCCCAGAAAAGGGAACTCTTCATCTGGGCTTTGAAGTCTTAGTAGGAGTTGGCTGGACAGAGGAGATGAGTGTTTCTGAGAGGAGACGTCATCCTAAACTGTGAGCGCAGAGCCTGTTGGGTGCCCGGCAGAGCGCTGTGTGCTTTAGCAAGATGACTTTCCTCATTGCTCCTTTTGCTCCTTTTGCCTGCATTTATCAGTGTCTGCTGTGTGTGAGGCACTGCCTGGTGACTGGGGATCAGCACAGGTTACCTCCCTGAGCGCCTCCTTCATCTGTTATACAGACCTGCACAGAGTACCCGCTCTGCTGAAATAGAAGAAGTAAGAGAACAAAAATCCCTGCACTCCTAGACCTCACAGCAGCCCTGAGCTGTAGTGAAGTTAGACCCATCTTACAGATGAGGAAATTGAGGTTACGTTTCTCAAAGTCCCACAGCTGGGCAGATACAGGGCCAGGGCCTTGCCCTGAGAGAGCAGGACTGTGGACTAAACCCATCACCTGAAGGGCCCCACTCTCTGCCCACCCCCAGGACTCCTCCTCCCTTCTTCCCCTCACCACCAGGCAGCCTCACCGCAGACCCCACACCAACCCCCCTCTCCTTTCCCTGCAGACATCAAGCCTGCCAACGTGTTCATCACGGCCACGGGCATCGTGAAGCTGGGCGACCTCGGCCTGGGCCGTTTCTTCAGCTCAGAGACCACCGCAGCCCACTCCCTAGGTAAGGACAGGCCGTTCACACCCCAGCGACCCCCAAGATCCTGGATGACATGGGGAGGTGCGAGCCCTGTCTCCAGGGTGCCTTTGGCTAGAACCTCAGATGTTCTTCAGAACAATGGCCCAAGGGGAGTAAAGCAAGGACTGGAGCAGCCCGGGATGTGGCCAGCCATGTCCTCACGAGCTCATGTTTTAGGGATAGGGAGGTGAGGCTCTGCGGTCGCAGAGACCACCATGCCGTTTTTCTCCTTGCTGCATGGTGTCCCATTGTGCGTGGGTGTGGCGGTTTTAAAGCTCTCGTCCCCATCTGACCCTGGAGGACCCCTGGCCTGGTCTCCCTAGCAGCTGCTGCACCGTACAAAAGGATGTTCAAGGACCTGCCAACATGTGAGATCGTGACACTTCATTCATGCATGTACATTCAGCCCGTTCCTCCTGCTGGGGATGTTTGGGCTGTTTACAGCTTTTGGCTTTTAAACCGGCAGTTTCAAAGCTACAGGAGCCCAGTGCTCTCATGTTGGAGGTGACTTTGCGGCTGAAGTGTGGGAGTGACCAGGAGCCGGTGAGGTGTGGCGGAAACGATGGCATAGGGAGGGTCAAGGGCCCTTGGGTGGCAAGGAAGGCAGGCGGGGCCTCGAAGGCTGAGCTTAGTGGGAACACCATCCCAGGAGTGCCAGGGCACTGGGGGCCAGACGCCGGAGGAGACCTGGAGGTCACATGTGTGTTTCGGATCATGTTAAGCACTGTCCAGCTTCAGAATCCAGATATGAGTGAGTGAGTGAAGTCGCTCAGTTGTGTCTGACTCTTTGTGACCCCATAGACTGTAGCCTACCAGGCTCCTCTGTCCATGGGATTTTCCAGGCAAGCGTACTGGAGAGGGTTGCCATTTCCTTCTCCAGATATGTAAGCAAATGCGAAACTTGGACCGCTGGAGAATTGTACATTTGACTAGAAACGAGCGAAGTCCCCAGCGTGTGTGGAACACAGAAGTAGGATCCCTTGGGTGCTGTGACCTGGGCTGCATGGGAACATTTCAGGCCAGGGCAGGGTGCAGGGCCATTCTGCCGACCCCCAGCAGTTCCTGGCTCTTTGTCGTGGCATCTGCAGGGGACGGCGCCTGAGACTCACCTCCCCCATTTGGTGCCGCGTCCATAGGAGGGAGCTGGTCCCGTGCACAGGCCGAGCTCCTCGAACACCGCTCTGTTGTCCACTTGTGTCCCCTGCACTCCGTGGCCCAGCCAGTGCATCTCCGGTCTTCCTGTGTGCTACACCCCTGAGAGCCTGCGGCGTGCCAGGAGACACACAGCAGCCTTCTGGAAGACACGCTTTCCTGGTGGAAACTGTCACTGTTCATACAGGTCCCTATGGCTCGAGGCTTTCAGGGTATAGCACACAGTCTGGAGAAACAGGCTAACTCCGAGATCAACAGCTCCCAGTTGGGAACCAGAGAGACTGTGAGTGTGTGTGACTGTGTAAGTGCGTGTGTGCATGTGGTGGTTTTGAAACCGTCATCCTCATCTGACCTCAGGGGACCTCTGGCCCGGCCTCCTTAGCAGCTGGTGTGCTGTGGCTCTTCCGTTAGGTCAGAACGAAAGGATGTTTAAGGACCCGCCAACCCTTGAGTTGGCGATGCTTCGGTCATGCCTCAGGCAGATGTCAGGGTCCATAGGCTCCTTCCTCTGCGCTGATAAGGAATCAGATCCAGGGAGCTTGAGGGACTCTTCTGAGTTCTGTGATGGCAGAGCCGGGCCCTGCTGCGGCCCTCCTGGCTCAGTGCCTGGTTCTTCCAGGAGCCCAGGGTCGGGGGCCCTGGAAGGATCTGCCTCCGGAGCTCAGCCACTGACTCGCTTCCCTATATCCTTCTCTTTGGGAAAATCATTGTGTCTTGTCAGCTTGGGACTGTTTACCTCTCTGGTGCAAGGGCTTCAGAAAGGCCAGAAATTCAAGGGAAACCGTCAAAGAGCAGAGTTAAAGCCACTGCCTCCTGTCCCCTGTCAGTCAGGGCCCAACCCTCCTCTGTCCCGCCGGGGAAAAGACTGCGGCACAAGTCAGAGCTGGTTAAAATCACATCGTTAGGAGCGGGCAGAAATGCGGGCTCGTCCGACAGTGTGAGTTTATCGACTTGGACTGGTGCACTTATTATATTAATGAGAAGGAATTGGAACTTGGGAAAAGGCTGCCCGGGTAAGCCAGGCTCTTCCCACAGCCTCTGAGTGGTTGTCGGGCCTCGTGGTGGGTGGAAGGAGCCTTCCTGGGGCCATGTGCCCATCGAGTTGAGAGCTCAGCAAGGCCCTGAGGCCAGAACCGAGGGCCAGGCCCCACGAAGGTGACAGTGCCAAGCCAGAGCCCAGGTCTGAAGACTCGGAGACCAGGAGAAAAGACCCCCTTCCATAGCGAGGTTCCACAAACAGCTGTCTTGTGCACACATTCAGTGGGGCAGAAGGCCGCACTAATTACAGGTGCCTTGTGACTCAGGAAGGACTTGGGGGGCAGAGCCTCCCTCACACCCCGTGCGTGGGTATGAATTATTCATCCGTTGCCTCTCTGTGCACCTACTATGTGGGGAATGTTCTGAGGCAGCCACGTTGCCCCAGCAACCACCTTGTCTCCAGAGGCTGCTGACCCAGGGTAGGGCTTATGCAAATCCCATCTCCTTCTGCCGCCTCCTCCCCCAGCCCCCTCCCCGCCTCCATATTTGCTAACACGAGGCTGGCATGAAAGGGCATTAGTCATGCCATGGCCGGGCTGACAGGTGCGGTACCCAGCGGTGGCAGAGCGGCTGCCTCAGTGTCAGGAATAGGAGCCGTAATTAGAGCGCGGAACAGAATGAGCGTCAGACGAATTACCAGGCAGCAGATCATATTTGTCAGGAAGGATTGCATACATAAAAATTAAGTGACAGTACACGCCGGCATAATGAAAGAAAAATGAAAGATTTGCCTACACACAGCTCACAAGCTACAAGCAAGTGTCTCGCTCCGAGCAACGGCAGCAGCTGCAAGACAAATTGTGGGGCTGGGAGAGCAAGCCCTGCCCGCTCTGCCGTGAGACCCGACGGCCTCGGGCTGGGATCGGGGTGGGAGGTGAGGCAGACTCACATCCAGACCAGTACCGTGCCCCACCCTGCCTTTCAGGGGGGCTGGAGAAGACAGGTGTGGTTGGGGGCAACCCTTATCAGGTACCCACAGTCAGGCTGTTTTCCATGTCACCGACCCCTGGCCTGGCGGTGGGGCATACATAAATCCTTCCTTCTCCTTTCCCCAGGCCGAGTGGTGCCCTTGTCCTGGGCTGGGTGGGAGATGTGAGGTTATGGGAACATGAGGTGATACCGCCTTTCCTGCTCTCAGGGGGTTCCCAGACAGACCCAGGGTGGCACTGTGTGTGGGGCAAGCAGAATGGTATGTGGCAGGCCCACTGTGTGCAGGCACAGTGCTGGGCTGTCTGATTTCAGCTGTGCCCAAGGAGCAAGCGTCCACTGGGGACCTGGAGCTGCCTTGGCCCCTCCCAGGGGCTTTTTTTCCATTTCCTGAAGTCACTAAACTGACCAAGGATGTGTCTTAACAAAGAAGACAAGCTTTAAAGGATGCTTGAAAAACATGTTGCATCTTAAAAATGTGGACCAGTGAGGCTTAAAATCTTTTGACAGATGAGGAAACGGGGGCAGAGAGCAGCGCTGCCATATCCCTGTGGTCCCCGGGCAGGCAGGGGCTGAGGAGGCCTTTCAGGGCTGGAAAATGTGTTTAGCATCTTCACCACCAGCCAAAGCATCTTCATGTCCCAGGTGGTACCTTGCTTAGTGCTCCAGCCGCCCCTGGAGGTGGGAATCCTCAGAACTGGTTAATCGAGGAGGGAGCACAGGTGCAGTGAGGCAAGCACCTCTGTGTTGCCAGGTGGCGCTCCAACTAGAACCACGTGGCAGGTGAGGGCATGGCCACGTGGTGGGCGGGGCGGCACCAAGGCCACGTGGCGGGTGAGGCACAGCCGAGCAGAGTTTCCGTCCAAGGCTTCCTGCACCATCCTGGGATGAGCCCCTGATACCTGGGAATGTGGGGTGCTGCATAACCTGGCAGCGTCGTGCTCCCTGACTCTTAGATCTGTTAGCGATCCTCCATGGGGGAACTACCAGTAGGCAGATATTTAAGGATGTAAACAATATGGAATCAAGTCGACGCTGGTAGAAGTACAGTGTTTCATCAACATGGTTGCCGCTAGGGAGGGCTGAGTGTGGCCTGACCTCAGGTCGGCTGGTGACTTAGGAGGACTTGGTGACAGACGGTGGCACATGGACAGGGTGTTCGTGTGTTGCGGTCCCAGTGTTGGGCAGAGCCGGGAGAGTCTGGAGAGGCCCCGGAAGCTGAGGACCTGGCTTTTTTCTCTTGGGGGATGAGAAGCCCTCAGCCTGAGGCAGAGACATGGCGCCTGCCTTGGGGTACACGATGCGGGGCGGGGGGCGGTGAGAATGGGCTGGGCAGGGGGGCTAAGCCAAACCGTTGTCCAGGTGAGGTGCAGCAGCTAGGACAGTGGCCAGGGGCCCCCCTCAGGAAGTGAGGCCTGGTGTTGGGGGCAGGGAAGGAGTTTCATGGGTCAGGGCCTCGTGCAGCACAGAGGAGTCTGGTCCTCACTGGCTCCCCTGCCCTCTTGGACACCCTGAGCCCTCCTTTCCTCGGACCACCCCCCTCCATTGCCCAGCCCTTGGGGTCTGTGGGAAGCATGAGCCTTCCTTGAGCTGTTGCTTCCTCCTGTCTGTGTGCCAGGAGTTCAAACTATCACCATTCTTCTGAGACAGATACCAGGGCTCCAGAATGTGGCAGGGAGGACCCCACGGACCATTGAGTTCACCCCGTGTTCCACTGGAGGCAGAGAGAGAGGGTCCGGCTCTCTGCTCCCCAGTGGCTGCAATGGTCCAGGCCTGGCTGGGATGCGTGTCAGCGCCCCACCCCCTTTCCCAGCTGTTTTCAAAACCACCATCGGGGAAGAAGTGCAGCCCACAGATGCCAGCCTCCCCTTCATGTGAAATCTTTGCCTTTTTCATATCTAATGAACATGTTTCAAACACCGTGAGCATTTCAAAACACGGCAAAGTTTGTTTTGACAGGAGTGGCGCATCTCGGGAAGCGGGGTCCTTTAATCAGCCTCCGCTTTGAGGTCCCGCGTTCTCCTCTGATATCTGGCGGGTTTGAAATCTGGGAGTTCTAGGTGAAGACTCGGGGAAGGTCAGGGTTTATTGGGCTCCTCTTTCATATGCAGAGCACTATCCCTGGAGGGGAGGGTGGGGGCAAGGCTGGGGGCTGCGGGGCTGATGGGGAGATTGCTGGCAGGGGATTTGAGACCCTGGCTGTGCACTTTCTGCATCTGAGCATCTCTGCAAAGGTTGTGTCGCTGCTTTGCTGCTGGAAGTGCCCACAGAGGGCCCCGCCTGGCGTTTAGGGTCACTGTCTGTGGGGGCTCCTCCCCCAGCCAGCTTCTCCCTCTCCCCCAGAACCCCTGGGGGTCGGGGTCACTTCTGCAGGGCCTGCTGCAAGCTTGGAACATCTTTGAAGTCTCTCATTTTTTCTTTAGTAAAACTCATGCCAGTCGTGCACCATCTTTCATAATGTCCGGCACCTACTGTGGGCGTAAAAGTAGAGTTTCGCAGACCTCATTCCCTGGAAAAGCTGGCACAGCAGGGAGAGGTGCTGTTCACCCCCTGCAGCTGTGTAGTTTGAAGAGCCCTCCAGAGAGGCAGAGCACCCCAGCTTTAAGATGCAGAGGCCCCACCCCGGGTCAGGGAACAGGCCACACTTCCCTCCGTTAGCACTTGGTGGATTCATGGCTCCACATTTCCGAGCAGCTGAAAGGAGGGCCGGTGTGGGAGGCTGCAGAGACCCTCTCAGCTGTATATACGTTCCAGGAGGTTGTGGGCGATGCAGGGCCCAAGTTCCAGCCCTGGAGCTTCTGGTCCCACAGGCCTGGAGTTGGGCCAGGGGTCCAGATTTTTAACAGCCTCTTTCAGTTGATCTCGTTATAGCCATTGGTCAGTTGACTCTTTCCTTGTTCAGCTGCCTCCTCCTGGACACTTGCTGGGACAGGCAACTCACTACCTCCTGACAGACCCACACCTTGGAGGGTCCGGCAGAGCGTCAGGGATCAGTTAACATTGGAATGCTGATGGATGGGTGGACGGACAGACAGGGGGATGATGCATGAATGGAAAGATGAATGGATGGAGTATGTCGATGTAGTCCTGGCATTTTAGAAGAAAGTACAAATCTTATTAGGATATATTTGCCTTTTCCACCTCATATCCGGTGGAGACGAGTAAAAGCTGAAGGAGCAATAAGGTAGAAGGTTGAGAGGAGAGCAGAAGGTGATGCCCCTAGCTTTCTCTCCCCAGTGCCCCCAGGCTTTCGCCCCAGGCAGGGCCGAGGCAGGCATCTGGAACCTCAGCAGAGGGACAGGGAGATAAAGGAAAGGCCCCGACTCCACTGAGCAGCTGGCCCTCCCTGGCCAGGGGAGGGGCCACTTTGACCTTGAGAAGCCCACCGGGAAGCAGAGGCACGGACTGAACTGGAGAGCCGGCCGGGGGCGGGGTGGGGGGGCCGGCAGGGCGACTCGAGCAGGGGGACCAGCTACTTAGTCTTCACTTTCAGGTGGGCCTGGCAAGGCAGCCCTGCCCAGGCCAAGCCTGACTACTCAGCAGGTCTTCTCTCCCCCAAGTCCGTCCTGTGGGGCCCAGAAGGATCTAGAATAAGCGAAGGGTGAGACAGGGTGGGAAGAGGTGTCAGGGCCGGCTGACACTTCTGGCTAGCGGGGTGGCGTGGGGGGTGGTTGGCCAGGGGTCTTGGTGCAGCGCAGCCAGACAGTGGACCTGCTGCCCCTCACTGAGGACAGGGCCTCTGACCTGCGCCCTCTCTGTGTGCACCCCATCAGCCCTGTGTGGTGATTCTGTGTGGGAGATGGTCCTCCCCTGGTAAGCATGTCCACCCACAGCACCCCGAGTGCTGGATCACTTGCCGTTTGGTCTGAGGTTCCCACTGTTGCGTGAGAACTGTTTGGATTTCATCCTGTGGTTTGGATATGACAAGTCATCCATTTCACATTTGCCCATTCATTCTCATTTTGCTCTCTTGTGACCGAAATATACAAGGGGTTGCTACTAGAAGTGCAGTTTGCTTATAGAATCCCACATAGGTTCATTTGCTAACTGACAGCTCTTTCTGCTAAGTAGCAATTAGCCCCCTGATTTCAGCCATAAAGTATGCACATAGGATGACACAGTTCTTAAAACTATTTAAGTGATGGCTGCTGTCCTGGTTTAAAGATTATTGCCATCAAACAGTGCTTGGTAACCCAGTAAAGCAATAATCAGCTAGTCCCTTGGACAGACATAAGTAAATAGTGCATTAGGCTGCATTTAAAAGTGTTTATCCTGATACATACTATCTGATATCATGCAGATGGATTCATTGACTTGGTGACTAGATGCTTAGAGGGCACGCGCTGTGGCCTGGTCCCAGGGAGGGCACCAGGACACTTTGGTAACAAAATCCTGCTCCCGGGGTGCTCAGGCCAGGAGCAGGAGTTTCCAACACTGTTCATGGCCTCTACAAGACGGGCACGACAGAATTCCCCACCCATCTCCAAAGAGAGGAGAAAGGCAAGATCAGTTTCAAAGAGCTAAACTTTCAGTGTAAGACACTGTCCTTGCTCTTGAGTTTTCTCCTTGTTTTAGTGTTAAACTGAGAAGGAGTGACATGAAGTGGTAGTTGGGATTTTGTGTTTAAACACCTTTACTTGGCAAAAATAAGTTGCCTTGAAACGCCTTTGGCCCATGACAGCTTGAAGTCTAGGCCCCTGCGTTGGGGCAGCCATCACTTTCCCAGTCCAGCTCATCAGTAGGCCTCTTCTCCCTGCAAGGTCCCCTGTGTTCCCACATCCCTCCTTCCTAGGGTCATCAGTCCACATCTCAGTCTCAGCCTCTGCCACACTGGACTGTGGCACCACTGTGGCACCAGCCACCATCACATTCATATGGCCAGTATACATGTCCTCTGTGTAACAGTCTTTAAAACCTGGCCTCCTGAACAGCTGTCCTTCAGATGGACTGATATGAGAATTTCAGATTATAAATCTATGGTTGCAAATCCAGGTTCCTATGCCCCCTTGCTCAGCCCTGCCAAATCAGCCGCTCTGCTGCAACTTGCATGCCTCTGGTGATGGGGAGCTCACTACCCACCAGTAAATCCTTCCATGCTTGTCCAGCTCCAGCCTTTAAGTGTGCTGCCTGTGCTTTTTAACTGAGACATATGCACACAGCAAAGCTCTCTCAAGCCCTTTCCTGATCATAAAGTAATTTTTCCTGTTTTGGATAAAAATGAAATCAAATAGTGGTATTCTTCTGTCCCTGGCTTCTTTCCCTCAACATTGAGTGTGTGAAAACGGTCCCTTTCGTGGTACGTACCTGAGATTTGCTCTTGTTCATTGCTGTTTAGTGTTCCCTTGTGTGAATAGACCACATTATCAATCTATCCTTTCTACTGTTGGTTACCACTTGTTTCCAATTTGGGGCTATTACAAATAAAGCCGTTCTGCAAATTCTTGATCATGTCTCTTGGACAGAGTACTCTTTTCTTGGGCATATACCTAGGAGAAGAATTGCTGGATTTTAATGTCTGCAGTGTGCAACTGTGGTACAGTAGACACTGCCAAACGGTTTCCCAGGGTGATTGTGTCGTTTTATGGCCCCGTCAGCAATGCACGAGGGTTCCAGTTGCTCTGCACACCGCCTCCTTAGTTATCTAAGTCTTTTAGCTTAAACCATTCAGGTGGTAGGTGACACCTCATTGTACTTTTAATTTGCATTGCCCTAATCAGTAATGAGAAATATAGCTTCGTTTCATGTCTTTATTGGTTCATTCTTCTTGAAATGACCCTTCAAATATTTTGCTAATTTGAGAGAGGGGTTTGTCTTTTATATGTTGATTATATGTTGATTTATAGAAGTTTAAAAATATATTCTGTCTATGAGATCACTGTCCGGACAATTTTCTTTNCCCAGGCCAAGCCTGACCACTCAGCAGGTCTTCTCTCCCCCAAGTCCGTCCTGTGGGGCTCAGAAGGATCTAGAATAAGCGAAGGGTGAGACAGGGTGGGAAGAGGTGTCAGGGCCGGCTGACACTTCTGGCTAGCGGGGTGGCGTGGGGGGTGGTTGGCCAGGGGTCTTGGTGCAGCGCAGCCAGACAGTGGACCTGCTGCCCCTCACTGAGGACAGGGCCTCTGACCTGCGCCCTCTCTGTGTGCACCCCATCAGCCCTGTGTGGTGATTCTGTGTGGGAGATGGTCCTCCCCTGGTAAGCATGTCCACCCACAGCACCCCGAGTGCTGGATCGCTTGCCGTTTGGTCTGAGGTTCCCACTGTTGCGTGAGAACTGTTTGGATTTCATCCTGTGGTTTGGATATGACAAGTCATCCATTTCACATTTGCCCATTCATTCTCATTTTGCTCTCTTGTGACCGAAATATACAAGGGGTTGCTACTAGAAGTGCAGTTTGCTTATAGAATCCCACATAGGTTCATTTGCTAACTGACAGCTCTTTCTGCTAAGTAGCAATTAGCCCCCTGATTTCAGCCATAAAGTATGCACATAGGATGACACAGTTCTTAAAACTATTTAAGTGATGGCTGCTGTCCTGGTTTAAAGATTATTGCCATCAAACAGTGCTTGGTAACCCAGTAAAGCAATAATCAGCTAGTCCCTTGGACAGACATAAGTAAATAGTGCATTAGGCTGCATTTAAAAGTGTTTATCCTGATACATACTATCTGATATCATGCAGATGGATTCATTGACTTGGTGACTAGATGCTTAGAGGGCACGCGCTGTGGCCTGGTCCCGGGGAGGGCACCAGGACACTTTGGTAACAAGATCCTGCTCCCGGGGTGCTCAGGCCAGGAGCAGGAGTTTCCAACACTGTTCATGGCCTCTACAAGATGGGCACGACAGAATTCCCCACCCATCTCCAAAGAGAGGAGAAAGGCAAGAAGATCAGTTTCAAAGAGCTAAACTTTCAGTGTAAGACACTGTCCTTGCTCTTGAGTTTTCTCCTTGTTTTAGTGTTAAACTGAGAAGGAGTGACATGAAGTGGTAGTTGGGATTTTGTGTTTAAACACCTTTACTTGGCAAAAATAAGTTGCCTTGAAACGCCTTTGGCCCATGACAGCTTGAAGTCTAGGCCCCTGCGTTGGGGCAGCCATCACTTTCCCAGTCCAGCTCATCAGTAGGCCTCTTCTCCCTGCAAGGTCCCCTGTGTTCCCACATCCCTCCTTCCTAGGGTCATCAGTCCACATCTCAGTCTCAGCCTCTGCCACACTGGACTGTGGCACCACTGTGGCACCAGCCACCATCACATTCATATGGCCAGTATACATGTCCTCTGTGTAACAGTCTTTAAAACCTGGCCTCCTGAACAGCTGTCCTTCAGATGGACTGATATGAGAATTTCAGATTATAAATCTATGGTTGCAAATCCAGGTTCCTATGCCCCCTTGCTCAGCCCTGCCAAATCAGCCGCTCTGCTGCAACTTGCATGCCTCTGGTGATGGGGAGCTCACTACCCACCAGTAAATCCTTCCATGCTTGTCCAGCTCCAGCCTTTAAGTGTGCTGCCTGTGCTTTTTAACTGAGACATATGCACACAGCAAAGCTCTCTCAAGCCCTTTCCTGATCATAAAGTAATTTTTCCTGTTTTGGATAAAAATGAAATCAAATAGTGGTATTCTTCTGTCCCTGGCTTCTTTCCCTCAACATTGAGTGTGTGAAAACGGTCCCTTTCGTGGTACGTACCTGAGATTTGCTCTTGTTCATTGCTGTTTAGTGTTCCCTTGTGTGAATAGACCACATTATCAATCTATCCTTTCTACTGTTGGTTACCACTTGTTTCCAATTTGGGGCTATTACAAATAAAGCCGTTCTGCAAATTCTTGATCATGTCTCTTGGACAGAGTACTCTTTTCTTGGGCATATACCTAGGAGAAGAATTGCTGGATTTTAATGTCTGCAGTGTGCAACTGTGGTACAGTAGACACTGCCAAACGGTTTCCCAGGGTGATTGTGTCGTTTTATGGCCCCGTCAGCAATGCACGAGGGTTCCAGTTGCTCTGCACACCGCCTCCTTAGTTATCTAAGTCTTTTAGCTTAAACCATTCAGGTGGTAGGTGACACCTCATTGTACTTTTAATTTGCATTGCCCTAATCAGTAATGAGAAATATAGCTTCGTTTCATGTCTTTATTGGTTCATTCTTCTTGAAATGACCCTTCAAATATTTTGCTAATTTGAGAGAGGGGTTTGTCTTTTATATGTTGATTATATGTTGATTTATAGAAGTTTAAAAATATATTCTGTCTATGAGATCACTGTCCGGACAATTTTCTTTNGTGTGCACCCCATCAGCCCTGTGTGGTGATTCTGTGTGGGAGATGGTCCTCCCCTGGTAAGCATGTCCACCCACAGCACCCCGAGTGCTGGATCACTTGCCGTTTGGTCTGAGGTTCCCACTGTTGCGTGAGAACTGTTTGGATTTCATCCTGTGGTTTGGATATGACAAGTCATCCATTTCACATTTGCCCATTCATTCTCATTTTGCTCTCTTGTGACCGAAATATACAAGGGGTTGCTACTAGAAGTGCAGTTTGCTTATAGAATCCCACATAGGTTCATTTGCTAACTGACAGCTCTTTCTGCTAAGTAGCAATTAGCCCCCTGATTTCAGCCATAAAGTATGCACATAGGATGACACAGTTCTTAAAACTATTTAAGTGATGGCTGCTGTCCTGGTTTAAAGATTATTGCCATCAAACAGTGCTTGGTAACCCAGTAAAGCAATAATCAGCTAGTCCCTTGGACAGACATAAGTAAATAGTGCATTAGGCTGCATTTAAAAGTGTTTATCCTGATACATACTATCTGATATCATGCAGATGGATTCATTGACTTGGTGACTAGATGCTTAGAGGGCACGCGCTGTGGCCTGGTCCCAGGGAGGGCACCAGGACACTTTGGTAACAAAATCCTGCTCCCGGGGTGCTCAGGCCAGGAGCAGGAGTTTCCAACACTGTTCATGGCCTCTACAAGACGGGCACGACAGAATTCCCCACCCATCTCCAAAGAGAGGAGAAAGGCAAGATCAGTTTCAAAGAGCTAAACTTTCAGTGTAAGACACTGTCCTTGCTCTTGAGTTTTCTCCTTGTTTTAGTGTTAAACTGAGAAGGAGTGACATGAAGTGGTAGTTGGGATTTTGTGTTTAAACACCTTTACTTGGCAAAAATAAGTTGCCTTGAAACGCCTTTGGCCCATGACAGCTTGAAGTCTAGGCCCCTGCGTTGGGGCAGCCATCACTTTCCCAGTCCAGCTCATCAGTAGGCCTCTTCTCCCTGCAAGGTCCCCTGTGTTCCCACATCCCTCCTTCCTAGGGTCATCAGTCCACATCTCAGTCTCAGCCTCTGCCACACTGGACTGTGGCACCACTGTGGCACCAGCCACCATCACATTCATATGGCCAGTATACATGTCCTCTGTGTAACAGTCTTTAAAACCTGGCCTCCTGAACAGCTGTCCTTCAGATGGACTGATATGAGAATTTCAGATTATAAATCTATGGTTGCAAATCCAGGTTCCTATGCCCCCTTGCTCAGCCCTGCCAAATCAGCCGCTCTGCTGCAACTTGCATGCCTCTGGTGATGGGGAGCTCACTACCCACCAGTAAATCCTTCCATGCTTGTCCAGCTCCAGCCTTTAAGTGTGCTGCCTGTGCTTTTTAACTGAGACATATGCACACAGCAAAGCTCTCTCAAGCCCTTTCCTGATCATAAAGTAATTTTTCCTGTTTTGGATAAAAATGAAATCAAATAGTGGTATTCTTCTGTCCCTGGCTTCTTTCCCTCAACATTGAGTGTGTGAAAACGGTCCCTTTCGTGGTACGTACCTGAGATTTGCTCTTGTTCATTGCTGTTTAGTGTTCCCTTGTGTGAATAGACCACATTATCAATCTATCCTTTCTACTGTTGGTTACCACTTGTTTCCAATTTGGGGCTATTACAAATAAAGCCGTTCTGCAAATTCTTGATCATGTCTCTTGGACAGAGTACTCTTTTCTTGGGCATATACCTAGGAGAAGAATTGCTGGATTTTAATGTCTGCAGTGTGCAACTGTGGTACAGTAGACACTGCCAAACGGTTTCCCAGGGTGATTGTGTCGTTTTATGGCCCCGTCAGCAATGCACGAGGGTTCCAGTTGCTCTGCACACCGCCTCCTTAGTTATCTAAGTCTTTTAGCTTAAACCATTCAGGTGGTAGGTGACACCTCATTGTACTTTTAATTTGCATTGCCCTAATCAGTAATGAGAAATATAGCTTCGTTTCATGTCTTTATTGGTTCATTCTTCTTGAAATGACCCTTCAAATATTTTGCTAATTTGAGAGAGGGGTTTGTCTTTTATATGTTGATTATATGTTGATTTATAGAAGTTTAAAAATATATTCTGTCTATGAGATCACTGTCCGGACAATTTTCTTTNTTTTAGTGTTAAACTGAGAAGGAGTGACATGAAGTGGTAGTTGGGATTTTGTGTTTAAACACCTTTACTTGGCAAAAATAAGTTGCCTTGAAACGCCTTTGGCCCATGACAGCTTGAAGTCTAGGCCCCTGCGTTGGGGCAGCCATCACTTTCCCAGTCCAGCTCATCAGTAGGCCTCTTCTCCCTGCAAGGTCCCCTGTGTTCCCACATCCCTCCTTCCTAGGGTCATCAGTCCACATCTCAGTCTCAGCCTCTGCCACACTGGACTGTGGCACCACTGTGGCACCAGCCACCATCACATTCATATGGCCAGTATACATGTCCTCTGTGTAACAGTCTTTAAAACCTGGCCTCCTGAACAGCTGTCCTTCAGATGGACTGATATGAGAATTTCAGATTATAAATCTGTGGTTGCAAATCCAGGTTCCTATGCCCCCTTGCTCAGCCCTGCCAAATCAGCCGCTCTGCTGCAACTTGCATGCCTCTGGTGATGGGGAGCTCACTACCCACCAGTAAATCCTTCCATGCTTGTCCAGCTCCAGCCTTTAAGTGTGCTGCCTGTGCTTTTTAACTGAGACATATGCACACAGCAAAGCTCTCTCAAGCCCTTTCCTGATCATAAAGTAATTTTTCCTGTTTTGGATAAAAATGAAATCAAATAGTGGTATTCTTCTGTCCCTGGCTTCTTTCCCTCAACATTGAGTGTGTGAAAACGGTCCCTTTCGTGGTACGTACCTGAGATTTGCTCTTGTTCATTGCTGTTTAGTGTTCCCTTGTGTGAATAGACCACATTATCAATCTATCCTTTCTACTGTTGGTTACCACTTGTTTCCAATTTGGGGCTATTACAAATAAAGCCGTTCTGCAAATTCTTGATCATGTCTCTTGGACAGAGTACTCTTTTCTTGGGCATATACCTAGGAGAAGAATTGCTGGATTTTAATGTCTGCAGTGTGCAACTGTAGTACAGTAGACACTGCCAAACGGTTTCCCAGGGTGATTGTGTCGTTTTATGGCCCCGTCAGCAATGCACGAGGGTTCCAGTTGCTCTGCACACCGCCTCCTTAGTTATCTAAGTCTTTTAGCTTAAACCATTCAGGTGGTAGGTGACACCTCATTGTACTTTTAATTTGCATTGCCCTAATCAGTAATGAGAAATATAGCTTCGTTTCATGTCTTTATTGGTTCATTCTTCTTGAAATGACCCTTCAAATATTTTGCTAATTTGAGAGAGGGGTTTGTCTTTTATATGTTGATTATATGTTGATTTATAGAAGTTTAAAAATATATTCTGTCTATGAGATCACTGTCCAGACAATTTTCTTTCTGTCTGTGGCTTGCCTTTTAACTCTCAGTGGTCTTTCATGAACTGAAGTTCCTTATTTTAATGAAGTCCAGTTAATCAGTCTTTTCTTTTATAGTTAGTATCTTTTCTGTCCTGGTTAAGAAATCTCAGGCAGGACATGTTGATTGGTGCTAGTAGCCAAGGGTGGTGGCTAAGAGTTCAGTTTCTGGAGCCTGAAACTCTGGGTTTGAACCTCAGTCCTTTCATTTTTCTGAGCCTCAGTTTTCTCCATCTGTTAAATGGGCTCACATGCCATGGTTGGTCAGCAGTCACCATGGTGGTTTTCACTGCTGAGAACCTTATCTGAACTCTTCTGGGATTTAAACAGTCACTTTTAGACAATACTTGGTCAGTTGCTTCCCAGAGCCTGGCTTCTGTGTTCCCCTACCCTGGGCAATTAGAAAGAACACCAGTCCTCTGCCATGCAACCCCAAGATGGATTCTCAGGTCTGGGTGAGTCCCACGAGCATGGGGCCCTCCAGTCTGACCCAGCCCTCTCATTTGTCATCGGCGGGGGCAGGAAGAGAAGGCAAGGGGGCTGCCCAGGATCCCAGTGAGGCTGAAGTCAGGGCCCTCCCCACCCCACCCCCCACCCTCGCTGCTCAGAGCATGAGCGCCTGTCCCTTTGCTGTGTTTCAGTGGGGACGCCGTACTACATGTCACCAGAGAGGATCCATGAGAACGGCTATAACTTCAAGTCGGACATCTGGTCTCTGGGCTGTTTGCTGTATGAGGTGAGTGTATGGCCCAGGGCCCAGCGGCATTTAGAGGGGTGAGCGTGATGGGCACCCAGCTGGGCAGGGCTCACCTCACCAGCTCGGTGGAAACCCGGGATGCATGTCTGCCTGTGGCATTGGTACCATCTGGGTCTGGTCCTTCACCAGTCCTCTCTGCCCAACGTCAGCCTGATTAGCACTGTCAGGCGGGAAGGGGTTAGAGGGATGGCCAGTGGCAGGCTGGGTGCCATCTCGCCCCTGGGCTGCTCAGATCTGGGAAGGGAGACAGACTAGAACCAGACAGAGTGTCCAGTGTCTGCTTGTTGATGGAAGGAGCACAGGCAGGGGGATCTGGTTGCCCCAGTTTCCCTGGTAACCAGGGTGATTCTGTTCAGTGTCTGTCCTTTACCCATGGACCAGACCCCACGCAGGGCCCCTGTCAGCTTGGGCCCATGCCTCTGAAATGCTCCCCACCAAGAGGGAGCCACGAGCTTCTAGGTTCAGACTGTGGGTCACCCTAGAGACCACCAGCCTCTCTTCCTGAGCTGAGATGAAGCTACCAGATGGCCATTTCCAGATCTGGTGACCAGCCTGTATCTCCAAGTTGGCAGCCACACCCTCCTGCCGCCATGGCCCACCCCCTGCTGGGCAGGTCTCCTGTCTGTAAAATGGCAGTAGTAGCATCCTGCATTGTCACAGGTCAGGTAAATGAAATAACAATTCATTTTATTTCAGGCTTTGAAGGGCTTTGAAGACCTTTCAGGGCTGAGAGACACCAAACATGCTTTGGGTTTAGAATTGGAACCTTGATTATTTTTCTGCTTTCCTGGGGTGGATTTGAGCGTCCCTGAAATCTGGCTTAGAACCAATAAGCTGAAGAATCTCCCAGGGCAAAATGTTGGGGTAGCGTCAAGGGGCTACCAGGAGTGTTTTGGAGTTGCAGAGACTTCTTTGTTTCCTTGGGAGTTCTGGCCCTGGGAATTGACCTCGTGGCCCGTGGGTATAGACTTCAAGAGTCAGCTGCCCGCTGCTGAAGCACCAGGACTGGGGTAGCTATGCCATCAGAGTCTCTTGACGCTGAGATACCTGCTCGCTGCATTACAGATTAAGGCTGTGAGATCCAAATGCTGATCCCTTTACAAGGTTTAAACTTCACAGCGTCTTTCTTTTTAAGCCAGTGGCCTGCTGTTAGTAGCAGACGTTTCATTTTAAAGAGTGGCCTTGTGGTTGAAGACGAGGCCACGTGGAAATGTGGCCCTGGTGGCGTTTGTGCCTCAGTCCCCTTCTCCTGGAGGTGTGTTGTGTGGGTGTCCCACTGAGCCCTCCTGACGGTCTGTGGGTGTGCCAGGCCCTGGTGATCAGAGGTGNGCATGGGGCCCTCCAGTCTGACCCAGCCCTCTCATTTGTCAGAGGCGGGGGCAGGAAGAGAAGGCAAGGGGGCTGCCCAGGATCCCAGTGAGGCTGAAGTCAGGGCCCTCCCCACCCCACCCCCCACCCTCGCTGCTCAGAGCATGAGCGCCTGTCCCTTTGCTGTGTTTCAGTGGGGACGCCGTACTACATGTCACCAGAGAGGATCCATGAGAACGGCTATAACTTCAAGTCGGACATCTGGTCTCTGGGCTGTTTGCTGTATGAGGTGAGTGTATGGCCCAGGGCCCAGCGGCATTTAGAGGGGTGAGCGTGATGGGCACCCAGCTGGGCAGGGCTCACCTCACCAGCTCGGTGGAAACCCGGGATGCATGTCTGCCTGTGGCATTGGTACCATCTGGGTCTGGTCCTTCACCAGTCCTCTCTGCCCAACGTCAGCCTGATTAGCACTGTCAGGCGGGAAGGGGTTAGAGGGATGGCCAGTGGCAGGCTGGGTGCCATCTCGCCCCTGGGCTGCTCAGATCTGGGAAGGGAGACAGACTAGAACCAGACAGAGTGTCCAGTGTCTGCTTGTTGATGGAAGGAGCACAGGCAGGGGGATCTGGTTGCCCCAGTTTCCCTGGTAACCAGGGTGATTCTGTTCAGTGTCTGTCCTTTACCCATGGACCAGACCCCACGCAGGGCCCCTGTCAGCTTGGGCCCATGCCTCTGAAATGCTCCCCACCAAGAGGGAGCCACGAGCTTCTAGGTTCAGACTGTGGGTCACCCTAGAGACCACCAGCCTCTCTTCCTGAGCTGAGATGAAGCTACCAGATGGCCATTTCCAGATCTGGTGACCAGCCTGTATCTCCAAGTTGGCAGCCACACCCTCCTGCCGCCATGGCCCACCCCCTGCTGGGCAGGTCTCCTGTCTGTAAAATGGCAGTAGTAGCATCCTGCATTGTCACAGGCCAGGTAAATGAAATAACAATTCATTTTATTTCAGGCTTTGAAGGGCTTTGAAGACCTTTCAGGGCTGAGAGACACCAAACATGCTTTGGGTTTAGAATTGGAACCTTGATTATTTTTCTGCTTTCCTGGGGTGGATTTGAGCGTCCCTGAAATCTGGCTTAGAACCAATAAGCTGAAGAATCTCCCAGGGCAAAATGTTGGGGTAGCGTCAAGGGGCTACCAGGAGTGTTTTGGAGTTGCAGAGACTTCTTTGTTTCCTTGGGAGTTCTGGCCCTGGGAATTGACCTCGTGGCCCGTGGGTATAGACTTCAAGAGTCAGCTGCCCGCTGCTGAAGCACCAGGACTGGGGTAGCTATGCCATCAGAGTCTCTTGACGCTGAGATACCTGCTCGCTGCATTACAGATTAAGGCTGTGAGATCCAAATGCTGATCCCTTTACAAGGTTTAAACTTCACAGCGTCTTTCTTTTTAAGCCAGTGGCCTGCTGTTAGTAGCAGACGTTTCATTTTAAAGAGTGGCCTTGTGGTTGAAGACGAGGCCACGTGGAAATGTGGCCCTGGTGGCGTTTGTGCCTCAGTCCCCTTCTCCTGGAGGTGTGTTGTGTGGGTGTCCCACTGAGCCCTCCTGACGGTCTGTGGGTGTGCCAGGCCCTGGTGATCAGAGGTGGGGAGCAGACCGTGTTTCCTGGGCCTCACAGGGGCATCTGTTGTAGGTGGAATTTTTTATAAACACCAAACAGGAGTAGCCCGTGGAGGAGGAGTAGCCGCCTGGGAGCTGGAGCTGCAGTGCCTCAGGGCGCAGGGGCTTCCCCGCCCCAGGGATGAAGAGGGCTGAGCTGGCCTGCTTCCCACGTGGGGAGCTGTGTGGTGGGTGGGTGAGAGACGCGGGGCCTGGGGTGGGCCCCGAGCTCAGTCTTCGCCCATGAGGGCCCAGGAGCTGCAGGTGCAGGTGTAACGGGCTCACAGCTGGCTCATGAGGTGTGGACGGCACCCGGCTCGGAAGGCCCGGGCGGTCGGGGGGCAGGTCAAGGAGTCACTCTTCCTGTCCCCCCTGCTGCCTCTGAGCCCGTGCACATGAGCAGCTGGCCACATTTCCCTTTCCGCTTCGGCCAGCGGGGAGCCAAAGTCCAACTGTCACCCGTCCCCACGGAGATGTGGCTTTGTCCTCCTGCCCTCATGGACACTCACCTAGTCCAGGTGGCTCTCTACTTCTCTGTGCTGTGTTCAGGATTTCTGTAAGTCACTTCCTGCCTCTGAACCACGTGAGTCTCCAGATGGAAACAAACAGGCGCACAGGTGGCCGGGATATAACGGCCCTGCTCCTGTCCACAGGGCTCCAGAGCTGTCCGCACCGGTGCCCACTCCCTAGAGGCAGATGCTGTCCTCGAGTCCCTGCCATGGGCGCCTGAACACACGTATAAAGAGGGAGCATCCGTAGTGACTCCCCAGCCTGGAGGGGCTGGTTTATTTCAGTATTGATTTGCTGGCACTGTGTGGAGCTGTGTGACTCGCAGCCAGGCATGGGAAGTCAATGAAATCAGACGAGTCCTGCGTGCGAGGGGACAGCTGACCTAAGCCCAGTGGCTCCGGGTCTCCGACAGAAGAGGACTGGTGTGGTTGACGTGCGGGCCCCTCTGAGGGCAGAAGGCAGTGGGGGTTCTTCCCCAGGCTACCGCCCCCAAGCCCTGTGGGAAAACAAAACTGGATATTTTCCCAGCAGACGGGGAGGGAGAGGCACCTGAGCCCAGGGCCGTGGTAATTGGAAGGATGCCTCCCCCAGACACGGCTGGAGCCCCCACTGCACAGCCTGTGGGGTGCCCTGAGGGCACCAGCCTGTAGAGCTGTGACAGGCTCTCCCACCCCCATGCCCCCCACCACCCGCAGATCACTTCCAAGGCTTCTGAGCGGACCCAGTGGAGCACCCCTGGGCCAGGGTGGCAGGCAGCACCCCGGAGCCAGAGGAAACCTGCACACGACAGAGACAGGCTCACCCTTCCCTCTGAGCCCCAGTGTAGACTGGGAGTATCAGGAGTCCCCGTGACAGATTACCAGTTGGCCTGATACAACATAAAATTATAATCTCCCCCCTTGGAAGCCAGAAGTCCACAGTCAGTTTCCCTGGACTCAAGGCAAGAAAAGGAAGAGGCCACCTACACTCCTTGGCTTGTGATCTCTTCATCGCATCACTTAAGGCGACGGACCTCTTCTGCACTCCAGCCTCTCTTCTCCTTCTTATAAAGATAAAGATACTGTGTTTACATGTAGTAGGGCCCACCTGGATCACAGGACTCTCCCCCTATCTGGGATCCTTAATTTCATAACATCTGCCAAATTTATTTTGCCATATAGGCAACACATTTGCTGACTCCCAGGATTAGGATGTGAACATCTTTGGGGACCTTTATTCAGCCCACCACATCACCTTCCACCTGGGCATCCAGATGTCCACTGAAAACCTCCTGAGGTCACCTTAAGATGCTGCTGTCACCCCATGGCTGGTGAGCTGCCACAAAGCAATAGACCTGGCCTGCACCCCACTGGTGGGTGCCAAGTGGGATCTGTCCTGAAGAGGTCAGCATGGGACAAACAGGCCTAACAGCTCAGCAGCTGGGAGCCACACTGCCCTGGACATTGGAGTGGATTCCAAGAATGACACCAGGCCAGTCCCAGCTTTGCTGTAAGGGAGGAAGCTGGCTGAGAGGGGTGGAGAGCCCTTCCAGGGTCACACAGCAAGAAGTGGCCTACATGGGCAGTGGTACCCGGGCATAGATACCCACCCTTCTGTGAACAGGAGCCAGGGAGGTGGTCCTTGTGGAGCCAGGGCCTCATCCCTTCTCCCCGGCCAGCAGGGGAGGTGTGACAGTGGAGAAAGAGATGCGGTGCCTCGGCTCAGAGCCNCCTTCTGTGAACAGGAGCCAGGGAGGTGGTCCTTGTGGAGCCAGGGCCTCATCCCTTCTCCCCGGCCAGCAGGGGAGGTGTGACAGTGGAGAAAGAGATGCGGTGCCTCGGCTCAGAGCCCCTTTTTGGGGGAAGGACTGGTTGTGAGGAGCCCCCAGGAACTGCAGTAGCCTCTCCTGGAGCTCCCAGCAGGGATGCCTGAGCTTGGCTTGTTGGACGGCCTGGTGCTTTGTTTTCATTACCTGGCACGCCCGTGGAGGCGCTCAGCAGGCTGCCTGGGCTCTGCAGAATTTACTTATTTACATGGTAGCTCAGCTCTGAGCGTGGAGCTGAAGGAATCAGGGTCCTCAGTGGGGGGCCTTCTCACAGCAGCCTTGAGGCTGAGACCAGCAGGAAAGTGGGCCGGAGGGGGAGCGAGGGAAGACCAGGGTGGAGCTGTGTCGTGTGGAACCCTGCTTTATTCTGGCTTGAGCCAGAGAAGGGTCTGGGGAAGCAGGGTGGCAGACTGCTTGGCAGCTAGCCCCTGGGGTCAGCCTTCACTCCTGGATGAGATTGGGAGAAACTGGTGATGAGACGGATGTCTGAGGCCTTGACAGGACCAGAGTCAAAGGCAGTTGCTGTCCCCTCTGAGTCAGAGACCACTTCTCCTTCTGACATCTCAAATCACACACCAGTTTCCCTGAGCCCTCCCGGCGGGGGCAAGCACCCATACTCGCCCATCTCTCTGGCCATGTGTCATCCCAATGACGCCAGGGAGGAAAAGTTCTGCATCTGAGGAGCAGCGCTGAGAGCTGTAGCATTGGTAGTCCTAACGAGGCAACCAGTGTCAGCCTCAAGCAGCCATTCCTCCTCTGCTTCGACCAATCAGAGGTGAGTGGTCACTGGTACAAGGAGATCTCGACATCCGGGCTAATCGTTCTAATCCCAGTGTCTCCAGCAACCCCAGAGGTTCCTTCACAGCGTGACGCTCTGATCCGGGTGGAAGGCCCGTGGCCAGCAGCTGGAGAGGGAGCGGCCTGGGGAGTGGGGGCAGGGAGATGCCGCTTCCACTAGGATCTGCATGTACGGATGTAGAAGCCAGTGTGAGCCGGGGAGGCTGAGAGGGCTCCTCTGGCAGAGCTTGCTGCTGACCTGGCTCAGAAAGCGTTTCTGAAACTGGGGAAGGCGCTGGAGGGGGTGGAGAGGTTGGAGAGGTTATCTGCAGGGAGCGGCATGTACAGGGCTCAGGCCTCGCCATGCTGGGGCCCTTTCGTGCCAATCAGATCAGGCTGGCTGGTTGAAAGGATCACCCAGTCCCTGTCCCAGGTCAGACACATGAAAAAGCAGAGCCCACATTAGTGGGGCCAGCATTTAAACGTCCTTTCTACTTTGGACAGAAACACTTTCCAGGAAAATCCGCCTTAATCCACCTGCCTTGACTTAAAGGACACCAGATCACCCTGAGTGACCGCCCTGGAGCCTCAGCTGCTCTCTGCAGGGGCAACAGATGTCCCTTTGAAACTGCCCAATTAACCCTTTGCACCTGAGGTTCTCGTTTTAATTATTGGAAATACATCACCCAAGCGATACCATTTTGCACGCTAGCTGGTAAAGACAGTTCCCCGTTTCTGCACACCCCCTCCTGGTTGGCCAAGTGCCACGGCCACTCCCTGCAGACTGCCCACGGGAGGTTTCACAGTCCAGGTGGTCTGCAGCCCTCCTCAGAGGGGTCCAAGCCTCTGGTCAGGCAAAAGAGAGCAGTAAGGCCCAGCACCCCTCTGAAATCACTCAGCCAGGGCCCTGGGCCTACAAGTGCTGCTCTGGAGAGACTCCTGACCTGGGCCACAGGAAACCCCAGGTCTCCAGGCCACACCGCCTCTCCAAAGGCCATTTGGAAGCCCAAGGACACTGTGGGGTCTGAAGCCCCCTGTGCTTCCTGAAGGAGGCAGGCTGTGCTCTCAGGGTCAGCTGACCTATTCACAGGCTGAACAGGACACGGGGGCAGGCCAGGAAACTAAAGCTGCCGGGCTACCTACCACGTTCTGCCCTGAGACGGGGTTCACTGGGCCGCCCCCCAGGGCCTGACGGGGAGCAAGGATTCCTCAGGTGTCCCCGAGACCCTGGCTGCGGCCCACGTGCAGAGCGGGCCTGGCACTGGCTCCTCGAGGGGAACCANTTTCTTGGGCACTTTCACAGCCACTGCCCCCAAACACTACGGTTCTGGAGTTTGGTCTTGCAGGCTCACCTGCATCTGGCCAGGAGCTTCCCAGTGTTTATAAAGCAGTGCAATCTCCAGTAAGGCAGCACAGAGGCAGAAACCTCTCTCAGGAGGAGGAACCCCAGATCCCTCAGCCTGGAACAGCTCAGGAGTGAAGCAGGAAGTGCGCATCACCAGACCCACTGGGCCTAGCCCAGAGTCCATGTGAGCCCTCTTAAGTCAGGATCTCCCTTCTCCCTGCTGTGCCTGGCCAGCCCTTCCAGCAGCAGGTATTTAAATGAAAAAGAAAAAACTGCAGTGAGCCCAGTGATGCAAGTTAAGATGTAGGCTTTCTAAGGTCATTATTTTAATTACCATTAAAATAATTGGCACTCTGGCTATCAGAAGAATGGAGGTGATCAGAGGCTCAAGGTACCCCTCCCCCACCCGGAGGCAGGAGCAGCCTTCAGTGTCTGTATAATTAAAAGCTCCGGCTTTCATGAGCACAATAAAGAGGCCAGGGGGTGGGCAGACTGCAGCTCTGCTGCATGTTAATGCATTTATTATGATCAATAAGCCCTTGCCTTGAGTTTTGCCCTCTGCTTTGGGCATCTGCATGACTGACAGCAGACACACACATACCCAGATTTACCCAGGAGTGGAGATGGCAGAAGTTCACAATTCTTTGGAGGCAGCACTCTCAGGGTCTCCAAGANGGAGGAGGAACCCCAGATCCCTCAGCCTGGAACAGCTCAGGAGTGAAGCAGGAAGTGCGCATCACCAGACCCACTGGGCCTAGCCCAGAGTCCATGTGAGCCCTCTTAAGTCAGGATCTCCCTTCTCCCTGCTGTGCCTGGCCAGCCCTTCCAGCAGCAGGTATTTAAATGAAAAAGAAAAAACTGCAGTGAGCCCAGTGATGCAAGTTAAGATGTAGGCTTTCTAAGGTCATTATTTTAATTACCATTAAAATAATTGGCACTCTGGCTATCAGAAGAATGGAGGTGATCAGAGGCTCAAGGTACCCCTCCCCCACCCGGAGGCAGGAGCAGCCTTCAGTGTCTGTATAATTAAAAGCTCCGGCTTTCATGAGCACAATAAAGAGGCCAGGGGGTGGGCAGACTGCAGCTCTGCTGCATGTTAATGCATTTATTATGATCAATAAGCCCTTGCCTTGAGTTTTGCCCTCTGCTTTGGGCATCTGCATGACTGACAGCAGACACACACATACCCAGATTTACCCAGGAGTGGAGACGGCAGAAGTTCACAATTCTTTGGAGGCAGCACTCTCAGGGTCTCCAAGACCTGGCCTTGGGACCAGACAGGCCAAACACTGGCCCTGCACACCCACCACTCACCTATCTTGAATGTCTCTGCTCATCATGTAGGAACCGTGAGGGTTAAGGAGTCAGTGCAGAACCTGCATGAGGCTGCTTGGGAGTAACGGGCACCATCTGTCTTTTGCAGCTACGAGAACTGGTCAGCATGTGTATCCACCCCGACCCCAACCAGAGGCCCGACATCACCTACGTGCACCAGATTGCCAAGCAGATGCATGTGTGGGCTT
Organism: Raphicerus campestris; assembly: GCA_006410735.1. Taxonomy (NCBI): domain Eukaryota; kingdom Metazoa; phylum Chordata; class Mammalia; order Artiodactyla; family Bovidae; genus Raphicerus; species Raphicerus campestris. The sequence goes on from SJYW01007249.1 coordinate 1,759,090, forward strand.
CAAGCACCTGAGCGTGGAGACAGCCTGCCTTCTCAGAAGCCACACCTTACCTGCCTTACCCGAGTCTTCTCCAAAGTGGCCACCTGGTAGCTGGGACCAACTAAGACTAGAAGGTTCAGCAGGTTCCCCAAAGAGGGGCCCAGGCTTCACAGCAGATGCTGAATATAGGGCTGCTGGGGGGAGGGGCACTGGTCACGTGTTACTGGTGGTCACATTTGAAACTCCTTTCTTTAAACCGTTGTGAACACTCTCAGCTGGGTTGCAAGGGGTGGATGGTTCAGTGAGCCACTGACACACCCCTTATATCTGGACTGTAATGTGAATCTTTCGGATAATTCCTTCAGTGACCTGTTAAGGTCTGTAATAACAGGAGAATACAGGAGACTCTGATTTGTAGTGAGCCTTTTAAAATGGATAGTGGCAAGTTTAGCTCTTAGAATCTTTTCAAACAATCAAGCTGTGTGCTTAATTTACTCTGTTGTAAGGGAAGAAAGTGGAAATATTTTTTTTTAAGTAGAGTGGAGATTTTCCTAATATTTTTCTCTATGTTTATAACTTGATAAATGACGACGAGGTGAACCCAGCATCTGACATAGAGGCAAAGAGTATTTGAAAAGCCATGAGTGTTTTGTGCAGTCAGCTCAGCCCTCTTCTGAACACCCACCAGCACCGGGCCCTCATCACCGGTTTGAATGCTGGCGGTTCATTTAATGATCAGTGTGAAGTGTTTTCCTCCCTGAGAAGGAAGCATAGGAAATAAAAATATACGGGCTTTGCACTGGTTCTGCACCTTCCTGGCATGACCCTGGGCAAGCTTCTAAACCTCTCTGAGACTGTTGCCTCATCTATAAAATGGACGTAATAACATCTATCTTCAGGGTTGCTGACAGAATTTGAGATAAAATATGTAAGTTATCTAGCTCATGGCAGATGATCCAAAAATGGTAGCTACTCACGCCTTCAGAAAACTGAAATCCACGGACCATGCAAGTCAAGAGTTAACGTACAGCTGTATTATTTGTAGAAAACCAGAAGTGTGTTCACTTATTTCTTGCTCCCAAACAGGATTAACTGTGAAGATTAATTTATAAATGTGAACTTAAGGAAAAGTGAAGCTCTGAAGGAAATAGTTTGAATTTTGTTTTTACACTCAAGTTAATCCTCAAATGGTCTACATTGTTGCCCACTGACTTGGTGACAGTTCAGCCCTCCAGACAGAGCATGTGTCCGCCCCACTGGTGTCCTGGTCAGGCCTTCCTGGGGACACAGGCTTCGGGTCGGGCCAGTGTGCCAATTTCTCGTGTGAACTCTGTTCTACTGTAATACTGTCGCGTTTGAGAGATTTTCTTCAGATGCAGCCTCTGCTTTGTACTCATCCTCCATGGTTGAAATAAAATGGGTAAGAGGGGTCCTTCTGTGAATGCATGTGGTTCGTGAGTTCTTTTAAAACAGCTTCACACTGCAACACAATCTCTAAAGCTGCTTTTAAAAACACAATTTCTCAGGCCCCAGACACTGAGTAATCTGGGAATTTTTTTAAGCTCCCCAGATAATTTTGATAAATCGTCAGCCAAGCTGCTATCCTAAATAATCGCATTGTTCTCCCCACCCCACTCCTGGCAGTTTAACCAGGGCACCTTGCCCAAGAGTGGGTTCACTCTGGGAGACCATGGCACCAGGCCTTTCTCATGTTCCCAAGATGGGCATGCCCTGGAGGACAGTCAGACTCTGTCTGGCACTTAGCACTGAAAGTTTTCCTGATTCCAGCAGACTTTTTGCAAATATTCTGCTTATGGCTCTCAGAATCCCTACTGTGTCTGTCTCCCTTGGCAGTATCGGTTCTGGACACAGATGAACTAGCTTTCTGCATGCCATCAACTTTCAACCCCTTGAGAACAATTCTGCTTAGTACAAGGACCCTCTGGAGGTACACAATTTCAACCATTCAGCCGGCCTGAGTACTGGAGAAACAGTCGTTTCCTAACAGTAAGACAGTAAGTCCCAAGCATTCTTGGGACGTCTGTGAAACTGGGCAGGGCGGAGTGCACCCAAGGTCACGCAGCTAGAGCACAGCAGCACTGTCCCCCTGCCTGCTTGTTCCTGGTGCTGAGAACTGAGGAGCGGTTCCTTCCTACCTGGCTGTGCTGCACTCATCCCACGCAGCAAAGAGAAAGAGGAAACCTGGGACTACCCTGAACAAAGAGAAAAGAAAGTTAGCAAAGGGGTGGGAAACCACTAGCTCTAACTTCAGCCACTTAATTTTGTTTTCATTTTTTATTGGGTTCATTCAGCAAACACCAGCCGAATGTCTTAGAGAGGAAGCCTCCACTGCCCCCAGTCTTCCAGAGCGGTAGCCAGCCAGCCACCGACAACATTCAGGACGTGTCCATTGTTTGGACTGTTTCTTCCAGCACCTCAATTTCCAGGGTTGTGACTTTTTCAGTGAGGACAGCAGTGGTCCCTTTCTCACACCTGTACCGGCCAAACCTAGTGAGAGGAAGACAAAAGCAGAGAGTTAGGATCCCCTATGGGCCTGACAGAGGGCTGGAAAGAGGGACAAGTACTTAGGGGGCAAGCCGGCCTAGACTGGAGTCCTGGCTCTCCTGACTCCCAGTTCTTCGAAGCAGGGGGCATTCCGCTCCCCCAAAGGTCACTTTCCTCGCCTCTCAAGTGCTACAAAATGGAGCTACAGGAAGACATGATGCACGTGGAAAGAGTAAGATCGAGCACCTGGCACTGAGTGGACCCTTGGATTTCCTTCCCCACCTCTGCATCCCCAGGAGATGTATTTGTTCCTCTGCCTTCAAGCTTCAACCTCCCTAAAGCATTAATACCCTTCAGTAACCAGCAGGAAGCCAATCCTTTCATTAAGGTGCCACTGCCCCGGATGATATAACTGTAACCTTAAACATGGTAAAAATATCTGGAAGCATTAACAGTACAAAATTGACCCGCAGCCAGACTCTGGCTTGTCACTGTTGACCACAATAGAGACTCAAGAAGGGAGAGTTAACTGTCCCTAAAGGGACACAGCAGATCATCACTAACGCCCACCCAATACCACTTTGCTTAGGTGAATCTGAAAGGTTTCTCTGAGCATGGCAGCCTATAAGATAAAATCTGAATTGCTAATCTCACAGTGGGACCAGGGAGACAAGACTGTCAAAGCAGCACAAGTCCAACTGTTCCTCTCGCCTGTCTGCAGCTGAGATACTTTCTGTCCACCTGATGTGGACTAAGGACACTGTTGGCTGTGCCGTGACCATGTGCTCCTTGAAAAGCCATCCTCTCACCTGGCAACTTGTGCTCAAAGAGGGCAGGAGACAGAAAAAAGGGTGACATAACAGCTCTGTACAAAACCAGGAGTTTGTACCGCCACGAGCAGTGGGCCTTCAGTTCTGCGAAACCTCCCCACGGGCCCCCCCCTGCTCTTAAAGGGCTCGAGCAGCAGCACCTCCTTCAGGAGTGCCCGCCCCCGGCTCTGGTGTGGAGATGGTGCTCCTTCCCCGACTGGACGGACCCTTGGTGGCTTGTGCCTTGGAGCCAGAGGCCCACGGGACTCCTGTGTCCTGGACTCCTGAACCACAAAGTCTGTGGGAGGAGTGGAGAGCCTCCTCCCACCCTGGGTGGCACCTGGTTTCAGCAGCACAAAGGGAGCACTTCTACCTGAAGCAACAGTGGACTGCAACACTGCTCTGCAGAGGAGCCAGCGCAAACATGCAAGGCCAGGTCCACACAGCCCAGGCCCGAAAGGTTGCTTCCCTTCCCACCCAGGGCCCAAGGAGTCCCATGGGCTCAGCAGAGGTCACCTTGTCCAGCCCCAAGGTGATCTAAGACAGGTGCCGAGTCCCCACCCCAAGCCAGAGCTCTTCTCTGCTGTGAGGTCCTACCCGTCTCAAACACCCTGCGGGTCCATGATGCTGAGCACACACTGCACTGAATACCTTCTACTTCTCAATGTTCTTTCCTTTCCTTGTGAATTACCTGACTTGGAGTTGAGTTGAGTACATGTGGTGGGAGCTGAAGCAGCACTGAGGAAGGGGGTGTGCTTGCTCTCCTCTGGCCAAACTTGGGGAGTTCCTAACTGCTCCTGCGTACATTCAGATGAAGGCCGCTGCAGCAGAGCTCAGGAGCCACGTTTTGAGTGGCTCAGCCTCCAGGAAGAGGTTAGGCAGCTGCACAGCCGATTGAGACTGCTGCTGAGCGGCTCACCTGCCACCAGGGCTGGCCACTTTCCAGTGACATAAGCAAACTGATGCGCACCTCGCCTACCTCGCCCATTCCGAGCTGGGCTGCAGCGTCAGCTCAGCACATGCCACAGGCTAAGGAAGTGGCACGGTTCCCTCCACAATAGGAAGAAGCACCAGTTAGCTCTCAAAGGCTAACTTCTGGAGACTTTTTCACCAATGGCTGATAACCATTTCAGACTCTTGAACCACTCTGAGAAAAAGCTATGGGCTGGGTGCTCTGGAAAAGGTACCTTCTCACAGAACTTCATACAGAATTCAGAGGCATCTTTAAGAAAGGAGAAAAAGACCAGCACATGGTGAATTCAAACCTCTCCCCATAATCCGCAGTCTAGGAATCTGTCCACTCAACATCTTCCATCAACATTTTACAGATTACATCACTTTACTATACTTGACAGCAGTTCACAGTCATAAATACTGATTCAAAGGTCTGTTGAGTAAAGCTGGCCTGGGTACACTGGCTTAACATGGGTACAAATAAAAGGAAGTCCTGTTCGGATGCCATGAATATAGTAAGGGTGGCCACAAGAAGCCTTCACTTACCTGGTCCCCTTCTTATTGGGCACTGAGTACGGACGGAGAAAATCCAGCTTGCTCTTGCTGATGACACACAGGTCAACGTTACTTCCAGACCCCAGGTCGTTGAAGATCCCAGCTGCTATGGCTTCACTCACCAGCTTCTTAGCTTCCTCCTCCTGAGGAAGAAAATAGCAACAAGAGTGTTCCCAGTTGGATGGAGGGCCTGCTCTGACACCCAGAGTCCTGCTTCCTGTCGAAGCAGGAAGAGAAAAGGGGGAGGGGAAAAGGCCAACCTGTGAGGTAGGCATCATTTTTAGTGCCCATTAATGAAGGAAAGGTCTCAAAAGTACTTCAATGATCTGCCCAAGGTTCTGCAGCTGGTAAGCAAGAGAACCAGGCCTTTCAAACCCTTTATGCACACACGCCCTCTTCAACAAACTTTCACATCAGACACCTACCACATAACAGGACTGTGGGCCGATAGCAGCTTTTTCATCTAAAATGGGTTGGTTAACTTCTCTAACAAAGGGGGAGGTAGTAAATATTCTGGGTTTGTGGATAGTCTGCATCATAACTACTCAGTCCCGGTAGCACAAAACAGCCACAGAATATGTAAACAAGTGGGTGTGGCTGTGCGCCAATACACCTTCACCAAACAAAAACGGGTGCTGGGTCAGATTTGGCCCATGTGCTCTAGTTTGCAGACCCTTGATCAAAAATGTCCAAAATGGTTGGAATCTGCTTCCTAGTAACATAATAAAGAAAGTCAATATCATGGTGAAAAAAATGAACACCAAAACACAATTGTGGGGAAATGCTAGCAGAGCCAAGGCCGAGACCTCCTGCACTAGAGAACCTGTCCCCTCCCACTAGTAAGTCTGCATGTTTGCTGAAGTGATTTCTTTCTGGGAGTCACTCATACTTTTCCTTTAAGAGCAAGTCTTAAGTCTCCAACAATTACTGGTAAAAAAAAAAAAAAATGTAGATTATTTCTTATTCAAGAAGCACCAGATTCAAGTAACTACAACATGGAATATTAAGGGCTAACGGGTAACTGAGAAGGAGCTGTGAGAACACTGGCTGGGTCAGCAAAACTTCGGGGAGGGCCTGCACACCAGCCACTCAGAAAGCAGAAGCCACAGGCAGCAGGGCAGGATTTGGGGAACAGCAGGCTCAATTTCTTCAAAGAAGGACAAAAAAAAAATGAACCAGTCTTGCAAAGAAGAGACTTTCACTTGAGCTTCAGCCCCCTTCCCCATACATGAGAGCATGGAGTCCAACTGGCAAGCTGAAATACAGAGCTCATCCAAGCAACATCCTTGGAGAAACTCGGATGCCTGGCCCCAATTCCAGCCTGAGATCAAAGAGAGCAAGTTCACTGTCTACAAGTACCAAGAAGAGGGCTCCTGCTTCTCAACCTGCCCAAAGCCAGTGTAGGATTCCAGTGACATGAGCGCCCTCTACAGACTCAGAGAAGGCCCTGCTGGAAGTGGAATCCTCAGCAACCCAGCAGCAGGGGCTGGGGGTTATTCTGATCTTTATCCCACCAGGTTTTCCCACTTCCTGAGTGGCACCTATGTGGCCTCAGTAAAATGAATTATTCTCTTGTGCGTATTCAGCCCCAAAGAATTCATTCAAACAGGATCCTCTCATTAGAAGTTCTCTCCTGGGATTCCCAAATCTATGGAAGTCAAAAACCTTACCAGAAATCAGAGTAGGTGGGAGCAAAAGAAAGCATCTTAGAGGGGGAGGTGGCTGCTGCTACCATTCAGTTCAGTTCAGTCGCTCAGTTGTTTTGGACTCTTAGTGACCCCATGAACCACAGCACGCCAGGCCTGCCTGTCCATCACCAACTCCCAGAGTTCACTCAAACTCACGTCCATCGAGTCGGTGACACCATCCAGCCATCTCATCCTGTCGTCTCCTTCTCCTCCTGCCCCCAATCCCTCCTAGCATCAGGATCTTTTCCAATGAGTCAACTCTTTGCGTGAGGTGATCAGGGTATTGGAGTTTCAGCTTCAACATCAGTCCTTCCAATGAACACCCAGGGCTGATCTCCTTCAGAATGGACTGGTTGGATCTCCTTGCAATCCAAAGGACTCTCAAGGGTCTCCTCCAACACTACAGTTCAAAGGCATCAATTCTTCGGCGCTCAGCTTTCTTCACAGTCCAACTCTCACATCCATACATGACTACTGGAAAAACCATAGCCTTGACTAGACGGACCTTAGTTGGCAAAGTAATGTCTCTGCTTTTGAATATGCTGGTCATAACTTTCCTTCCAAGGAGTAAGCGTCTTTTAACTTCATGGCTGCAATCACCATCTGCAGTGATTTTGGAGCCTAAAAAAATAAAGTCTGACACGGTTTCCACTGTTTCCCCATCTATTTGCCATGAAGTGATGGGACCAGATGCCATGATCTTTGTTTTCTGAATGTTGAGCTTTAAGCCAACTTTTTCACTCTCCTCTTGCACTTTTATCAAGAGGCTTTTTAGTTCCTCTTCACTTTCTGCCATTAAGGGTGGTGTCATCTGCATATCTGAGGTGACTGATATTTCTCGTGGCAATCTTGATTCCAGCTTGTGCTTCCTCCAGCCCAGAGTTTCTCATGATGTACTTTGCATAGAAGTTAAATAAGCAGGGTGACAATATACAGCCTGACGTACTCCTTTTCCTATTTGGAACCAGTGTTGTTCCATGTCCAGTTCTAATTGTTGCTTTCTGACCTGCATATAGGTTTCTCGAGAGGCAAGTCAGGTGGTCTGGTATTCCCATCTCTTTCAGAATTTTGCACAGTTTATTGTGATCCACACAGTTAAAGGGTTTGGCATAGTCAGTAAAGCAGAAATAGATGTTTTTCTGGAACTCTCTTGCTTTTTTGATGATCCAGCGGATGTTGGCAATTTGATCTCTGGTTCCTCTGCCTTTTCTAAAACCAGCTTGAACATCTAGAATATTCAAACTGCTACCACAGAAACAGCAACAACCAACCACTAAGTTAACAAATGCAAAATCATTCCAACTTGTTTCGGGGGACCTGGTTGGGGGAGTGGGGTCTGTGTATCAAAGTACCTTGCTTATACCTCTGTTCCTGACCTACCACCTCCTCTCCTCTCCTCTGCTGTTTCATTTCACTGCTGTTCTCATCACTGATGATGAGCCAGCCAACAGTACCCAGTGGTTGTCACAAACACTGCTGGTAGCACTCAGGCCTGCAGATTTAAATTTCCTAAATTATTTAATACTTGAGGATGGGGATGGAGAAGACTTACAGAACCTGAAATATACACAATATGAGACATGTTCATCTAACATCAATCCATTACAATCCGCTGATGCCAAGGTGCCAACAGTGCTGAGATTACAGGTGAGAGTTCCTCTAGTTTACAAATATTCTTTAATGTGAGTAGATGAACGTACAAAACTTAAAAATTTTTTAACTTAAAAATTAATGCAAAATATATTACATACAACCTGAGTTACTCATAAAGTGCTTTTAAAAAGTGGGCAAATAAACCTTCTAAATTCCTCCCACTATCACCCCTTCAAATTCTAGGAAAGACAATTCATTAAAAAAGGAAATATCTCAAGTTTCTGATTTTTTTTTTCTTTCTGTAGTCCTACCCACCTCTCATATACACAGGACTGAAAACGTTGAAGCACCTACTACAGTGCGTCCAGTGCTGAGGTAGACTTTGATGCTCATCGCCATGTCTACCCCTACCCTTAACTATCTTCTGAGCTTGGTATTGTCAGAAACCAAGGCAGAGAGAGAGTCAATGACCTGCCCAAGATCACACAAATAATTAAAACAGGACCCTGGGCTCTAGGGCCAGAAGGCCATACCACCACACCAGCTCATAGGTAACCTGTCTCAGCTGTGAGCTGGGGGCTCCTGAGCAAGTTGGGAAGACAGCAGCCCCTTGATTCAGGGTGTCATTCCTCATCAGCAAAGATCTTCAGAACCTGAACAAGTAGAAGAGAAAGATGAAAGGTAAAAGTCGCTCAGTTGTGTCCGACTTTTCGCAACCCCATGGACTATATAATCCATGGAATTCTCTAGGCCAGAATACTGGAGTGGGTAGCCGTTCCCTTCTCCAGGGGATTTTCCCAACCCAGGAATCAAACCGGGGTCTCCTGCATTGCTGGTGGATTCTTTACCAGCTGAGCTACCAGGGAAGCCCAAGAGAAAGATGGTGGTTGCCAATTTCTCACTGAGCCAACTCACCGATCCTGTGATGGTCACTTCCATGGTGGGGACAGCACTGCCCACAGACCACCCCCTAAACATTTCTACAAGGTGATATAGCAGAGACGAACACTAAGATCCAAAGTCTTATTTCACATAGTCCTCAGCTCCACCAAAAACCCTCAGAAGACAAATAGGGTGAAAATCACCAAGGCTTTTCTGTCTGCCCATTATTTACATAGTTAATGCTTTCAACAAATATTTGCAGACACCTATGTTCCAGGAACTGTATCTTATGACAAATATGGTCCTTTACCATAGTATCTCCATACCGAGAATTCTAGACATATATGCAAATATGCTACTGGTCATATTCATACTGTATTTTCTTTATAGTGGATTTTCACAATTAAACAAGTCTTGACTTTAACACATACTACCAAATATTTAGGGAAGCTATTGAGAAAAACCACAGACTAAAAGCAAGAGGTAGGGAAAACATATTTTTATCTGTCTCTGGGTCACAAAGTGCAGAAGCCTTGTTTCTTCCCTTAAGATTCATTCTTCATGGGGAAACCACCTCACTTTTCTGGAAGCAGCAAAGGGACCAGAGTTCTAGGGAGAATCAACTTGGGGACAGCTGCTACATACGGGCTGTGACCCCAGCTGCTAAGGCCCAGTGTGAGGCGCTCTCCCACTGCTGGGCCAGCAGCCACCCCTGGCCAGCTGCTTGTGGATTTACATTGCTAGTCACAGGGGAACATGTGTGTGCAGAGCAGCCGGACTCATCCAGGCTACCTCCCCCCACACACCCTCCCCCACAAAAAAGGCTATGCAGGCCAATAGCAGCTTCCTTTTACTGTGAGCTGCTCAGCAAAAAGACCACCATCATGATCCCGGTGCTCAAAAGTTAGCTGAGCAACCCAGGTTCAAGGTCATCAGGCGGGGGGGGCTGGAGACAGACAGAATGTATTTCACCCTCCTACTTACTCACTGCTGTGCACCCTTGAGCAAGTCATTTCACCTTTCTGAGTTCACTCTCCTCTGTAATATAGTGATAATAACTTAAGATTTATCACATGATTACCGAAAGAACCATGGGTCTGGCACATGGCTATTGCTTAAAAACTGGTAACTTATTTAATCCAGCAAGCCAGAGAGCTCCAAGGGACATAATTTATCTTCAAGGAGTGACTGACTGTACCAAACACCAGGCCAGGAGAAGGAGGTCCAAACAAACCTGCTGGCAAACCTTCACACAGTGCAGTGGAGAAGTTCCTATAATAATTAATCCAAGCAAAAAGCACACTTCCTAAAAGTTCAGAGAATATAAAAGGAACACTTTCTGCTTTATGGCTACAAAGACCAAAGTAACTGGGAATATCAGTCCCCCGGGCCACCCCTGCTTCTTAAATGAGATTACAATAAGAGTGATGTACTGTACTACAAGTCAGCTGTGACAAGCAGTACTTTATAGAGCTATCTGTTTGTCTCCATCACTGCATCGCACAATGTGTCCCTGGACTCCAATGTGCAGCTCCATTTACCGCTACATGACAAATGGGCAGCACTTGTAAAAGGCACAAAGAGGTCCGCGTCGGCCATGTAATGGTCACCACAGCTGTACCCAAGTGTTTGAGGGGACAAAACAGACCCCCAAGTTCATTAAACTGACCAGTAATGCATCTTTCAAAAAGTGCCTTAGGAATCGTACAGCAAAGGCTAAAATAAATAACTCAGCATGGAAGGCTAATCTGAAATGGTGTTTGATAAATTATTTATAACACAGGCGATTGTCTGCATTTAATATTGGAGCTACTAGTAGCATCTTTAAAAGATGATTTATGGGTTGTAATGCTATTAAACTTTATATTGGCCCACTGCTAGCTATAAAGTCTGCTGAGATTTAGAGAATGAGTTTTAAACTGTCACTGCAACATCAGAGGAGATGGAGACTGTATTAAATCTTTACTTTAAACCTGTTACCTAGAGAGTTGCATTTTGTAGACACTCACAAACTGATAGATTACCTCGGCATCCACAGTGGTACAGGTCCAAAATAGTACCGCAAAGAAACTTTTCCACATTATTCTTGTCTACAGCAACAGTCAGATCTCTCTTCTCACTTAAGTGATTTTTAGATTGGGAATGTCACCAGAGTGAACTGTAGGGGATCTAGCCAATGGGCACCCTGGACAGTTCAGCATCAAATTAATAATCTTTAAATAAACCCTCGACATGCTACTGTTGTGCATTATGAACAGTGCTTTACTTATGTTGGGGCAGGCAAAGTACTAAATATGCATCTGACTGAAAACCCAACCTACTGTTTTATATACAGCTGCAGAATCTGAAAACACACATATATGGCAAGTTATTTGAAACCACAAATTTGTAACTAAAAATTTTTAAAGAAGTTAAAACAAAACTGCTTATTTCCTGAAAAATACATTCCATTTATGTGGCTGAGGTGCAAGTGTTAAGCAGGTTGAAAAAAGAGAAACGCTCAGCCTTTTTCGTACCGAACGGCACTCCCTGGCGCTCTTGTTTTCCGGGCCATTTCAGAGGCGCCCCTTGCTTTCTGTGCCACTCTCACACCAAGAGCCGGGGGCAGCGGCTCTCCGGCCTTTGCCTGAGGGGAACAAGGATGTGGGTGGCATCACAGCTGAACTCTCCCACAATTTTCATCAGTTTTCCTATTTGCTATTAAATCTACAAGGACCATTTACTTCATAACAGTTTGCTCCTTTACTAAAAACTAACGATTTTACTCCGTAAGAACTGAAGCAGTCCAAACTCCATCTTGGAAAATCTGCATCCTCTTTTGTCGCTTTGACTTGAAACAGTAAAAAATGCCATTTCTCTGATGATCACAGTAGAACAGATAAAACTCTGGGTGTGACAAGAGTCTGGACTCTAAAGAGGACCAAAATCATGCCGTTTCAATCCCAGCAGCTAGCACAGTGCTTGGTGTGAATATCAACAAGTGAAAAAATGCAACACTGACTTCAAATGCATTCACAGCTCCGCCAAAACTAAGACATGAAACTGATTATCAAACAAAGATTAAAAAAAAATCAATGCAAAATGGGGGAATTCCCTAACCACATAAGTCCAAACTGGGGACCAGGGAGCAAGAGCACTCAAAGACAGTCAAACAGACAAGAGGAAGAGGTTTGGGCAGGATATTCTGCAGTGGCCTACCGAGAAGCTGAGGTTCTGACTATGCCACTGATGTGGCCTGAAGGAGTCATTCATGGCTGACGGTTGAATTAAATTTAAAGAGCTCAAAAAAGTGTTTAAAACTGGTCCCCCAAAAGCAGTATGCTTCCTGTACCTCTAACAGGCCTGATGTATCCCCCTGTGTAGCCACATACTTTATAGTGGAAAAGGTTAATTTTTTTCAGACTGGACTGTGTGATACAAGCAAAAGTGTCTGAGTTTTTGTTTTCAGCTTGAGCTGTTTGGGTAAACATGGTCTGCCTGTGTAAACATCTGAACTGTTTAGCGTAACTGAGTTACAGCTGGTGCTGAGGTGTCCAGAGGTGGGGACTAATTTAGTGACCGTGTCTTTAAGGTCTAGATGGTGCTGCCATTTCTTTCCTTGTGGCATCCAAGAACTGTGTGACGCAAATAATGAAGGGCAAAGCCGCTGGGGACTCAAGAGTGATTAAAAAGGATTTTGTCTGAGATGGGAAGGGGAGTTCATATTCAAGGAACTGCCAGCCAAGTCCCTGCCAACTTGGTCTGTCCCAGATCACTGAATGGCGCAGAAGTCTGAGCATGGCTCAGGCTAGGAGAGATGTGCAAGGCTGCACAACTACAATGGGCCAAAAAAAGACAAGAGAAGCCTGGGAGAACTGGGTTACTAACGAAGACAGTGCTCAGCTCTCTCTGAGCCACAAGGGCCGTCGGAAAAATAGGGACAATGCCTCCCCCCAAGGGCTGCTGGGAGGAATAAAGGGACGGGAATGCCCTGACACACAGACTTTATAAACAGAATTGGTGCCAAGTTCAAGGGCAGAAGGAAAAAGACGAGGTTGTGGGAGAACTAACATGGAAACCCACCATATCCCTGGGTCTTAGCCAAACTCTTATGTTACCTTATTTAATCCTCATCATTTCCACCTGTACTGCAGATGAAACGGAGGCACAAGGAAGGGTAGCTGGTGCATTCAAAGCATACGTGCAAGCTTAGTCGTGTCCGACTCTCTTAGACCCCATGGACTGGTGGGCAAGAGGCTCTGCTGGATTCCAAGACAAGCGAATGGAAGGAAAAACACCTAGGCTTCCAGAGGGAAAAGGACCAAGAGAGATGGGAACATACTGCTTTCCACAAGGAGAGGAAATCAGCATTCACAGCATATGTGTATACAAATATATATTTCCAAGGCTGCACTGAATCAAATATAATCAGAGGGGTGGGGGGAAGACTAGGTTTAAAGAAAGAGTGAGAAATATGTTCAACAATTTTTCGAATGAAAACCAAGTTGCCCCAGGTAATATTAAGATCTTAGTAATGCTCTCTCTCTCCGTAAAACAATGCGGTCAGTGATAACTCTGCCAATAAATTCCTGCAGATACTGCAAGGGCTATCACCAGAACAGAGGGGAGGCAGGGAACGGAGTGGGTTTGTTCCTTGGGTCTCAACAAAGGTACAAAGGAGCCACGTTCACATCGAGCTATCTACCTCCGGAGTCTGGAGGGTGGGCAACCAGTGCAGAAAGTACAGTGCGTGGGAAGGCTATGGGCACTGTTACCCTACCAGATGCTGCTTCTGCAGCCTTACAGGGATTAGGAAGGATTAGAAGGCGGTCCAGGCAAGCTCAGGGCACTCTTGTTGAGGGCATTTAAAGAGGACCACAAATGAAGCAGATTTCAAATGATGCAAAACCCCTCAAAGAAAGGTACAGGTTAGCTTAGTTCAGCACACATTTATTAATGCTCTGCTCTGATACTAATACAGTCCAGGGACAGTGTGCCAAACACTGGGTATAACGCCTAAACAGATCAGACCCTGCCCACGAAGACTATAGAGTCCAGAGAGGAAACAAGTACAACGTGACGAGTTTGTAAGAGACAAGACTGACAATGGAACTATGAGAAGGGTAGCGAGGTCTTGCAGGGAGCAGGTGATAAAGACTGGGTTGAGGCTTGACACACATGTAAATGGCAGCCAAGCCGAGGTGTACAAGTGATGGCAGGGGTAAAGCCATGAAAATGGAAGGACACAGGTGTAGGCAGGTAGCTAATTCCACATGGCTGAATCCCAGAGAGCCTCATGGGCCACAGAGAGAGCTGACCCTTTATTCTAGTGGGAAGACGAGGAAAATTTGAAGCTGGCAAATGATGTAGTTAGATTTGTGCTTTTTGAAACTGCAGCCTGGAAGCGGTGGGGGAGGAGAGGCCAAAGGCAGACAACAGGAAAGCAAGTGACTGGAGGGCCTGAGCAGACACCAGGGAGGATCAGCAGCAGAAGCGGGAGGCAGATGAAGGGGAGGAAGAAGGAGCACAGGAGAGGGAGAAGCAGAAAGTGCCGCCTGGACTTTCAGCATCAGTCACAGACACTGACCAAACTCTAAACAAACTCGGTCTTCACAGAAAGGCCTCTGTAACTTCCTGGCAGCTGTTTTTCTGATGGGTTGATGAGNAACAGATAAAACTCTGGGTGTGACAAGAGTCTGGACTCTAAAGAGGACCAAAATCATGCCGTTTCAATCCCAGCAGCTAGCACAGTGCTTGGTGTGAATATCAACAAGTGAAAAAATGCAACACTGACTTCAAATGCATTCACAGCTCCGCCAAAACTAAGACATGAAACTGATTATCAAACAAAGATTAAAAAAAAATCAATGCAAAATGGGGGAATTCCCTAACCACATAAGTCCAAACTGGGGACCAGGGAGCAAGAGCACTCAAAGACAGTCAAACAGACAAGAGGAAGAGGTTTGGGCAGGATATTCTGCAGTGGCCTACCGAGAAGCTGAGGTTCTGACTATGCCACTGATGTGGCCTGAAGGAGTCATTCATGGCTGACGGTTGAATTAAATTTAAAGAGCTCAAAAAAGTGTTTAAAACTGGTCCCCCAAAAGCAGTATGCTTCCTGTACCTCTAACAGGCCTGATGTATCCCCCTGTGTAGCCACATACTTTATAGTGGAAAAGGTTAATTTTTTTCAGACTGGACTGTGTGATACAAGCAAAAGTGTCTGAGTTTTTGTTTTCAGCTTGAGCTGTTTGGGTAAACATGGTCTGCCTGTGTAAACATCTGAACTGTTTAGCGTAACTGAGTTACAGCTGGTGCTGAGGTGTCCAGAGGTGGGGACTAATTTAGTGACCGTGTCTTTAAGGTCTAGATGGTGCTGCCATTTCTTTCCTTGTGGCATCCAAGAACTGTGTGACGCAAATAATGAAGGGCAAAGCCGCTGGGGACTCAAGAGTGATTAAAAAGGATTTTGTCTGAGATGGGAAGGGGAGTTCATATTCAAGGAACTGCCAGCCAAGTCCCTGCCAACTTGGTCTGTCCCAGATCACTGAATGGCGCAGAAGTCTGAGCATGGCTCAGGCTAGGAGAGATGTGCAAGGCTGCACAACTACAATGGGCCAAAAAAAGACAAGAGAAGCCTGGGAGAACTGGGTTACTAACGAAGACAGTGCTCAGCTCTCTCTGAGCCACAAGGGCCGTCGGAAAAATAGGGACAATGCCTCTGCCCAAGGGCTGCTGGGAGGAATAAAGGGACGGGAATGCCCTGACACACAGACTTTATAAACAGAATTGGTGCCAAGTTCAAGGGCAGAAGGAAAAAGACGAGGTTGTGGGAGAACTAACATGGAAACCCACCATATCCCTGGGTCTTAGCCAAACTCTTATGTTACCTTATTTAATCCTCATCATTTCCACCTGTACTGCAGATGAAACGGAGGCACAAGGAAGGGTAGCTGGTGCATTCAAAGCATACGTGCAAGCTTAGTCGTGTCCGACTCTCTTAGACCCCATGGACTGGTGGGCAAGAGGCTCTGCTGGATTCCAAGACAAGCGAATGGAAGGAAAAACACCTAGGCTTCCAGAGGGAAAAGGACCAAGAGAGATGGGAATATACTGCTTTCCACAAGGAGAGGAAATCAGCATTCACAGCATATGTGTATACAAATATATATTTCCAAGGCTGCACTGAATCAAATATAATCAGAGGGGTGGGGGGAAGACTAGGTTTAAAGAAAGAGTGAGAAATATGTTCAACAATTTTTCGAATGAAAACCAAGTTGCCCCAGGTAATATTAAGATCTTAGTAATGCTCTCTCTCTCCGTAAAACAATGCGGTCAGTGATAACTCTGCCAATAAATTCCTACAGATACTGCAAGGGCTATCACCAGAACAGAGGGGAGGCAGGGAACGGAGTGGGTTTGTTCCTCGGGTCTCAACAAAGGTACAAAGGAGCCACGTTCACATCGAGCTATCTACCTCCGGAGTCTGGAGGGTGGGAAACCAGTGCAGAAAGTACAGTGCGTGGGAAGGCTACGNATGCTCTCTCTCTCCGTAAAACAATGCGGTCAGTGATAACTCTGCCAATAAATTCCTGCAGATACTGCAAGGGCTATCACCAGAACAGAGGGGAGGCAGGGAACGGAGTGGGTTTGTTCCTTGGGTCTCAACAAAGGTACAAAGGAGCCACGTTCACATCGAGCTATCTACCTCCGGAGTCTGGAGGGTGGGCAACCAGTGCAGAAAGTACAGTGCGTGGGAAGGCTATGGGCACTGTTACCCTACCAGATGCTGCTTCTGCAGCCTTACAGGGATTAGGAAGGATTAGAAGGCGGTCCAGGCAAGCTCAGGGCACTCTTGTTGAGGGCATTTAAAGAGGACCACAAATGAAGCAGATTTCAAATGATGCAAAACCCCTCAAAGAAAGGTACAGGTTAGCTTAGTTCAGCACACATTTATTAATGCTCTGCTCTGATACTAATACAGTCCAGGGACAGTGTGCCAAACACTGGGTATAACGCCTAAACAGATCAGACCCTGCCCACGAAGACTATAGAGTCCAGAGAGGAAACAAGTACAACGTGACGAGTTTGTAAGAGACAAGACTGACAATGGAACTATGAGAAGGGTAGCGAGGTCTTGCAGGGAGCAGGTGATAAAGACTGGGTTGAGGCTTGACACACATGTAAATGGCAGCCAAGCCGAGGTGTACAAGTGATGGCAGGGGTAAAGCCATGAAAATGGGAAGGACACAGGTGTAGGCAGGTAGCTAATTCCACATGGCTGAATCCCAGAGAGCCTCATGGGCCACAGAGAGAGCTGACCCTTTATTCTAGTGGGAAGACGAGGAAAATTTGAAGCTGGCAAATGATGTAGTTAGATTTGTGCTTTTTGAAACTGCAGCCTGGAAGCGGTGGGGGAGGAGAGGCCAAAGGCAGACAACAGGAAAGCAAGTGACTGGAGGGCCTGAGCAGACACCAGGGAGGATCAGCAGCAGAAGCGGGAGGCAGATGAAGGGGAGGAAGAAGGAGCACAGGAGAGGGAGAAGCAGAAAGTGCCGCCTGGACTTTCAGCATCAGTCACAGACACTGACCAAACTCTAAACAAACTCGGTCTTCACAGAAAGGCCTCTGTAACTTCCTGGCAGCTGTTTTTCTGATGGGTTGATGAGAGACAATGGATAATTACATATCCTGTGGCAGGAATTCTAAAGGGTGTCACCATAAAGGGACAAGATAAAGGCAGAGCCAGTGAAAGTATACTGAGGCTGTTCTGGAAAAAAATGGCCTGGGCTGGAACCAACCTGTAAATGGCACTCCACCACTAGTGGGAGTGAAGTCGCTCAGTCGTATCCAACTCTTTGCGACCCCGTGGACTGTAGCCTACAAGGCTCCTCGGTCCATGGGAGTTTCCAGGCATGAATACTGGAGTGGGTTGCCATTTCCTTCTCCAGCGGATCGGTGGTAGGGGCTCCCAGAATACTCCTGTCTGGCCCCGGGAATGTAGTAGAAAGAGCAGAAGGGATTGGTTGACAATGGGGGCAAGAGCAGAAAGACTGTAAAGAAGGAAGCTCTACGGGAGATGCGTGGTCACAAGGGTTTGGCTATGTTCGAGGAGCAGCTCTGAAGAAGCAGAAATGGACAGGCAGAGAGCAGACAGGGCAGGTGAGTCTGATCAAGGCCCCTGCCTATCACCTTTTCCTAGGACCCCAGGCACACACAGTCTGCAGATACACTGCAGTTACTTATGGATCTTGGGGTAGGGAAGCCTTCCAAAAGGGCATAAGGAAACTTCTGGAGCCACTGCATATATCTGCCATATTGATCATGGTGATGGGAGGAGGGGGAGGGACAAGGCAGAAGCAAAGAATCTGAGAATGAATATTCAAGAGATTCAGCTATGAATCTAGTCTTCTTACTTACAAGCTACGTAAAGTCACTCAACACTTTTAAAGTCCCAATTTCCTCATCTGCCAAAGAGGCCTAAAACCACCAGCAGCAGGGTGGCTGTGAGGATTCAAAGACTCCATGCACAGAAGCTGAGAGCATGGTGTCTGGTTTGCAGGAAACCCATGATGATAGCTAACTTGGCTTGATTCTACCCCCTCTCTTAAAACACACGAGTGGTTATCAAAAGCTTAACCCTAACCCTTTCAGAACCACCAATGCAGTGGGCAACCAAAAATAACTTAGTACTTAGTACTGAAAATAACTCAGTAACTTAGTACTTTTGTAACTTTTAGTTCAAAGCAAATCAATTATGAAAGAAGCAATTATACCGCAAATGAAATTCAAAATGATCCATAGACTGTGCTCACATGCGCATCTTCCACACAGACTTATTGCCATGTCAATAAGAGGTGTACTAAACAGCACATTTTCACTTGTATATGCCATTAGAAATTCTATTCTAAGAGGAGAAAGGAGAACTTTACATTCAATGTTTGCTGGCACTGTGCCAAGTACATTCTTCCACTTATTCTTCCAAATAACCCTTTAAGATAGGCACTACCCTTTCGCCATTTTACAAATCCAGGAAACCGAGGTTCAGGGAGGGAAAATGATGAACCCAAAAACATACAGCCAACAACTGGAAGGGCTGAGATTCAACATAGTTTTGTCTGACTTCAGAGCCCATGGATTTTTGACTCAAGACCATAGAACCTTCAACAATTAGCATCCAAAAACAGCAATGATGCTCGTTTCATCCTTAGAAATAACCAATTACTCACTCATCAGTTTATCTTTTTAAAGTACTTTACCTCTGAAATTCTTCAAAGTTGCAAACATATTGCTTAAAAAATGCTACTCTATCATTCCATTATTCATCTGGCTTGTTAAGAACATCCTGATGAGTTTTTCTAAAAAATTCATACATTCATCAAATTCTAAAGCAAATGCCTATCAAATTCACTGCATCCAGCACTACATTTAAAGGTTGGTATCTCCCTAAAATACATGTATAAAAACTCAGCAAACAGAATGAGTCAAACTGCTCTTTAAACCACTTCGTACGTCAATAAAAAAAGATAACCATTTAAGTTCATTTTCCCATCAGGCCATTTGTTGATTGTAAATCTTAATTAAAACAGAGACGTCCCTGGTGGTCTAGTGGTTAAGACCTCACCCTCCAATGCAGGGATGCAGGTTTGATCCCTGGTCGAAGAACTAAGATCCCGCATGCCTCATGGTCAAAAAAACCAAAAAACATAAAACAGGAGCAATACTGTAACAAATTCAATAAAGACTTTACAATGGTCCACATTTTTAAAAAAAATCTTTAAAATAAAAACAGAGTAGGCATGTCAATTATACCTCAATCTTAACTAAAACAGACTGAGAAAAGGCACTTTAATTTTCTTTCAACATTCTGGGACATGAAGTAGTCAGAGGATGAGAGAGCATACTTTTGTTAAGCCTGACTATAATTTACAAATATGATCCTCCTAATAATCCCTTCAGGTGCTGACTTAAGCCCATTTTACAAATGAGTTTTATCTTTTACAAACTGGGGCCACAGCCGTCTATGGGGTCGCACAGAGTCAGACACGACTGAAGCGACTTAGCAGCAGCAGCAGGGGTTACAGAAGAGGCAAAAAACAATCTTAAACCTAGAACTCTTCAAAGTTCACTCACACACTTTCCATCACGCCCTATTCTTACTCCTGTCTCTCTAGTTTGTCTTCATTAAGAGACACCAACCTATTTGTCAAGGAATCAGAGTTAATGAGTCCGTAAGTCTTTTCAGCATTTCAGTATCACCACAGTTCTGATTTTTAGGAAAAAACTACATTCCAACATTTATGGCAAGGTGACAACTGTGAGTGTGACTGTGGTCTATAGACACAATGTTCATTGCAAATATTTTCAAAAACCTGGACTACTAGGTGGAATTTTAAAATATCTATTTAGCACAATTTCGTATTTTTAAAATTTTTTGTTTCTGCACAATTTCAGGGTTAGGGGAGAGTGGTATAAATTACCTCACAGAAACCCACAAGTAACATTATCTGCTAAGGTTAAAACTTTAACTACCTTCCTGAGGTATGCTGCTGGGGTCTCATTACAGCAGGTAATCTCACATTCTGCCATGCACAACACACTAAGTACCAGCATCTCCCAATTACACAGCAACGTAAATCTCAAAGGACATCTGAAAAGTCTGCACAGCTCCGGCACCCACTGCCGAAACACAGCCACCCCTAATGGAACGTGGCAGCTTTCTAAACTAAGTATTCACACACAGGGACAGGGCTGCTTAAGCTCGGCCCTCTCCCACACTGAAAAACGGATGCTAATTAAAAGGCCACACTGACTCGGGAAATGACCGCTCAGACAACTTGAGACACTGTCTGGAGTTTTGTTTTCCTATTTCCAAACACGTTCAGCTGCCTAAACTTCCAGGGTTACACCACCGAGAGAAGTCACACCAGGAGTCCACACCCCTCTGTACATGGTGACGGCCCTCTCCTGGAAGAGCTTCCTCTCCTCTTCAGTCTCCCCTCCCCACTCCACCCCTTCCCTAAGGCCCCAGACAAAAACAATTTCAAGTAAAGAAACACATGCTCTCTGAGGCCACCTTAAAGGCCCCGAGACAGACCTCACCAATCCCCCTTCTGCATCAATCCTATGCTCCCCTTATAAGCACCATTCTTGCACTTTCAGTACTGTTTGTGGGCCTGTTCACCCCAGGAGGCTGGAAATGTCTCTTAAGAAAGGGACTCTGGCTCAGAAGCAGGCACAGAACTTGGCGCCTGGTTGTAGAGAAGTTAAGACTCAGGTGAAGCCAACTCAAGGCCACCCTTCACATCTCAGAATGACCATCACCCTCAAGAGTTTACAGAAGCCTAACGGCAACTCTAATGGGGACAGAGATGTGCTGGTGGTGTAGGTACCAAGAAACCTCTGGTTTCTCTGCCCACTCCTCTTCTGCCTTTGCCAACTTTTATGTGTCTGAGAAGTTTTTGAGAAAGCACTTTAAAAAAAAAAGCCTTCATAAGACCAGAGGTATCCAAGGTACATTTGTTCTTAACGTAATCATTTGGCTATTTTTGGAACTGTCTTTACTTCAGCTAGCAAAATCTAGACTTGATCTAGATTGGCTGTGATGCAAGAAAAATAACTGTCATAGGAGTAGTAATGGCTCTGAAATATCTCACCTAAGCCAATTTTCTCATGCCTCTTAAGAACTGCCAATCCCTTCAAATATTGGCAGTTCCATTTATTCAGATCTTCCGATACATAAAATTTGCTGACTTTTCCCCCCTTAAGTTGATGCAGATATACGAAAACCATAAAGCTTTTTTCTTTTTTGGCTAGAAACTAAACTCTGCCTGTGCAAATTATAGGGGCATTTTAAAATTACCATATGTTTTAGATCAGAAGGTAAAAACAGTACAGCACCCCATGAAAACTTTCCAGTCCATGAAAGCTTACAATTAACTCATTAAAATACAGCTCAAGCCCTCAAGTTCCCTTCCTCTTGTAGGTAGTGGTCCATTTAACATTTAAATATCCTGTGTCAGTAAGTATACCATTTTTGTGTTCATTTATGTGTACAATGTAAACACACATCGGTACCACATTTAAATATTTAGCTCTAAATGTTATTTTAAACTTAATTTTTCCACAGAGCAATTTGATTTTTTAAAAACAAGAAGATAAAACTTCCCCCAAATTCTTAATCACACTTCAGTGTACATTAATGAACGTGTAATGTGTGGCTGCTTTGCACGCCCACATGCCCACCACCTCCCCCTGTCTGGTACCGCACACCACACAAGTATAATAAACCATGTTAATATTTCATACCACCATGAAATATGCTGGAGTATCAATTCAACATCTGCTGTCTTTAGGGTCCAGGAGTCCCGCAGAGACACTTTCAATTTGTAATTGAGTTCTATGCTGAATTAATCAGCAGTTTATCTTTTTTACTAAAATAACATCTTCACCACTAACCCAGATTTACATTAACAATTTATGCCAAATTACCTGCCAAGGCAAAACTTATAAGATTCTAACCTACCATCTAGTAACACTCAGTCCTATATTTCATTTCTTATATTTCTCTAACCTGTACACAAGAAAAGTAGAAATCCATTGTTCAAGAGCTTGTAAGCCTCCACCACAGATGACCTCTTGGATTTGTGACACAGAGCTTCGCTTCTGACAGTGAAATACAACAAGGAGAAGTGGAAGGTGTATGTTCGCATCTTCTCCTTTATGATTCAAAATTTTTACAAAGTAATATTTCCAGAATGGAATGAAAATCAGTAAGAAATAAAAGAGCTTCTTTTATGTCTTTTCCCAAGGAGCTGTGACATTCCAAATCCTGGCTTGGCTTAAGTAACAGAAAGAAACAACCCACATAAAGGGAGCATTTTTAGTCCCGTAAATTATATCCCTGAGACCCAAGTCCGCAAAGGCAATTCAATTTGATAAAGAGATGGATAAAGAAGTCAAGTTTCTCTTTGATACCATGATACCAAATATATAAGCAATAACATCTTCCTTTTAATTCCACCCGTGTAGTTGAAAGTCACCAAAAATTAATTTCAATTCAACATTCCCTTAGTTCTTGCCTCTGATTCAAGAGACTGGTCAAAGAGAAATTACATTCTGTCTGCTGGATCTTTGCCACAGGTGTAGCAAGCAACACACTTTGTGAAATATTTCTCCTAAATAGTATATTTTCCCCCACCTTTCACAGTTATAGGAAATATGTAAAGTGAAAACATCTCAAATGGAACACCTGCTCCAAAGAAATGCATCATAAATAATTACCGATCTACTACCAAGTAAACTAATCCCTTGTTTTCAGTCTACTTTGCCAATAGCTGTTTAAAGAATTCCCACCACCATACAGAACGGCCTCTTTCAATACAACCTCTGGATTATACCACCAAGTGTATGCATTCAGCTGGCACCCAATTAGCACCTGCTGATTGACTACATATTATTGATTATTTAAGAAAGTGAAATTCAGTGTATATACAGCAGAGCAGAAGACATGAAAAAATTTTTACACAGAAATATTTTTGGTGGAAAAATCAACGAATTCTGAAAGTCAATAACTATGGAAGTACACCATATGCAGTGTTTTCATTACTCTTCAAAGAATTAGAAATGGAGACCTTCACATTTTACACAGTCACTTCCCTAAGACTTGTTGATTCTTGAATTCCTGAGACCTGGCCCCAAGTGGCCATTTTCTCTAATTTTCTGTTTTACTGCATCCTATTCTCATTTCAAGAATTTTATGAATCTATATATTAAGAAAGAGATTAAACTGAGAGAATTTTAGACTTTACTGATGCTTTATTAAGCAGGACTCATAGCCAAGTGGCAATTTCTAAATCAAGGAAGACTAGGAATCCTAGAGAATCAAAGGGAGAGAAGCTATATGCACCAGCAACACTCTGCATGTGTGTGTGCGTATGAAAGTCGCTCAGTCGTGTACGACCGTTTTGCGACCCCATGGACTGTAGCCTGCCAGATTTCTCTGTCCATGGAATTTTCCAGGCAAGAATACTGCAGTGGGTTGACACTCCCTTCTCCCAAACTCTTGCATGGTGAGAAGCAAAGCCCTGCTCTTGAATCATCATGTGAAAGACCAAAGAAAACTTCCATGTGCCTTCCAAAACACCATACAATGAAAATATGAGCAAGAAGATTCAAAGGAGTAGCTTCAATTCAAGAAGCCCTCTTTTGCCTCTCCAAAGCTGGCCCACCAGCGGGCTCAAATTCAGGAAAACAAACTCACTTTTTAGAAAGGGATCAACTTAAAATACCTGATTCTGGTGAGAAGCTTAAACCATCAACAGTGCCTCCTCATTATTTATTCCAAAGGTTTGAACAGTAATTCTCCAAATCACTCACTGAACCGTAAGGCCAACTTTAAATCTATTCATTTCTAAAATTAAGTCTTTAATTCTACTACAAATAACTCTATACAGGGCCCCAGGGACTGTATCTTCAGGTTCTAACATCTCTTAAAACTTTTTTTCTTTCACATTAAATACAATGAGAAAACTACTGGGGAAAATTAATATATTTTTGATCTAACAACAAAGACACAATTTACTATGTCTAATGCTTCAGGTCTTAAGGAAAGCCAATAAGCAGGAATTATGACCAAAAGCAAATGACAGAAACAGTCCCAGGAAAAGAAAGCCTCTAAAACGGAACTTTCAATAGTTAAACAAATATACAACCATCCGAATTACTGCCCAAATCCAGTGCGTAAAGAAGTGTGTCAAGTGTTTCAATAGTTACATTTCAACATCTCCATAGCTGCATTAGTTGTTAACCAATAAGGAATTCATCAAAACAATTGAGACACCAACTCACACCCACCGGGATGGCTGTAATCAAAAAGCCAAATAATAAATGTTGGCAAGGATGTCCAGAAACTAAAATCTTTACACGCTGCTAACCCAGCCACATTGTAAACCAGTCTGGCTCAAAAGGTGAAACACAGAGAGTTACCACACGACTCAGCAATTCTACTCTTAGGTATACAGCCAAGAGAAATGGCAATATATGTCCACACAGGAACTTGTACAAAAATGTTCTCACCAGCGCTATTAATGGCCAGAAAGTGAAAACAATCAAACATCCATTAACTAATGAATGGGTAAATAGAATGTGATATACCCATATAATGGAATACTATTCAACCACAAAAAAGAGTGAAGTCTCAATTCATGCTACAAAGATGAAATACCACAAAAATACTTTAAGTTAAAGAAGCCAGTCACAAAACATACTGAATGATTCCTATCACAGAAAATGTCCAGAATCTGCATGTCTGTAGAGACTAGCTGTTATCTAGGGCTGGGAAGGCTGAGGGGAAATGGGGAGTGGCTGCTAATGAATATGGCATTTCTTTTGAGGGTGATGAAATTGTTCTAAAATTGATTATGCGGATAGCTGTACAACTCTGTGAACATAAACACCACTAAATTATACACTTATGGTAGGTGAACTGTATGCCTATAAATATTATCTCAATTAAGCTGTTATTAAAATAATAAGGCATCTAACATGTTTAGACTAGAGAACCTAAAAACAAAAAGTCAAAACTCTAGTGACATGTCACCCATCAATCAAAGAACTCACATTCTGATAGTAATTTCTTTTTATAGGCAGAGATCACAAGAGACAAACATGTCAGCACAGACTCATAAGAAAGAATTCTGGCCTTAAGTATTTTTTTCCCCCAGAAAACACCTAAACAGATACTGTAGTAACCAGACAAACGGAAACTTAAAATCTAAAAACCTGGGAAAGGGAGTCAAGTGCAGCTTATCAAGCTGACATCTATTAAACTGCTAAAAGCAAAACAGTCTTAAATACCAACATCAATATAGACCTTCTCCCCCAAAATCACTGTTTATGATAGCTATCAAGGGTCAGTGTATTTTTTTTTTTAATTCTGCATTTACTTAAAACTCCGTTTGATGCTAGCAGGGTTCAAGTCACACAGGAAGGTGCTTCAGCTAAACACTGATCGTCTTCCTTGATCTCCATTGTCTGCTGTGTGGGTTCCGGCAGCAAACCTCCCAGCGAGTGGTCACCTTCCTATGGAGTCATTAAACCTCTGACTGTCAGCTGGTGGGATTAGCCAGCAGCTTCCACACCTGAGCCCCCGTGGCAGGGACAGAGGCATTTGGATCAAGATCACTAATGAATACAGAATTCATATGCCGCTTGTCAGGGCTCCTGAGCTCAGAGTCACACAGATGCAACCTAAATAAGACGGAGGACAGAACAATTGTTGACGAAGATTAAAAAGTTTTGGCAGTTGGGGTAAAAAGAACACCTCATTATTCAAATATGATAGTCTTGCTTATTTTTTATATTTTTGGTTCAAGCTACTCATGATTTGCCTCAAATGGACAAATGCCATTCACCAATATTCAAAGGCTTTTTGGTCTCATTACTAAATCTGAAGAAGGCTACGCCATCTGAACATTAGCTATATAGAGGAAAAACAGCTCCTCTGTAAATACTTGAAAACTTTGGGGAAAAAACAATCTCAGGATATTTCCAGGAGAGGACAATTAAAAGGTGAAAATAAATTCTGATAAAGTCAAAGAGAAAAAAAACCTTCCATAGCCAAATGACTTACTTATATTTCCCAATAGCTCTATATTTCTAACTTTGTCTCTATCCCTGGGGTCCTTCCACTTGCTGGGCTCACCAAAGAGGTTAATACAGCTCCTCTAACACTCATCTGGCTTCCTGCCGTCTTCACAAGACCTCATCAGAGAAAAGGAATGGCCCGAGTGTGCCACACCTCTGCTTACCTAGAGTAAGATGTCTTCCCTGCTCTGCTGTCAAAGAATTACAGGCCCACAAAAGGCAGAAGAGCATGGTGACCCATCGCATCGGGGCCAGACTGACCAGGGTTCACACCATGATTCTGTCCTGCCTGGCTGTGGGACTTCAGGTGAGATATTCCACCTCCCTACACCCTATTTTTCTTCTCAAAAAAACAGGGATAACAAAGTACAGACCCCACCCAATTGCTGAAAAGTAAATGAGACAATGCAGAGAAAGCTGTTAGAAAGAGCCTGGCACAGCATAAGCATGCAAAAAAGCATCAGCTATTGTGACTGCTGTGTTTTCAATACCTTCTCCCTATAGTAAAAAGGTGAACACCTCCACAGCCTGTGTTATGTGTTAAAGAGGCTTCTTCTACTGCCATTATGACCACTAGCTAGGCCTGGCTCCAATTTTAAGCTTTCAGATGAAAAAGAAGAATCAAATCTATCTACACCATGTTGTAAATCATCAAGCCTGACTTGAGTACAATCAATCATGTGAGTCGTTGCTATGTGATGTTTGTACCTACTACTGAATTACTAAAAAAAAAAAAAAAAAACCAGAAGCAGCTGCCATATTTTAGAGCCAATTTTGTGTGAGCCATCATCTGAAGTGTTTTACAGACCACACCTAACCCCGACAGTAACCCACAGACAGGTCTCCGGGTCCCCAACGTCTGGATGAAGTGTACCGGCCGTGGCTTGCCCTGAGTCATGCGGTGAGTGCAGTGGAAACACTCACAGCCCAATTCTCCAGCTCCTAAGCTCCCGTGACCCCTTCCACGTGACCACACTGAACTCATGCTCTGTGTTTCCCTTCGGGACCAGTCAATGTGTCAAACTGAACAGATTTTTTTTTTTAAACAAAATAATGCAGCTCTTTTACATCACTGTCCATCTGCAAGATACAAATAAATCCGGAACTTCGGTGTCTTTCTACTATTAGACTTAAACACACACAAAAAGCATTTACTTCTACAATTTGCTATCAGAATACCACTTTGGTATCAACTCTTTCATTAAAGTGGATCTATAGCTGCCTGCAATGACAGATTAATTCTGTTTCCTCTGTAGCTAGGTGTTTGGCATCACGTTTGTGAGGTAACCACAAGCCTTTAGGGCGATAGCAGCTCACATCTTTAGCAACCTATAAGGGCTTCTCCAGAGGCCAGTGCTTGCTGAGTGATGAAATATGACTCCATAAATCAGACGGCTGAAGTGGCACTTGTATACGTCACCATCTATCTTCGCAGCCTCCCTCTGAAGGGTACAGGGTAAGAGCTTATCCCTCGGTATTGCGACCAGAGAAAGCACCATCACAGTTGGCACTGACTAAGCATGTGCTACTTAAAACTGAAGACACACTAAGACTGGAGGGAAAAAAAAAGATCCTGCTGGTGTTAGCATGCCTCAGGCAGTGGTAGAAGCTTCAGCAACTCATCTTCAAAAGGCAGAGAGCCAGAGCTCTAGAAGCCTGCAAAAATTGGCTAGGCCTGCAGTCTTCATTTCTTTAAGTTGAGCATCTTCAAAGTCTAGAATTCTAACTGTAGGGCACAGCAGCTGCCACTGCAGATCTGATCCTCTCAGCTTTTGGCAGCTCTCAACTTGAGATTCTAGCAAAGAATTTTTCAAGTTGCTATTATTGCCTGTCACGGATTTATAAATATTGTGCACTATCTGCTGTGGCACGGCTCTCATGGGACGCCGGAGCATGCCAAATGCATAACAGAATGAAAAACAGTTTCTATTCTTCAAATAAATGCTAATTTTTTTTAACTGTGCTCACATGATGTGTTTGGTGACCAACTTCAATAGTACAGAATATGTATCAGAGAGGGGGGAAAAAGCGGATTGTCTTTTCCAGCAGCATTCAGCTGCTACTTTCATTAAGCTTGTTTAATTAGATTCCAGATGCTAATTTGCAAGTCGACACCAGAGGGTGCAGGACAGTTTGCCTTTGAATCATCTCCCTGTGATGTGAGGGTCCTGCCGCACCACCACCACCCTTCAGCGGCCCTCGCTCGCTTTCTGACAATTAGCGCAAAGAGGGGACAGTATTGATCTTGACAGACTAAATATTCATCTTCTACCCATTTTAATGAATTATAATCTTCAAGAGTTTAAATTTCTCACTGGGCCAAATGAAAACATCCCTTCTTACAAAGAAACAGGATGGAAGGAAAAGGAACCTAAGTTATCTGATTCATTTCCTTAATTCTTTCCCCACCCTAAAATAAAATTTTTTATTTCAGCAATTTTCAAGATACAGATTCACAAGAAATCAACCTCATATTTCCAGGTACAGCTATCAAATTCCTTACAGTTAACTGGCAAGTGGACTGAGAAGGCCAGTGCTTATCACTAATTTCCTGTCTAGCCAGCCTGTGGATAATAACCAGGATAAGGGGCTCAGTTCTTACGCCAGCCTTAAAGGTACGGGGCAAAAAAAAATCCTATGGCAATGGCTCCACGGAATGCATCATCACCTAAAAAAAAACAAAACACTCTAATACAACTGACCCACTTCTCTGCTAATAGATAGTTACAATGTCTGAATAAGCACCTTTGCTGGTAAAAACAAAGCATGAGATTTACCAGCAGTGATATAATTTTTTAATATCTTCATTTTTATCAGTCTGGCAACACTAAAGGTGAAGTTATCAAATTGTTTCAAAGGAAGGTAAAGCTGGGACCACCTGAGTGAAATTGCTTCTGATGCCTTTTTACCCATTCATTCGACAAATCCTGGCAGACTACCTACTTACACATCAGTTACCACACTATGCGTGGGGAAACAGCCAACAGTAAGCACAGCTCCTGCCCTCAGAGAACTTCCAGGCTGACAGCAAGGAGAAAAAAAGAAGACGAGCATCCCAAGACCAGGAAAGGCAGTGTCAGGGCCACAACTGGACAAGAATCTTAAAAGGTTTTTCATGGGCCTTAAATGCACACAGTTACCAGAAGTTTCTCTAAAACCTTGAGTCAGGGCTTTTGCCCGCAAAAAGTCATTGGTTCAGACTACTTCAAACAGCAGAGGCCCATCCTAGGCATTTATGAATCTCAGTTGGGCTTCACTGTTTTGGGTTTTGGCCTGTAATTTCCCAATGAGCATCTGCCCTTTGCCCCATCTTCACCTCACCTGTATACTTAACGGGGTGTCTGCTCTGTTGACTCTGCCCTCAATACTATGTGTTACTTGAAAAATATACTAGTTATCTTCTTCTGTTATCTCAAAACACACACACACACTCACTCACTCACTCACTCACTCAGCACTTTCCAGATGGGAAGAAGAAAAAGTCCCCTCCGTTTTCCAGGTGGTTTCTGATGACTCAGACTTTGCCTTACTTAGCTCCAGGTTATCCTGTCTGCACTCTACAAATGTGTGCTGAACGTTAGGAGCTGAAGAAGAGAGATGATTTAATGACACTGCCCTCAAGGGTCTCCCTTTCTCAGTCAGTAGGGGAGATGGCCCTGAAAACAGCCATACAACAACGGGACGGGCGTGTACCATGCAGCCCCGGAACACAAACATATGAGGAAGCAGGTGAGAGCCCGGCTGGCAGACACACCAGCAGCGAGAAGGGTTCGTCCGCAAGCAAGTCCACGCTGCATTCAAAGACCAGCAAGCAGGCGAGAAGGGCTGACGTGGAGCAGGAACGCAGACCTGTGTTTCCCAAAGTTTAATATTCATACCCTTGGGCTTACTCATGATGGTGATACGTGAATACATTTTTTATTTATATTAATAGTATGCACTCATTTTCATGTGTCTTGAGGGGAAAAATAACCAGCACATCAAACCCAGGATTTCATGGATATAAACTGTATTTTAAAAATAAATTTAAATTAAAAAGGTGAACCAGAGTGGCTGGAGGGAAGTGAGGAAAGGGAACTGACAGAAAGGAGCACTTCTGCAGCAAAGGAAATGCTCTGTCTTGATCTGACTGATGGTTACTTGGGTAATTACAAATGCCAACATCTATCGTACTGCATACTTCATCTCTGTGCATTTTCTTATGTGTAAAGGATAACTCAATTTATAGAACAGTGAGCTGATGAAAATGAAAATTTTCAAGAGAAGTTAACAGTACAGGTGGCACCCAGACATGGCAGAACTCTTAAATGCAATGTGCAAATGACAAGTTCAAGACCAGCCCTGTACAATGAAAATATGTGAATCATATATGTAGCTTAAAATTTTCTAGTAGCTACATTTAAAAAAGTAAAAAATTGATATTTTTACTTAACCCAATATAACTTAAAATAGTATTGTTTCAACATGCAACCGTATTACTAACAAGATATATTTTTAAATTTCTTGTTCCAAGTCTCTGAAATCTGGGATGTGTTTTCTACTTGCAGCACCTCTTAGTCCAGACGAGCTACCCTCCAGTGTTCAACAGACTCATGTGATTGGTGGCTACCGTACCAAACCATGCAGCTGAAGACAATGAGAGAATATTAAAAGTTGTTAAAGAAAGAGGAACTTCCAGTCCATAAATACTAGTCTAGACCCCGGACTCTCTAAGGCATAGGTCTGTAGTTTAAATTTTAAAAAAAAAGACTATGGGCTTTTTCTAATTTAACAATAAAGCCAAGAAGTTTGTTTCATGAGTTTGGCCTAAAAATCGCTGTTTGGCAAACAACTGGTAATTATGATAGCCTAAAACTGACCCCTCCCAATGCAGTTCTCTGTGAAGTGAGCTGCAGTTACTGTCCTGGCAATCCCTGCAAGACTTCAGAGGCAGAAACGCTCTCCTGCGTTTCTATTTGATCCACGTCCAGAATCTTTTCCCCTATTGAAGGGAAATAAGCAGACTTAGTCATCCAATCCTGCAGTCTCAAAACAGGCAAGAAAGAAAAGTTATGGAGGGCTTCTTGCCACAGCAAGAAAGCCTCCCTGGAGAGAAGGAAAATAAAAAGTTTGGAAATTTGAAACCAAACATTTCCACGAGTTATATGCAAATACAGAGCCAGGAATGACGCCCTGGCCGAGCTCTCTTTCACAACAAAGTCACTAAAACAGGGTCCTCTCAACCTTTGTAAGCAGTCTCAGCTTCCACTGAAACCACATCACTTAATCTTCACCAAAAGGAAGCAGAGTGACCAGAGTTGGTTGCCTGGTCTTCACAGTAACTTCAGTTTCCATTAACATCCTTTTAGATTTGTAAAGTACATTATTGTCTCTGCCTTCTATTTGCTTTCAAATTCACTTCACTAGAGAAGCAAGATTACTACCTTCTCCTTAATAAAAGTGGTTTTTGTTGACTGTTGGTCTGTGTCAAGTTCCAACAACTTCACAGAATAAAAAACCACTCACGTGAAATAGGAAATTTAATTAACAATATGAAATGGGAACTTGGTCAACCTGTTTCAAAGTCTCACAGCTAATACAGAAGTGGTCTGAACTACAGATAAAATTGATCTAAGAAACACTCTTCAGATTGATAATATCAGAAACTTTATTGAAGGGATGATTCACATTTCCCTTCACAGAAATATTATATTCATGGCCTTTGAATCACTTCAACTTTAAACTCTAAATAAATGATATAAAATTACTTTAGCAGAGTGTCAAAGTCACTTTTAATATACTTCATGCTTTCAACTTTTTCTGCAATTCTCATTTTTCTTTAACATATGGAAGTCCCAATCAATTGGAAAAAGACATAGCTTTCAAGAACATTTGAAAAGATTAATGTGGTTTAAAGGAGGGCTTGACATTACTGAGATGACTTTCTAAATGAAAATCATCAGAGTCTTTCTCCCCGTACCTGTGCTAATTCTAACGGATTTGTGGAGACTTAGGAATTCCTCTCCTTTAGTTTGAAGCCTAGGAGATCATGTTTTCTTTTTAAGTGATCGAGTATACCTTATTTTTCCTCTGTACTTAAGAACCTCAAACAGAAAATAATGCTGATACCCGAGTAAATGTTCACACTGAGAAACGAGAAAGGAATTCTAATCTCATTTAGAGTTGATACCTAGATCTGTTTACTATTCTTGACTAGGAGCAGGACTATTGTTTCTAGAACAAAATACCTAGCTGAACTCTATCTTTAATCACATGCTTTAATTCCTACATATATCCAAGGAAGGAAAGAAAACCAGCCATTAGTGACCACGTCATTTATGTGTGCTCTCCTCAACACACCAAGGGTTTGGTTAGTGGCTTCTGGCAGGAGACCCTGTCCTGGCTGGGCAGCATCCATAGCCTTACATCCCCCACTCTCCTGGCACATGGCCCAAACCTGAGATGAGAGCTCCAGGAACACTCGACACTGATGACAATGAGCTAGAGACGGACAGAATTTTTTAAACACGCAATCTTCTCCAAAGATGATTAGGCAAAAAGCAGTGTTTTGTCAAGAAGGCAAAAAGTAATTCCCAGAAACACCCTCTGGTGTCTACACAAAACACTACTGCAAAAGCAGGAAGAGCAGGAACCTGCACATTAACAAACAGGGCAGCCACTCAGCAAACAGCCCGGAACTGCTGCAAACAAGGCACTCTCCGTGAAAAACTCAACAGCCACCAAAACCCAAGCAGATAATGAGGGTTGCGTTCAGAATGCAGCGTGGCTGTGAGCTGGCTCAGCAGCAAGGATAAAGCACGGCAGAGGAGTAATGTGGGACCACAAGGTAACCAAGCACACGGAACACTCCCTCAGAACTGACAGTGGAAAACCGGTGGCTTGTTCCTGGAGATCTGGGGGGTCTGCTGAGTCGGGGGTACATCTCCCATTAAAGCAGGCACAGGTGGAATGTCACTGAGAAGACACCACCCTCCCCATTACCCAAGAAAATAAAAGGATCTCTTTATATGTGAGACATAGACACACCACGCTCTGAGAACAGACCCTCCATACAGGGTACTGTCCCCATCCTCTGCCAGATGCAGAACACTCTAAGGGGTTTTTCAAACTGCCCCCATTTTCAGGCCAGGTGTGTGTAACAGGATGTACAGACATACATAGATACTCTATTCTTAGTGAGAAAACCTGTTGTTTTGAGACACTGTGACAGTGCATAAGAAAACATCCTGCACTGCCACACATTCACAACCAAGAAGACACCCCGACAGCCCAAAGGCCAGTGCAAAACTCAACAGCACGGCCTCCCTGAGGCCGAGGGAGGGCACAGCAGGGCCACTTCAAAGCGAAGCTTCCCCGAGTAGCCAGTCTTCCCAGCAGACACAGTACCTGTGCCAGAGAGCATGCCAACTAACAGCAGCAGTGCTCTTCAATCTTTGGAGGAATCAGTGATCAATTTGTAAATGTCCAACATACGAGAAAGATCATCTGTAAGAGAACCCAACTGTGGGGACTTACATACCTCCATGTCTGGCCTAAATTTATCTTCAAACACGGCCATTGCTGCCAAGGAGCCCGAACCTATAGGAAAGAAAAGATGCATGTTTATTTAGCATATTTGCCAACTCTCAGCTTCTCCCTCTCAAGTTTACTGTGGGGCAGCGAAAATGGCAAAACACACCCCATGTCACATACAAGCACATCCAAGTATAAACATTAATATGACAGAGCCACAAAAATCAGGCCAACACCGCTCTTCTAAAGCCTGGGGTCTCACTCACCACCATCTCAGGTAAACCTGCAACTGGCCCCACTTCTAACCTACTCACAGGAGTAACTACAGATTATTCACAGTAAAGTCCTGAAGCAAGAAAACGAGGTTGNAACATTCAGAAAACGAAGATCATGGCATCCGGTCCCATCACTTCATGGGAAATAGATGGGGAAACAGTGGAAACAGAGTCAGACTTTATTTTGGGGGGCTCCAAAATCACTGCAGATGGTGATTGCAGCTATGAAATTAAAAGATGCTTACTCCTTGGAAGAAAAGTTATGAACAACCTAGACATATTCAAAAGCAGAGACATTACTTTGCCGACTAAGGTCCATGTAGTCAAGGCTATGGTTTTTCCAGTAGTCATGTATGGATGTGAGAGTTGGACTGTGAAGAAGGCTGAGCACCGAAGAATTGATGCTTTTGAACTGTGGTGTTGGAGAAGACTCTTGAGAGTCCCTTGGACTGCAAGAAGATCCAACCAGTCTATTCTGAAGGAGATCAGCCCTGGGATTCCTTTGGAAGGAATGATGCTAAAGATGAAACTCCAGTACTTTGGCCACCTCATGCAAAGAGTTGACTCATTGGAAAAGACTCTGATGCTGAGAGGGATTGGGGGCAGAAGGAGAAGGGGACAACAGAGGATGAGATGGCTGATGGCATCACTGACTCACTGGACTTAAGTCTGAGTGAACTCCGGGAGTTGGGATGGACAGGGAGGCCTGGTGTGCTGCGATTCATGGGGTCACAAAGAGTCAAACACAACTGAGTGACTAAACTAAACTGAACTGAAGAAGCATTAAATATGAAACAGGGTTAATAATGAAAGCTCCTTCTCTGTGTTTCCTCTTCAATGAAGTCTCTCCATGTCCCAAACTCCATTCAGGCCACTCAGCGAGTATCACTAATCACCAGTCTTATACCAGGCCCTGGGGACATAGAGAGACCCTTTGAGCACTAACTATATGCAAAGAATCTGACCATTTAGTGTCACATTTTCTGAGTCTGACTCTAGGCTCAGTGCAAGGAACACGAAGTTAAAGCGCCTACCCGTGAGGACTTCTCCAGTTATTGTCACTTTTCACACCATCTACTGGGAAGCTGTTGACCCATCTGTCTCTTCTTCCAGGCTGTGATCTATTTCAGAAAAGAGGCGTCTCTGTGGTGGCAAGCCTCAGGGTTGAACATACCGCAACACTGTTTCTAAGACAGGCTTCCCTATTAGTGGACAGTCCTGAGAGCCCCTCAAGCATGTGTGCCCACTGAGCTCCACCCTTAAGAGAATAATATCCAGCAGGCTGCAGGTGGCTGCCCCCAGGCAACAGTCTCTGCACACCCTGCCATCGCTCCGTCAATGTGGACAGTGCCCAGGCAGCCTGGTGCAATTCCTGCAGACACAGCGGTCTCCTTTCCTCCTGGGAGGGTGTGCAGCTGGTACCACTGTCTACATCTACCAAATACATGGGTCTGGGGATGGGGTTCCCTGGGGCTTTAAGACGAAAGACAGGCTGCAGCTGAGGACCTTCTGTCCTGGAGAGTCTGAAATCAGACTGCCCTTACCTTGGGCTGATGAGGTTTCCCACTGGAGATGTGGTGCTAAAGCGTTCAAGGACCAGGTTCAGGGACCCACACCCTGACATCCCAGCCAAGGGATCTGATGAAGACTGGATGGACGAGCTGTCCGGCTTCGCACAGGGGGACTCCTCACAGCTACTTACTACCCCAGCTCCCAGGCCCTGGTCTCATACCTTACAGACTGGCCCACACACAGCTCCATCCTGAGGTTGCTCTGTCCTCCAGTCACCATTGAAGCACAGCTGAGCCAGTCCCCTGGGGCAGACAGAGCAGCGCCCCGCACACGTGACCCAGAGCAACCTCCGCCCATCCCCCTTCCTGATCCCAAGGAGACCTTCTGGGGCTCCCGTTATACTGATGCAATGGTTCTTCTGCTCTTCTGGGACACACACACTTGGAAAACCTGAGGAAAGGATTGGATGGTCTCTCCTCAAAATGCATACACACACACACACCCCTACATATATATATATATATATATGTGTGGGGGGGTGCATATATATATATATATATATATATACACACAGAATTATTCCCATAATTTTTGCATGTTACATATTCTTTAAAACCCATCCATGAAGTCCAGGTTAAAAACTCTTGTTTTTATATCTTCCCAGTAGCTAGCAGCCCTGGGTTCTTAGCAAACTTCCTTCTCAAAGTCCCCAAAGTAGAAGCCAATTTCTCCATCTGAAACCTCCTGCCCCCATGGGGTCAGAGCTGAGCTCTGTCTCCCGGGGAAGGAATAAACAGTTAACACAACCCCAGGGCCAAGTGGCCTGTGACCTCACACACAGCGTGGAGGACCGTGGCTGGGCGCATTCGACCCTTGTCACAGCTGTCAGGCTCTGCTCGACCCAGACCTGCCAGCAGGACAGACTGCTATCTTTGTGGGAGGAGTTCATGGCACTCTGTCACTCACAGGCATTCTCTCTGGGTTTCACTCAGAGACGGAGGGACGTATCCGAGTGCTGTAGAAATCCCTCATTCTGAGTGGGCCCAGGAATTTGGGATGAAAGTTGTGGAGGGGGGAGTCTCATCAAGGGGACATGTGTGCAAACACACACAGGCATATACAGTTCTTTCTGAGCCCAGGGCAGCGACAGCAAATGAGCCATTTCCTCAGGATGGCTTGGCCCAGCTCAGACCTTACTATGACATAATTTAAGTGGCAGAGTCTTCATC
The DNA here is from genome assembly GCA_006410735.1 of Raphicerus campestris. NCBI lineage: Eukaryota > Metazoa > Chordata > Mammalia > Artiodactyla > Bovidae > Raphicerus > Raphicerus campestris. The sequence goes on from SJYW01007249.1 coordinate 1,796,208, forward strand.
CCAACTGGCATTACTTGTGTAGGGATTGTGTGTCTAGAAGGTGCTATGGGGGGCTAGGCAGCCCCTGAGGTCTGGGCTCATCATGTGCCCTAACCCAGTGGTATTATCCATGCCCAACTAGTCTCTTAGCCCATCTAGCCAAGCATCCAGGACACAGGTGACATGGCCAGAAAAAGGACACCTTTCACCAAAGTCCCAGAATGAAGGTAACTCCTCTCATCAATCAGGTGGCCCCTGAGTATGTTGGGGGAGGCGCTTTCCTGTGCGGGGTGTGTGGGTGTGGGTGTGTGTGTGTGTGAGTTTACACATCAACAGGCCCCTAGTATAAGGGATCACAAAGAGTCGGTCACATGACTGACCACACACGCATGTACCCTCTGGGCTATAGAAACAGATTGGAGAAGAAAGAGGCGACTTGAAGAGAAAGAAGAACAGCTACTTTAGAATCAGACACTTGGACCCAGATTCAGGGCCAGACTCCTGTGCCTAATCCCCGTGTGACCTCAGGAAAGGCACTTCATGTCTCTGAGCCTGTTTTTTCTTCTGTGACAGGGGAATCAGAACCTCCCTCTGAGGTCTGGTAGAAATAAATATGAGGCTTGAAGGCGAGGTGTCAGCATCACGCCTGGTACATCACAGGTGGTTAAGACCCATCTTTTGCTTTTCTGTCCCTTGCTCTAGTCTATGCAACTCCTGATGGAATCATCTCAGTGAAAAATCTGGCTCTGGCTTTTTAAACCCTCCATCGACCCCAGAGTCTACCAGTTTTGTGCTTCCACATCCTACAAGAGGAAAGTGACTGGCGCCACTCAGAGCTCTCCCAAGCTCTCAGGGAGGACTTGGGTGGTAAAACTGAGGATACTGAGTTTCCCCAAATGTAAAGCTGCCTCTCGCTATGCATCACCAGCAGAGCCAGACCTGTCTTCCCTGCCAGACCCCAAGCTCCTGCTTCTTAAACAATCTAATCCATTTTGTTGAAAGCAAGAGACAAGAGGGCTTTAAGGAATAGGAAGGCAGTTTTCCTAGGACCTTCACATAGTCACAGTAAAGCAGTGTATGTCTCCAGTGGCATTTCTTCTGGGATTGTTCACAAGGAACATAACTTAGTTTTTTGCAGCATTTTAAAGACTGTTGTTCTTTTGTTGTAAGTGGGACTGAAAATGTGCTTCTAGGTACCTACAGGGTCCTGTTTGACTGATTCTGATGGGACCTCTAAAAAGAAAGCATCAAGCTTGAATGGGTCCCGGATGGAAAGTGGGCCAAATGGTGAGTGAGCAGCTCAGACCCTGAGCGCTGGACCTGCCATGGTCTAAAGGTGGTCACTGAGAGTGAAGGGGACCTTCTCCCTGGGAGCTCCCCTGTGATCACAAAGGATGGGGTCAGAACGGGAAGGGGAGCTTACTAGAACACCCTCACTTAAAGAGAATCCTAGATTCAAATCCACCTGATGAGTCCCATATTACAGATGAGGGAACTGAGGCTCAGAGATGTGAGGTCACTTGTCCAAGGTTATGCAGAGAGTAAGTGCTGGGGCCTGGGTTCCAGCACGTACACCTGTAGCTGCCACACCAGGTGGACGTGTCAGAGGAATCGCCTCCGACTTGTAGACCGAGGGTCCCCATGTGGAATGACAAAGACTCCAGCCCTTTATTCCACAGCATCCTGAAACCCTGCCAGGAAGCAGCTCCCCTGAGCACTGGTTTTGCAGTGACAGTGGGTGGCAGGGCTCCCAGGTGGCCAAGAGTCTCCAATCCTGGCACATCTGAGTGTAGATAAGGAGAAAAGCAATCACACAGAGAATTTTTTTCCAAGTGTGAAATTTCACATTTCCTATTACTTGTCACTGATCCAACCGTGGCCACAAGTCACTGGTCTCATGTCGTGGGGCTATACCTGAGGTCATACACCTGTAAGTGGCAGAAGCAGGCCTCTGTCTGCATCTGAGACTCCTGCTGTTTCCAGGGGACCTCCTTTTCAGATGCAGCAACTAAGCCCACACAGCCCTACCCTCATTCAGATAACATAGCGGGCAGACACAGCAAGCATATAAGCAGAAGGGGGTCTCAGATGGAGACAAGCTCTGCTGAGAACAATGAAGCAGAGTAAGGGAGACGGAGATGGATAGGCCAGCAACTATTTGATGAAGGTAGTTGGGGAAGGCCTCTTCAACAGGGCAAACAAAACCTGAGCAGAGACCTGGGGGGAGGGAGGGAGGGGGAGGGAAGCCACCTGGCTTTCAGGAAGGAAGAGCAATCCAGTCCGAGCAGTAGGTGCAGGGACCCCAGGGGACGGGCAGAGAGTGCTTGGTGAGGGGAAGGAAGGGTGAAAGGCCCCATGGCTGGGGCTCAGGAGTGATGGCGAGAGTGGGGCAGAGCTGGTTCCTGCAGGTGGCAGAGAAGCCTGTCCGCAAGGTGCTCTCTTAGAGCGGAGGGCTGGAGTTTCTCTCCAAGCCCAGGGCCCTGGCCAGGTGCTGGTGCCAGGACAGAGACGCAGAGGGGCTGAGGCTTCTGGGAGTTCAGCAACAGAGGGCAGGTGCTCTGGGACTCAGGAACTGGGCTTCCAGGAGAAGGAGAACAGGGGGGGGGGGAGCCCTAAGAGCTGGGAGGACCGGGGAAGGAGTCCATGAAGAAGGGCTGGGACCAGGTCCAAGCAAGAATGGCTTTAAGACGGACCTTCACACAGCCTCCTTCTGGCCCCAACTCCACTCGGGAGTGGCCACAGAGCTGTGACATAGACCCAGCTGCAAGAGAAGATCGTACAGGGACAGGGAGCCAGGCATCCTGTACGAAGTAAAACACTCAAAAGCCAAGGTCTTACACCTGAAAAGTCAACTGGAATCTCCTCAAAGTAGCCCTGCACTGTTGAAGAAAAGGAGACAGGGTATGTGCGTGTGTGTGCGTGCATGTTAGTTGCTCAACTGTGTCCAACTCTTTGTGACTCCATGGACTGTAGCCTGCCAGGCTCCTCTGTCCATGAAATTCTCCAGGCAAGAATACTGGAGTGGGTAGCCAGTCCCTTCTCCAGAGGATCTCCCTGACCCAAGGATCAAACCCGGGTCTCCTGCATTGCGGGCAGAGTCTTTACCGTCTGAACCACAAGGGAAGCCTGAAGAAAAGGAGGCATGGACCTAAATTCTCAGTTTTGCATAAGTAGTCTTAGAAGAGTCACCTGACTGCTCTCTAAGTCTCCATTTCCTATAGGAAACAAGCCCCGCCCCATGGGGGTGTCATGGGGGATACACGTGATTGAGCTCCCAGCACGCACTGGCACACAGCAGACCCTCAGTAAAGGGTGGTCGTCCCTGCTACCACTGCAGTATATGGATGGACTAAGAGAGATGCCAAGGCCTTGGCTGATGTCAGCTGACCCAGTTACAACGCGTCATCAGAAAAGGTCAGCTCTGTGAAACAGGTCATGCAGTGATCACTGCAGCCCAGGGGCAGCCAGACAGCCCAAGAGAGATGGGAGACGAGGTTCCACCCACTCAGACCTGCTGGGATTCAGCACTCCCGTCTTTCACTGCTGTGCTGAGAATGCTCGTTCCCACCCTGGAAGAAATAAATAGGGGGGTGGGGGTGAGGGGGTCTGTACAAATATATAAACCCATATGTGCACACATATGGATTTACTGTAGTCAGTTAAAGGGAGCATTTGGGGTGTTTTAGTTATTCTCAGACAACTAAAGACCAAGGGACCCTCACATACAGCCCTGGCATCCCTGGTCTGGCTGGTCCTAAAAGAGCATTTAAATAAAAGCAGTCACTCCCTTCTCTATCCCTTGAGAGACACTAGCTGCCTGGATGAAGCTGGCAGCAACAGAGCTCCTGCCCCAGCCCCCAGTCTCAGTGGCCCACCCCACTGAGTCACCTGGGTCCCCTCTTCTCATCCCCTGTGATTCCTGTCACAGTCCCTGAGTTTCAAATCCTGCTCAGAAGGCTTGACAAACTATTGTAACCAAAGTGAGAACACTGATAATCTTGCAAAATGAGCCTCCTAGGAAAAGGATCTGCACTTTCTCAGTCTTACCAACTTTAGCTGAAGAGGTGATGCTGTCATGGGGGGACTTTAGACAGGCTTCCCCATGGCCACTGCCTCCTCTGGCCTGGTTTAACAGCTCCGCTCTGAAGGCCTGTCTCCTGCCAGCAATCCCCAATGTGGCAGAGCCCTAGAGATGCTGGTAGAAGGATGACATCCTCAGACACAATGCCGGGCTCCAGAGAATGTCTCAGGAGCCATGGGAGGCCAGGTTCTTTGAACATGATTGCCCAAGACCCCACCTATCCCCAAGCTGGGACCTTTCTCACCAACTAGCCCAAAGCCCTTTCTGTACCATTAACCCAAGACAGACAGCAACTGCATTTCATGGTTGAAAAAGCCAGTGACGGGCTAAGTGGTGTTTGTTATCTAACCAAATTGTAGAGGAAATGATGTGTGAATGAGAAAATTCTAACACAGCCGTGGCTCACTTCTGACAGTGTCGATTATGGTTTTGTTTGAGCACTTGTGCATTCTAATGAACTGTCTTATGGAATTATTAATTGGACCTGGGATTTCCAGGGCTTTTCCACTGCTCTAACTCCTTCCTAGCAGAGATGACATGTCTTTGGGTGTCTTGACTACAAAGGTTGGTTTTCCACTTGAAGATCCTGAGGCTAAAGATCAGAATAAACCAGATTCAGACATGCAAGCTGAAATAGGGAGAGTAGCTTTTGGTCTTTCTACCAAGTTGAGGACACAGAGAAGCAAATTCTTGAAATTATAGGGATATAGAATAAAACCGATTCAGGGGCACTGATCTGTGGCTTTTCATTAGGAAAGCGGTCCAGTTGAGAAATAAGTCAGAACCAGTGGCTCAATTGTCCAGGAGCCGAGCACTAGTCATCTGAGATTAGGGAAGGAACGCTGGACCCATGAACTCCCCTAAACACAGACCAGGAAGACCTGGCAGAGGCCCCAGGCCCCTGTCCCTCAGGACATCCAGTGTCTGCTCTCCCAGTTCTGGCTGCACCAGCACCTCAAGTCTGCTTCTGTCCCATTCCCTCCCTAGGGACACTGCTATCACAGTTGAAGGATCCTGTCAGCCCCCCTGGATGAAACCAAGCCCAGATCTGCTGCTGCTGGCAATGGAGAGGATGTTCCACACTGGGAATAAAGAGGTTCCCTGGGACCTGCCGGCCACTGCCGCATGCAGTCTTACAGATTGTGCCCTGATCGTGCACCCCTGCCATTCAGCCCATGCCCGCTTGCCTGCCAGAGAGGTATGTGTCAGTCAGGGCCCCACAGGAAGCTAGCCAAGAGGGCTTAACAAGGAACCCTTCACAAAGGAGGGAAGGGTTGACGGAAGTCAGCAAGGGCTGGAGGCAGCCTGGGCTAGCAAGACAGGGGCTATCACAGACTCAGGTCAGAAAGGGTTATGGAGGGGAGTCCCCCAGAAAGGAGCAGGATCTGTGGGTGTGAGGAGAGAGGAAGAACACGGCCACTGTACCCCTAGCACGAAGAGGTTTGGACAGGAAATGGCCAGTCTTGGCTTAGCTCTCCTGCTGGTGCCACCCACTGGCTATGCCCAGCTGGGAGCCCAGCCAGCGGCATGGAAGCTTGTTGGATGCAATCCACGGAGGTCAGCCTACTGTGACCCAGGGCATCATCAAGAAAAGTGGGGAATGAATGCTGACAAAGTGGAGGGGCAAAGCAGACCCTCCCAGGCCTGGAACCCATTCTCTGATTCCCACAAAGGGCCACATGGTTGAACCTGATTCACATCTTCTTTTCACTCCCTGTGACTGTGTTTCATCTTGCCCTTGGGGGATCTCTCCTGGTTGCCCCCCTGCCCACCACACTCTATGCACTTTTCCATTTATGTGTATCTCAGCCCCATCCCCGTGTCAGGATAAACCTTAGGAAGAATGGGTGGTGACCCATCCAGCAAGCTGCAATCAGGAAAACCTGGACACCAGGTCTCCTTGGGATCACTGGCAGCCTGGGAACCTACTACTCTCCTTCCTGGGAGCATGTGGAGCTTGTGGTTAAGAATGGGCCCTGCCTGCTGTGCAAGGGCCAGCAGCAGTTCCCAGTGCCTGCTGGGGACCGGCTTCTCTATCCTAGGAGAAAACTGGAGCAGGGCTGCCAGCCAAGCACCCGACAGGAGATGCCAAACACGTCTTCCAAGGCCGAGGGGGCAGCAAGGACTGCAGGGAGCCACCAACCGTCCTTCCTCTTCCCAAGAAGGTGGGCCTCCGGAAGGAGGAGGCCTGAAGGACAGAGCCCTGGGCAGTGTTCCTGAGTGATGTTTTAACAAACACTCCTAAATAGCTTATAATTGCAATGCATGCCCAGTAGGCACTGTTTATTTTAAAAGCTTTATGAAGATCTTCCCATTTACTCCTCATAAGAAGCTATGAGGGAGGTATGGTTATCTTCTCCATTTTACAGATGAGAAAAGTGAGGCACAAAGGGGTTAATTAACCTGCCTTAGAGCACATGGGGAGCAAATGGTAGAGCAAGACTCAGACTCAGGCAACCTGGCACCCAGAGGTGTCCTCTTAGCTTCTGAGCTAGCGGGAGCACACTGACTGCCATCCCTGCCAGCCACAGACATGAACTGCCACCCAGACACATGGCCTACTTCCCACTCCTTCCAGACTGGATATTTAAGGCATCGCTGGAAAGACTTCTGCCAGTCATCAAATGAAAGTGAACAATCTCGGAGGTGACCCAGGACCTCTCTGCCCTGCAAGGAAAAATCGTGGGCTGTCTCTGAGAGGAGGCCTCTGAAATGGATATGAGCATGTGGGGGTTCAGGAGGGAGAGCTCTGAGGACCCACCTTTCCTGAAGGGAGGGAAGAAGTGGGACTGGGCAGAGTTAGAAGTCTCAACAGAAGCCACAGCTGTCCCTGAGGTGAGTATTAGAGGGGGTGATCTCACACAGCTGGGGTGAAGGTACCCTATATCAGCAGTCATTTCATGCAGAACAGCCCAAGGAGGCACCATGGCCTGGGCAAGGCAGCCCTCTCCATCGACACACTCCCTCAACAGCGGGGCTTTCTGCCAGCAGTGCTCCCAGAGGGTGGAAACGATTTCTTTGTTCCTGGAGGGGATCCAGGACACACATCACCATGCCCATCATAAGCTGTAAATCAGAAACCTGCTGCCTAGCCTTGGCCACCCAGGAAGCCTCTCCAAACGTCCTTGTGTCTGGCTACTTGGCTATATCAACCAGGACACAACTCCAGAGCTATTAGGAATCCCGGGTTCCCTTGCCCTAAACACAAGGCCTACATGCCCTGGCTCTCTTCTGTGCCCCATAATGGGTCCCACGTGGGCTGACACCCATACTCCCAAGCCAGAAGTTTTCTAAGGGTCTTGAAAGATCACACTTTTCTGAATACTCACAGGGGTAACAACTAGCAAACATCAGAAATAACCAGAAACGTGAAAACAGGAGAGTCTGTCTGGAGCTCTGAAGGCCTGCAGGCCCAGCTCGGCTCTTGGCCACCGGCTGGGCTTGTTCCTCATTCCCTGGCTCTTTGGTCTGTGCCCTGGGCTCCCCCAACCCCTCCAGGCAGACTCATTCTCCAGCTCTTGTGGACTCTGTAGGCCTCACCAGAAAGGCCACAGGGATGTTTTGAGAGGCCGAGGGGAGTTTTGCTTGCATCTCAGAAGAAATGCTAGGCAAGACAGCCACTTTTCTGAGCTCCTATCTTACCACTGAACTGTCCCCTTCCACAATCAGAAAATGTCAGAGAAAATCCCCATGGAGAGAATCTAAAGAATTATTCGAAGCCACCTTCATCTAACATAATTTACACCACAATCACAGTGGCTTCTGACAGCAGCTTAAACGAAGGGAACTGGTGAGTGGCTCAGACACGCACTCCGGGAGGAGCAAGCAGCGCCCCATCGGACGAGAAGCCCAGCGCTTCTCCATGCAGACCCAGGCAGTGGCCCCTGCTCCTGCAGTCCTGGCGCCCTGCTGGGGACTCTTCCACCATCACCCCCTTCATAGGGGGCCCAAGACCAGCTGACCCCAGAGTCCACCCCCAAGAACACTTTCTTAAGGTCCAAGAAAAAGCAAGAACCAAAGAACAGGGACACGGGTGGTTCAAAAGTGGGGAAAACCCTAGCACCACATCAGCCACGCTCGGGAGAGATGGCGGCACCCTCCTGACCTGAGAAGGGAGGCTCCAGGTCTCTTGTCTTACAAGAGTCCTCCTCCTGAGGTGCTCCTCGCCCCAGTCCAGAGAATAAGTAGTAGATCAGACANACAGCAGAACGTTCACTTAGTTCTAGGGTGTCTTCCTCTAAACGAGGCTGAATGGCAGTTCAGGAGGTGAGCACCTCAGTAATGCGGCCCTCGGGCTGACGGCCCGCGCCGGAGCCGGGAGCCTTCTCCCCGGCCGCGTCCGCACGCCGCCTTCCCCAGGGCCGGGCGCTTCGGGGCAGAGTGGCGGGCTCAGGGCTGCAGCGGCGGGGCTGGGGCAGTGGGGAGCCCCCCGTGTAGTCCTCCCGAAGGTACTGCCTCCCGCCCGCAGCCGCGCCCCGCATGCCTGCTGAGCGCCCCGCCAACACCCCNTCCGCACGCCGCCTTCCCCAGGGCCGGGCGCTTCGGGGCAGAGTGGCGGGCTCAGGGCTGCAGCGGCGGGGCTGGGGCAGTGGGGAGCCCCCCGTGTAGTCCTCCCGAAGGTACTGCCTCCCGCCCGCAGCCGCGCCCCGCATGCCTGCTGAGCGCCCCGCCAACACCCCGAGCACGCTGGCCGCCGCGCATGCCCCCTGCCTCCGGGGTCCTTCCGGCGCTCTCCCTGGAAAGGACCCCCTTCAGGAGGAAAGCACGTGCCATGGGGTCTGAGCTGTGCTTGAAACTGTGAGTCACTGGGAGTCGTGGCCTCGTCTGGGGACGGGGGTTGGCTTGTCCGATGTACCTGGCCATCTTAGTGTCCTTTTTGCACAGGGAACAAGGAACGTAGCTACGGGAACAGCCCCCAAAGTCGCTGGCCCGCAGAGCCCGCAGGCAGGAGGCCTCACGGTGGGCGGGAGGCGGCGGAACCGCAGCGGCGCCTAAGGCCGCTCTGCCGGGCGCACCCAGCCCCCGACCCGAGGGGAGGGGCAGCCCTCCGGGGCCAGAACAGCCCCGTGTGCGGAGCCCACCCCCCAAATCGGAGGCAGGACCACCTCCAGCGGAGATGGGGATTGTCCTAGCCCGGGCTTGAGAGGGGCGTGGAGGGAAAATGGTTCATGTTTTTCAAGGACTCAGAGAACGTGCGCCTGGCTGAGCGCTGCAGGACAGGGCCCTGTCCCTCCTCGCTTCCTCCCCGCCGCTCCGGCCCTCGGGGCGCAGGGACCGGCGTGAGGAGGTCGCTGGACCACCCTCATCAGCGCTCAAGCCTCGTCTTGAGAAACAGGCATCCTTCTGGGAAGGATGGGAGGTCTGGAGCCCAGCTGTCTGGCGAACGTCTAGTCATTCAGATCACCGTCCAGTGCGCGGGGCCTTTGAGAAGAGAAGCTGCCTGGTTCCCCTTTTTAATTCCATTGTTGGGGAGGGGCCCAGCTTCGAAGAACCGGAAGCTGAGTGAAGTCTGCCAACAGGTAGCCCTGAGTCGGTTCAGGACCGAGGGAAAACGCGTGCAGAGAGCTCTGGGCAGCGGGTGATTCCTGCGCACGCGGGCTCTTCTCGGGCGGGTGCCTGCGAGGCTGCCGGGGCAGGCGGCACGAGGTGAGGCGGACCCGGTGCAGCCGCGCGCAGGCGCTTCCGAGCCCGCGCGCCGGGGCTGCAAGCGGAGGGCAGCCTGAACCCCGCGCGGACGCTTGGCCCTGGGTCCGCTCGTGGCTCTCATGTAGAGGGGTTTTTGTTGTTTTTCGGACGTCAGCGGCACAGTTGTTCGTGGGCTGTGATGCACCGAGTCAGCAGGGTTGCATCTGAGACCTGTTCCTCCTCCACGCGCTGTGAGGATGGGAGGGGAGAGGGAAGGTGGGCATCGTCCACACCACAGCGGCTTAGGTTCCGCCACCAGAAGAGTCGAGAGGGCCGCTGGAGTGTAAAAACACGCCACGCAGTCGGTGACCCTGCTTGGGCAAATACAGGTGAAGCTCACTGCCTTTTGCTTAACAGCGCTACGGGCTCTGAGATTCCTCTGCCTGATGGCCTTCAAGTATTGAACTAGGGTCCGCGTTGGAGGTCTGTGTGAAGCTGACCACAGGCGTAGTGAGCTGAGGAGAGGCTTTGGAAAGACGTCAGCTGCAGGCAGTGAGCGGGCTGGGCCGCTGCCCTGCCTCTGGCAGAGTTTCTCTGTGGGCTTCGGGAGAGGATAGGAATGGGGGTAGGAATCCTCCGGGGGTGCANTCAGGCGTGGCAGTGGACATGTGAACGTTCTTGCTCTTTTTAAATTAAAATTAATCGTCTTAAAAAAAATAGTTTGGGCTTCCCTGGGGGCTGAGACGGTAAAGAATCTACGTGCCACTTGGGGGTCTCAGATTCCATCCCTGGGTTAGAAAGACCCCCTGGAGGAGGGCATCAACCCACCCCAGGGTTCCTGTTTGGAGAATCCCACGACGAGGCTACAGTCCACGGGGTCACAAAGGGTCAGACACGACTGAGCGACAAACCCTGGGCACAGCAGAACGTTCACTTAGTTCTAGGGTGTCTTCCTCTAAACGAGGCTGAATGGCAGTTCAGGAGGTGAGCACCTCAGTAATGCGGTCCTCGGGCTGACACCGGCGTGTGCGTCCCGGAGTGGGCCCGCGCCGGAGCCGGGAGCCTTCTCCCCGGCCGCGTCCGCACGCCGCCTTCCCCAGGGCCGGGCGCTTCGGGGCAGAGTGGCGGGCTCAGGGCTGCAGCGGCGGGGCTGGGGCAGTGGGGAGCCCCCCGTGTAGTCCTCCCGAAGGTACTGCCTCCCGCCCGCAGCCGCGCCCCGCATGCCTGCTGAGCGCCCCGCCAACACCCCGAGCACGCTGGCCGCCGCGCATGCCCCCTGCCTCCGGGGTCCTTCCGGCGCTCTCCCTGGAAAGGACCCCCTTCAGGAAAGCACGTGCCATGGGGTCTGAGCTGTGCTTGAAACTGTGAAAGTCACTGGGAGTCGTGGCCTCGTCTGGGGACGGGGGTTGGCTTGTCCGATGTTCCTGGCCATCTTAGTGTCCTTTTTGCACAGGGAACAAGGAACGTAGCTACGGGAACAGCCCCCAAAGTCGCTGACCCGCAGAGCCCGCAGGCAGGAGGCCTCACGGTGGGCGGGAGGCGGCGGAACCGCAGCGGCGCCTAAGGCCGCTCTGCCGGGCGCTCCCAGCCCCCGACCCGAGGGGAGGGGCAGCCCTCCGGGGCCAGAACAGCCCCGTGTGCGGAGCCCACCCCCCAAATCGGAGGCAGGACCACCTCCAGCGGAGATGGGGATTGTCCTAGCCCGGGCTTGAGAGGGGCGTGGAGGGAAAATGGTTCATGTTTTTCAAGGACTCAGAGAACGTGCGCCTGGCTGAGCGCTGCAGGACAGGGCCCTGTCCCTCCTCGCTTCCTCCCCGCCGCTCCGGCCCTCGGGGCGCAGGGACCGGCGTGAGGAGGTCGCTGGACCACCCTCATCAGCGCTCAAGCCTCGTCTTGAGAAACAGGCATCCTTCTGGGAAGGATGGGAGGTCTGGAGCCCAGCTGTCTGGCGAACGTCTAGTCATTCAGATCACCGTCCAGTGCGCGGGGCCTTTGAGAAGAGAAGCTGCCTGGTTCCCCTTTTTAATTCCATTGTTGGGGAGGGGCCCAGCTTCGAAGAACCGGAAGCTGAGTGAAGTCTGCCAACAGGTAGCCCTGAGTCGGTTCAGGACCGAGGGAAAACGCGTGCAGAGAGCTCTGGGCAGCGGGTGATTCCTGCGCACGCGGGCTCTTCTCGGGCGGGTGCCTGCGAGGCTGCCGGGGCAGGCGGCACGAGGTGAGGCGGACCCGGTGCAGCCGCGCGCAGGCGCTTCCGAGCCCGCGCGCCGGGGCTGCAAGCGGAGGGCAGCCTGAACCCCGCGCGGACGCTTGGCCCTGGGTCCGCTCGTGGCTCTCATGTAGAGGGGTTTTTGTTGTTTTTCGGACGTCAGCGGCACAGTTGTTCGTGGGCTGTGATGCACCGAGTCAGCAGGGTTGCATCTGAGACCTGTTCCTCCTCCACGCGCTGTGAGGATGGGAGGGGAGAGGGAAGGTGGGCATCGTCCACACCACAGCGGCTTAGGTTCCGCCACCAGAAGAGTCGAGAGGGCCGCTGGAGTGTAAAAACACGCCACGCAGTCGGTGACCCTGCTTGGGCAAATACAGGTGAAGCTCACTGCCTTTTGCTTAACAGCGCTACGGGCTCTGAGATTCCTCTGCCTGATGGCCTTCAAGTATTGAACTAGGGTCCGCGTTGGAGGTCTGTGTGAAGCTGACCACAGGCGTAGTGAGCTGAGGAGAGGCTTTGGAAAGACGTCAGCTGCAGGCAGTGAGCGGGCTGGGCCGCTGCCCTGCCTCTGGCAGAGTTTCTCTGTGGGCTTCGGGAGAGGATAGGAATGGGGGTAGGAATCCTCCGGGGGTGCAGCGCTCGCATTCTGCTTCCTGAGGTCAGGGGCCCGGGCTCTCTTCCAGCCAGCCCCCTTCCACACCCCACGCAGTCTGGTCCTAAGCGGGGACTCAGATAGAGACCCTGGAGGTGGGGATCAGAACAGTTCTTTAAGTGGCGCTTTGCCGATGTAGCAGGTGTCCAAAGCAGCGTTTTCTCTTGGGCCTCTAGGTGGGAGGAAATTCAGCTCCAGGACACCATGTGGCCCGTGGACACAGAGCCCAGGCCAAGTTTTGGGGCCCAGGCTCACCTGCCCACGTCAGCTGTGGGTTCACTTGATTTCATGGCGGCTTTTCAGAGCCCCTGCGCCCGGCGACTGAGGGACTGGGTGGCTGCTCAGCCCTGAGGGTTCCGACAGGGATAAGCACTTCTTGAATTAATGTGATAAATAGGAGATGCTCAGCGGCCAGGCACGTCCCCTGGCTCACCTGTCAAACCTGATTATCTGGATGCTTATTCCTCCAGAGTCTTGGATTTCAAATTAAAAATATGCCTTCTGTTCCCCCTCTGATTCCTTTCTCAAGCCTCAGTTTGTCCATTTCCCTTGGAGGGATAATCCTCTTAACCCCCATGCACGCTGTAAGAATACATTTGCTTTCATGAGAAAGAAAAGGGTTGTTTTAAAAATAGGTTGGTCAGGACTAGCATTTCTAGTTTACCTACATAAATCAAAATCTATCTGGGCATTTACCATTTCAGTCCTATGCAACAGTAAGATGCAGGTTGTAATCAGATTTATCCATTCTAATTCACAGTGATGCTTAGCCCTTTCTTCCTCCACATTCTAACCCAGTGAAAGAGTGACACGTTTGCACTATTGCTAGGAAGAATGAAAGTGAAAGTTCAAGTTGCTCAGTTATACCCAAATCTTTGTGACCCCATGGACTATAGAGTCCATAGAATTCTCCAGGTCAGAATACTGGAGTGGGTCGCCATTCTCTTCTCCAGGGGATAGTCCCAACCCAGGAATTGAACCCAGGTCTCCTGCATTGCAGGTGGATTCTTTACCAGCTGAGCCACAAGGGAAGCCCTGTAGACATTAGCTATTAAGCATTTTTATCATTATTGTAAATCACCTGCTCTTGTTAATAAATATTGAATGCTCAAATACCCACCTCTCCCTCAGAACCTGAAGGGTGTCTGCCCCGTAAGATGTGTGTGAAAAGGGATCATCTAGGAAGGAAACAGTTGTTTCTGATGAACCTCAGGCACCTCCCTTTTTAAGGGGTTGTTATGCTGGAGCTGGGAAGCTTCTAGGTAAGAGCAGTGTTAATGCAGGTGTGCACCACGGCCAGTCTTAGTGCCAGTGGTGGGGAGGAGCCCTTTGAGACGGGGAAGGTTCTGGCCCCTGGGCCATTAGGGAAGGAGAGTAAGGCACCCAGATGTGGTTCCCTTGAAGGGGGCCACCCTCTTCCAGGTTTCATACCGTGACAAGTCTGCTGGCGGTGTGCATTCGCTCATCAGTCGTTTGTTCCACGAGCACCTGCCAAGCACATTTCAGGGGCCTGGCATTCTTAGCCCCTAAAATACCTAGCGGCGTCCCTGGTGGCTCAGCTGGTGAAGAATCTGCCTGCAGTGCAGGAGACCTGTGTTTGACCCCTGGGTTGGGAAGATCCCCTGCAGAAGGGAAAAGATACCCACTCCAGTATCCTGGGCTGGAGAATCCCATGGACTGAACAGTCCATGGGGTCGCAAAGAGTCGGACACGACTGAGTGGCTTTTACTTCACTTTCAAAATACCTAAATGGAGGACGTGACTCCTGTCTTCCAGAACCACCCAGTCTCATAAGAGAGACAGTTACATTAACTGTAACGTAAAGCAGTGTGGTCTGTGCAGGGATCACCGTGACCAGAGGAGGCTATGGGGCACTGAGGTCCCGAGGTCTAACGTTTTGCCTGNGGAGGACGTGACTCCTGTCTTCCAGAACCACCCAGTCTCATAAGAGAGACAGTTACATTAACTGTAACGTAAAACAGTGTGGTCTGTGCAGGGATCACCGTGACCAGAGGAGGCTATGGGGCACTGAGGTCCCGAAGTCTAACGTTTTGCCCGACGCTGGTAGGGAGGAGGAACCAAAGGCTCATGGCAGCCTTCCTGGAGGAGGCGGTATCGGAGCTGGATTCAGAGCCTAGATTTGCAGTTAGACTAGTGTCTGAGTCACCTGCTGGCTATATGCATTTGGGTCACTTACTAAATCTCAGTTTTGTCATCTAAACAATGCAGGTAACAGTGTTACCTGCCTCAGAGAATTGTTTAAAAATTAAATGAANGCTGGATTCAGAGCCTAGATTTGCAGTTAGACTAGTGTCTGAGTCACCTGCTGGCTATATGCATTTGGGTCACTTACTAAATCTCAGTTTTGTCATCTAAACAATGCAGGTAACAGTGTTACCTGCCTCAGAGAAGTGTTTAAAAATTAAATGAAGCAAATATACATAAAATGCAAACCAGAGTGCCTGGAACAGGCCTCTAAAACTGATCATCAAAAATGACAATCAAAACTCGCTCACTAAAACTGATACTCACCGCTGCTGGTGCCATCACTTGCCAGACCGTCTTCACAATGAAGCATTAGCATGTGGAGAATTACTGAGTTTAGTTGTGTATGCGAGTGAGTGAAGTCACTCAGTTGTGTTCGACTCTTTGCGACCCCGNAAGCAAATATACATAAAATGCAAACCAGAGTGCCTGGAACAGGCCTCTAAAACTGATCATCAAAAATGACAATCAAAACTTGCTCACTAAAACTGATACTCACCGCTGCTGGCGCCGTCACTTGCCAGACCTTCACAATGAAGCATTAGCATGTGGAGAATCAGCGCCGTCACTTGCCAGACCTTCACAATGAAGCATTAGCTTGTGGAGAATCACTGAGTTTAGTTGTGTATGCGAGTGAGTGAAGTCACTCAGTTGTGTTCGACTCTTTGCGACCCCGTGGACTGCAGCCCGCCAGGCTCCTCCGTCCATGGGATTCTCCAGGCAAGAGTACTGGAGTAAGTTGCCATTTCCTTCTCCAGGGGATCTTCTTCCTGACCCAGGGATGAAACCTGGGTCATTCAGGCAGACGCTTCACCTCCTGAACCGCCGGGGAAGCCCCAGTGTGTACAGATATCACAAAGAGAAGGAACTTTGACGTGATTTCTGAGAAGTGCGTTTGTGAGTCAAGCAGATCATCTGAAAAGCAGAATTAGCCCCTTGTCCAAAAGTCACAAATCCTTGCAGCCAAGGAGTTTGAGAATCTAGTAGAAAATGTGTAGAATTTTTCTAGAGCAGTGGTTTATTATTTTTCCTTTTTAAAAATGAAATATTTTAAGCATTTCTCAGTTTTGATTTCATTTTTGAGGTCAGTATCAATAGGTATAACCCACGTAAACAAGATCTCTTGAGAGGGCTTGCAATAACTTTGCAGAGTTCCCTGGTGATCCAGCAGCTGAGACTCCACACTCCTGATACAGAGGGCCCAGGTTCGATCCCCAGTCAGGGAAATAGATCCCACATGCCTTGGCTGAGACCGGGAGCAGCCAGATAAATTAATTAACTAAAGAAAATGACTTTGCAGAGTCCAAAGGGATTCTGAGATAAGAGGGCTCTGAGAACCTCTGTCCTAAAGAACAAGAGCTTCCTGGTCCCCTTTCCCCAGATCGCTGGGCTGCAGGGAGGCAGGACCGTTCAAGCTGGCTGAGCTGAGTAGACGAAGCCCGCAGGCTTCTCTTGACCCACCGTCATCTAATAACACCCTCTTCCCGTCTCTCCAGGTCGGGGCCTCAGTCTTAGCTGTACGTTGGTGTTCCTGGGACTATTAAGGAGTAGATGGCTGGCCCCACCCCTAGTGCCAGTGATGCTGTAGCTGGGGCATCATGGCCATGTTTTTCATCCATAAGTGATTCTAGTGTGAAGCCAAGGTTGAGAACCCCAGTTGGAGGCAGTCAGTGAGAAGGTAAGCCAGCTTAGTAACAGCGTCAGGATGTAGCAACAGCAGTTTCATTCATTTAGCTAATCGTTGCTATTAAAAATCTCAGAGAAGCTATGTCCATCCTTGTTATCAAAGTTAAAATGCTGATTTTCCATAAAGAGGTTGAAAACAGAGCAAGACCCTCAAAACCAACAGCAGTTTCATCATCTTGCTGCTTAATTTTTTTTTTTTTTTAAGTAGTCTGACACACTCGGTCTCCATATGGTCAGTTCTTAGCTGAACTCCATCAGCTCTCCTGCGTTACCTTTGAACTTGGCCTCGTGGGCGTCCTCACACGGCAGCGCTGACTCTGGAGGCCTCCCTGGTCCTTCTCCAGAACCTCCCTCTTAGGTGTCCCCATGGATGCTGTCTGTGTGGGGACTGTCCACAGAAGCTGGATTCTCAGGCTGGTCCCCAGCCCCCTCCCGTGTTTCACTTCCACCGACCCCCTCCCACTGAAGGACTTGAG
The DNA here is from genome assembly GCA_006410735.1 of Raphicerus campestris. NCBI lineage: Eukaryota > Metazoa > Chordata > Mammalia > Artiodactyla > Bovidae > Raphicerus > Raphicerus campestris. Next base: position 1,813,178 of record SJYW01007249.1, read on the forward strand.
TATATTGAGAAAAACCCACACATCCTTCATGTTGGGACTGTCAAAACACAATATGGATGGCCGGTTTATCACAGCAAATACTCTTAAAACTGAATAAACTGTGGCACGTTTGAAAGTCCCAGCGGAAACTATTTTTATGCTCATAGTCCTCTTACCCAGAGTAGACCCAACTCGGTTTATCTGAGTAGTCAGCGTGTATCTCTCTGTAATCACCATTTTCAACCTCATGATAAGTTGATAGTTACCACTGACAGGGCTGCAGTGTTTATCTCTGTATTACACTTGAGGATGAGTTATAAATTAAGAATGTTGCCAGTGAATATAAATATCACCAGTTTTCAATCTGGAATAACTGAGACTCCTCGGTTCTGAAACCATTCCTCCAAGAAGGGATGTGGGAGAGAGGTGGAGTGAGACCCCTTTTTCGGAATGTGGCTCCTGCCAGACAGGAGCTCCCCAGGTCAGCATGGGAGGGACGTGTGGTTTGACTCTTTTGATGTCTGAATAGCAGTCCTTTGGCCAGATCCCTCCGGCTAGTGAATCTTAACCGGACAGCGGCCTGCCCCAGCCCCTCAGAAGAGCAGCTTTAACAGAAGAGTGAGGCGGGCGTAGCCTCTCTGCTGTGCCCTGACCTCCAGCATGCTGGTGTGAGCCTCGGCGGTAGACACCTGCTTATACAGCGGGCAAAAGTGCGCTGCTTCTGTAGTTTTTAAGTCACATCCTAGACTATGGCCCCAGATCCTTCAAAGGCCGGGGAACGAAGTGGGCGGTTGCTGAGTGTGTCTTGAGAGCAAAACCCTGCAGGCGGAATCCTCTGCAGCAGACCAGGGCGGTCCCTCCCCGCTCCCCCAGGGAGACTCCAGGTCCAGGCCCTGGGAGGGTGCTCTGGCGCCTGCCTTGGCCACCCTGCAAGCGTGCCAGGTTCAGCAGCGCGCCTCTGCCGGCGGCCCCCGCTTAGCCCACTCGAGGCTCCCCCTGCAAGCCTGCCGGGTTCAGCAGCGGGTGCAGCAGCGCGCCTCTGCTGGCAAGCCCCTCCTTAGCCCACTCGAGGCTCCTGAGGGTAGCTCTGCCGTCTAAGCTCTGGTGACTCAGAGGGCAGCAAAAGCAAGGGCAGGAACTAAGACCCAGGACAGAAACTAGGGTGCCAGGCCCCAGCGGTCGCACGGCGTGTGACCCTCGGAACAGACCCCCCGGGGGAGGGGCGTGCGTGTGTCTTGGTCTCGTGTCTGTGTG
>SJYW01007249.1:1819619-1863105 GCA_006410735.1 Raphicerus campestris
AAAAAAAAAAAAAAAAAAAAATTGCTGAATTAGGTTGGGCTAATTTCAGTACAACTGTTCAAATGGAAAAGCTGGGGAAATAGTGGGCCCTGAAAGAGTGACCACAGCAGTAAATGTCTTGATAAAGTGAAACGGAACATTTATTACCTAATTTACCATACTAAAATGAACATAAGACAAAATCAAATGTTAAAGCAAGTCAATTTTCAAAAGGAAAAAAGTGCTTTAAACCCACAAAACCATGTCCTATTGCACGTCCCAGTCAGGTCTGAGCTCTGTGATGCTCTCAGGAGAGAAACGCCCTCCCTGGAAGCCTGCCTTCCCCCACCGGAGCTGTCTCCTCAGCAGCCTCCAGGCAGCTGCTCCTCGTCAGCCCACCCACAGCTACTGAGCGGCCAGTGTTGCTTCCAGAACAAAGCTCTCTAAAAAATCAGAAAAACCAGGTGCAGTTTAGGGGCTGGCCTTTAGAGAGGGTGTGCACAGTGCTGAGATGGCCACCTAGTTACTGACTTACCTCTGCATCCACTGTCCTTTCCCAAGCTCTTCCACGCCATCCCCACACACCCACCTGCTCAACCACCACCTCGCAAACCACTCGGCAGCCAGCCGCAGGGAGAGACCGGGATGGAGGTCAGGGCACACAACGCCACCCGATCGTCCACGGGGGATGAAGACGGCTCTGCACCGCCACATTCACTGCGGCCACCTGGGTGTGCACTGCCTTACCCTGGCTGTCGGGTTTGGTGTTCATCAGAAGAATTCAAGAGATGCCCTGGAAACAGAGCCTGCTCCCCACCTCTGCCAGGGCCTGACTCACCCACAGACATTCAAGATGACTCCATGGGGGACCCAGACGCAGACCTCCAGGAAAAGGGGGCTCAGGCAGAAATGCCACAAGGGTCACATCTCCAGCCATTCTTTCAAAATAAAGTATCTGTCTTATTAATAACATTTAGGCCACTGGCTCTAAAAGAAAACAAGACTAGCATCTGTAAACAATGTAAAATGTAAGTCCTGAAACTCAGAGATATGTGTGACACGCAGGGCATTAAAGAGTTCAGAGATAAACACTATCAATACACCAACAAAGAAAATGACACAGTAGTTTACAAAGAAGAAAATAAGAGGTCTATTCACATTTAGAGACATGGCTCAAGTTCACTAGTCATCAAAGAAATAAATACAAATAGAAACTAGCCTCTTTTTTTTTTTTACTTCTAGATGAGCAAACATTAAAAAGAATAATACCCAGCTAGAAAGGGCAATCTAACATATTCTTGTAGAAGCACAAATGGAACTTTTTGAACCCACAATTTAGAAGCATCAATCAGCAAGCACAGACCTACAGGTACCCACCAAACCAGCAATTCTACTGCTAGAGATAGATCCAAAAGAAATAAACAGTAACAACCCAAATGACACTTTGATCACAGTTTAGATGATAAAAAACAAAAAAGTAACATCAAAGACTGGAGGTAAATGTAAAGGTCCAGCACCAACAATCACGAGATAGGGAAAACAAACAAATTCATATACGTGGTGATTAAACACAACAATAATTTTTGGCAATGTCCACAATACAATATTCAGTTCAGTTGCTCAGTCATGTCCGACTCTTTGCGATCCCATGAATCGCAGTACGCCAGGCCTCCCTGTCCATCACCAACTCCCAGAGTTCACTCAGACTCACGTCCATCATCNACAAATTCATATACATGGTGATTAAACACAACAATAATTTTTGGCAATGTCCACAATACAATATTCAGTTCAGTTGCTCAGTCATATCCGACTCTTTGCGATCCCATGAATCGCAGTATGCCAGGCCTCCCTGTCCATCACCAACTCCCAGAGTTCACTCAGACTCATGTCCATCGAGTCCGTGATGCCATCCAGCCATCTCATCCTCGGTCGTCCCCTTCTCCTCCTGCCCCCAATCCTTCCCAGCATCAGAGTCTTTTCCAATGAGTCAACTCTTCACATGAGGTGGCCAAAGTACTGGAGTACTGAGGGAAAAACATGTTCTGAAGCAAAATTAACAGATATGCTTATACAATACATATTACACACACGTGGAAGAAAAGGTTTTAAAATTATGTTTGTTCCTGAGTTGTACTGTACTCTTTTTGCTTACTTGTGTTTTCTTATTTTCCTTCAATGACAATGTATTACTTATAATTTTTTAAGATACACACTTGAAGAATTCGACATCGTGAAGGGATGAAAAAAGATATCCCAGAAGACCAAGACCTTGCCAGCTGTCAGAGTCCTGCTGTGTAGCAGCAGCAGCAGCAGGCAGTTTGGTCCTGAAATCTACAGAGAGGGGCCTGCAGGTCAACCCATGCAGGAATCAACAATTCCAATGAACAACAGCAATCAACTGTCACAGATAGATAAATACATGATGTCTCTCTTCCAGTCCTTAGGAGAGCTTCCTTAGGACAGCACCAACATCTTTTAAAAAGAGGTAAAATCATCTTAACAATGAAGTCCTCTGAGCATACCAGCACCAAGCCAGATCTCACTTATCCAGAAGTCTGCCATATGACAACCAACTTACTAAACAGACCCCAACAGACACAGTGGACCTGGTGTTTATTAAACTTCAAAGCACAGTCACAAGAGTTTTTTATGCTCCTCAGACATGGCAGGTTAAGTGCAGCCCCGTTTCACAGAAAGGAAAACTGAATCCTGGAGACAAGGAACTTGCCCAGATCACACAGCAGACGATTAGCAAATCTGGGAACATGTCTAAAGTGTCCAACACGGCTTCTGTTCCCCATGCTCTCTCTCAGACTGCAAACCCAAATGCCTGAAATTAAGATTAGCAAGTAAGCATGAAAACAGCTCTAGTTTTCTTAACTCCCTTAGCCCCCAAATCATGCTAACTTTTTGCTTAGATTTCAGCAGAACAATTAACACACATCTGGATACAGTTAATCTGTGTTTTGCTTGGAAATTCAAATGAGACTGGGATTTTAGTTAAATGTTTTAAATGATTAAACAGATGCCATTCACTATTTACCAATACTACTCAAGTACCAAAGTATTTATTTTTAAATAGCCCCATTCAAAAAAATTAAATAAAACAGCGAATTTAGCCTCCATTTTGTAAACCCTCTGAAGGTGTTTCTGATCTTAGTTTATCAGCATTACTTCAATGGCTCAATTTGAACCTGTTTCTAAGAGAACAATCCATCCCTGGACAAAACTCAAAATGCATCAAGAAAATTTTACTGAGATACTGCTTTTACCTGTTCTGTATATTTAAAAAACATCCACACCAATATGGCTTAAGGACAGTGGGATTAAAAAGAAGCATGAAATTATACTTTCATACATGTCAGGGTCAACTAAAAGTATGAAATCAAAGCCAGCAATTGTAAAATCTATTTTATTAGATGCGCTGAAGAAACTATAAATAAAACACAAGGAATTTTCTAAAACCCGCTGCTCTCTCAAGTCAAACTCTCAAAAAGTCATCAGGTAGAAATCTGCTTTTTCTAATCATGTCTAGGCTCATAAATTCTCACACTGGGGAAGGGAAAATAATTACCAAGGGTTTTTCTATCCCTGACTCTAAACTCACATGGTACAGGTAATTCCTCATTAGACAAGGAAACTGAGGCTCAGCTAATTTAAAGGCAGTAAGGGTAGCCGAGATTCAAACCTAGGTCTGATGGCTCTCCCTTGTGGCTCAGCTAGTAAAGAATCCACCTGCAAGGCAGGAGACCCGAGTTAGATCCCCGGATTGGGAAGATCCTCTGGAGAAGGGAAAGGCTACCCACTCCAGTATTCTGGCCTGGAGAATTCCATGAACTGTATAGTCTATGGGGTTCCAAAGAGTCAGACACGACTGAGCAACTTTCACTGGTGGCTCTAGCCTATCCACTTTTCAGAATGTGAAACCTTCCCCACTCATTGTTTCAGACCAACCATCCCAGGTGGCCACTGGGTGGCAGGCTCTGGGACACACAGGTGCACAGGATGTGCACAGCTCTGCGCTTCCTCCCTGCTTTCCCCCAGCACCTCACTGACGCCCTCGAAGCCCTGCAGCGCTGCCTAACTGCTCCAGGAGGCACCACCTCATCAAGGTGAATGATGCCCCAGAAATGACAGGACAGGACAGCGGCCCTACTGCCCTGGCTGCCTCCCCAACACAAAGGGGAGGATGACAGAATGTATCTTCCTCACAGGTTGGCTGAGATCTGAACGAGATGGCACGTCTAAGGCAGGAGGCCTGGCACACAGTAAAAAGCTCAGTAAGAGCAAGCTATTACAAATACTCCAGGACAAGGTTCCTGCTCTCTAGGGGCTCTTTTAGACAATCATACTCAACAAGTCTCAGGGTTGGCAGCTTTAATAGAAATGAAGGTCCTTAAAATTTCTTCCCATGAAGTTCTGAGAGGAGCAGGAAATGGATTTCTACTGCTTTCCCCCCAAATCAATTTAACCAGATCTTTTCAGGAAGAAAACTGTTCCTTTTGCTAAGAAGCAGTCCATTTTAAGCACCCAAGGACCTGTTTGCCACTGTGGCCTGCCAGGGTGTAAGATGTATGCAGTGATAAAAGAGCAAGGCAGAGAACATTCTCATCCATCAGTGTCAGCTCTCCCTGACAGAGCGCTTACTCACACCTGCTCATTGTTACTCAGCTGGCCACTCATCCTGGACAAAAGTTGGTGTTTCCACAGACCCATGGACTGGGATCATTTTTCACTCTGCTCTGGTCTACAAGGCCTGGTCTCCTGGCGTTGGTGCCCACTCTGCAGGCCAACACTGACAAAGTGTGAAGAGCTGACTTGTGAAAATAAAACAATGATGGTGCTGGGGGAGCACATTTAGCCACTAGAGAGCAGTGGAACTCCTCTCAGCGCCTGGGAAAACTCAGACACTGACTTGAAATGGTTTAATTGTATGCATGCATTTCATTATAAGTCTTGGCCAAAAGCTTCTGGAGAGGCAGGCCAAGCAATCAGACAATCTTGCATGGGTTGCGGAAATCCAGAATCGTCCTTTGTCAGCATAAACAGTTTAATTTGATGTTTTCACTCCTGAGTAAGCACTGAGTATTACATTTAAACCCCTCGTGAGGGGAAAGAATGCTTCCTTTTCATAAATGTACCTCAATGTCAGAGTCTTTTATCCCCAATGAATAAAAAATAAATATATATAGCATTTAATATGCTAGGAAATAGATTTTAAAGCACCCAACATTTTCACTCAGGAAGTAATTTCTCAAGAAATGCAGTTTCTTTTCTAAATGTAATGTAGTAAAATAGGAGTTAAATTTTATTCTAAGTAAATCATTTTAAACACCACTTAAAGGGAACAGGGATTTTTCTTATAACTGCAACTGTCAACGTCTCATTGACCTGACGGGCTATAAACACTTATTCTTAAGAAAAGACTAACATTTGGGGCATTCAGGCCTAAAAAGTGAAGGTTGTGTTTTATTAATGTATTTCAATGAACTACCACAATGCTTTAAAACCAGAAAACTCAAACAGAGGAGTCAACTAACCCTATGTTGAAAGGATAAGATGGAGCATGAAAAGTACCTTAAAATTATACTGCCTTTCCTAATCAGGCTCCTACCCTCGTCAGGCCCTGCCAGGAATTAAGCTGCCCCTCAGCACCGCCGACCGCAGGACGTACACCTCCCTCTCCCGCTACGGGAGCTTGAGGCAGTCAGAGCTGACAGGTCTTCAAAGGCACCTTTACGACAGTCCACATTTCAAAACAGCTTCCCAAATTGCAAGTTAATCCCTTTGCAGGCTTTTTCCAAGTTTCCCTGTCCCTCAGAACCCTCAAGGACAAAATATCACAGAGTTTAATAATTTATAAAAACACACTTAGTCTTAAGTGTAAGTAAAGGTTTATCTTGTCCACAGAGCCTTGGGTGAATAATAAATCCTATATACTGGGGAAAATGTGCAAAAGCATTGTTGCATATTTTTTCACTTTATTCACCTGTATTATATCCATTTTATAGATGAAATACAAACAAAAAATTAAGATCACAGAGGTAAAGGAACCTAACCAAAACCACACAGCTAGTAATGGTAGATCTGGTTGTCAGCAAATCCTTAGCTATATGACCTCCACATGAAAAGTCTTCTGATACATAAAATGACTTTTCTCTTGGTCTGTCCAATAAAGAAGTAAAGATGACCAAGCACTAGGTTATATTAGCAAGAATAAGAAAGTACATTTTGTAGTAGGGCCAGTTTTGAAACAAGAGCAGGTAAAGATGAACTAATTAATAATTAACCTCACTCTCTCTGAAATTGGGTTTAAAGCAAAGGACTCAAAACTGTGTGCACTGCATTTAACTTCTGAAATATACTTCTGGCAAGGGCTTTATTTTTGGCTATAAACTAAGGACGAAATTCAAACTACAAAAGATTTCATGGTAAAACATCAAGAGCAGAAAAAACAAGAGGAAAAGCACCCTAATGTTAATTCAATACCTCACTACTTAACCTACAAAAAGAAACATTTAATATTTTTCACACAGAATCAAGAACAAAGTCCACACTAATTAGAACAGATGAAGAACCAGCAAAGACTGGCTCTGTTACACTCCCTGAAACAACATGATGAATTGTAGAAGTAAATATTTTCTCATTTCCTAACATAACGGCACCATCTATTGGCTTAGTACCACCTCTGCAACAACCAGGAAATCAAGATGCATAATCCAACTTTCATGGGCTTTTGGTTCTCAGTTACTTAATTCCTGGCATCCCATAGTGGTATAAACTTTAAGACATAAAATCCATGCATCACAGATTTTAAATCCTCTGAAATTCATCTTATTTAATCAAAGCAAGAAAAACTGCCAGGAAAATCTTAGTACACAGAACTGCACACAGAGAATGTGTTAGCACAAAAATTATCAAAATACCATGCACCAAACATCAATGATGTTCCACACACAAAGATTTTTACATGTGGTATCTTGCTTAATCCTCACACATTTCCCTTGAAACAGACCTTAGAACCTCCATTTTCCTGAAGGAGAAATCAATGCTCAAATAGCTAATCAACGTTGCACTTGGATCTGAATCCAGTCTGACTACAAAGACCAGCTCTTTTCACAACCCCACCCTACCTTGAAAACTTAAAAACGATGCCACAGCACATGTGCAGGGGAGAGCAGGCAGTGCTTTACACAGCGTGTTCACACACGTGATACTGCAGCCTCCCAGTGATCCAGTGATATCAAGTAAAAAAGAGTCAGCCAGCTTCTTTTTAGAAATGAGGGGTTTGAGGTTCAGAGAGGTTAGATGAGTAGCTGTGGTCAAGCATGTGCCCTCTGAGAAGGCCACTGAACTAAATACAGTGCTAAATCAGAGCTCACATCTGAGTTCAGAGTTGAAAATTAATGTGGAAGAAATGTTTGCCATCTTGTAGTGCACTGGTCTAATATACATAGCACAGGAAAATGTTTTCAAATCAAGTCATGTGGAGGTAATAAAATGCCTGCACGAAGGTTGTACTTTAGAGTAAAAATATGGAGAAAAACGGCAGGTCTGAATTCCCTACTGATGTTCTTAAGTTCCAACTTAATTCTAAGACTCTTCTTTGCGCACAAGGTGAGACATCTGGTATGTTTACTCTGTCCCGAGTCTTTTTAATTGCTAGGGAGCTCTGTAAACTGGGACTTAAGAGGTACATTCCAGTAATTAGGAAATTGTACAGCCAGTTCATCTGGAGAGAGAATTTTACCTGGACAGCCCTGGCAGTGACCCAAAGCCTTCCCTAATGGTGCATATCAATGTTTATTCCTTAAGTTAGTATTCCTAAATTGTCCAAGGGCCTCATTTCCAGGAATGTCGTGCTTTAAATTTCATTCATATTAATTCTCTATGTGAATAAGTGGGCAAAATAAAAATTTTATATACACTGCCAATGCAGCTACAAGGAGCACTGCCAAACTAATAGCAAAAGATGGTCCCCAAGCTTCTCCTGACACTACTTCAGTTTAATAAAGAAAAGCTGGCAAGTTAAAAGAATAAGCTAATTAATCTGAGAATTAAAAGAACCCACATTTTGTCTATTAAAAAAAAAAAAGAGCACCAAAACCCTTTTCCCTTTCTTAATAAAGAAAAGTAAAAAAATCTTGCCCAGCTTTCCACAATTCCACTAATCGATCACCTGCAGTCTCCTGCAAATCATGTTCTTAAAGAGGAAAATAATTAAATGAAACCTAAGGGGTGCATTCTTTTTTTCAGAACGGATCAAATCACATTTGGCCTGAACCACTTGCCACACACCACTCAGTAACAACCAAGCCAAGGGGGAAAAGCCACAGAGACCGGGGGTTCTCAAGCCAGACCCCGCACCTCCAGGCTGTGTGACCTCAGCACACCTCTCTGAGCCTCAATATCCTCATTCATGGGACAGGGAGGATGGCAACCACCTCAGAGCAGCGCAAAGATCCTCTCTCTCAGTAACGGGGCTCTCACAGTTGCCGGCACTGCAAGCAGGTAAGCTACCGGAGGAACACAGCTTTCATTACAGTCAGCATCCTCTTCACAAGGTAGGCTTAGGGCAGAAGCTGTCCGAGGGCCACACCATGAGGCGTTTCATGTCTTCTCCTCTTAAGCAAACCCTCAGGAAGGCGAGCCCCCAGTGCAGAGGCTCCTGGACCCGATGCTCCAGGAGCTGTGCCAGAAGGTTAAGAGATGTGCAAGACAAGACAGGTGTCTTCTGTTCCATGCAAATTAAGAGTAGCCTTCAGGCGCCTGGCTAGTCACCAATGCAGGCCCATGGGTAGACAAAATTTAGACACCCCTGTCTTATGGGTAATTTGTAGCTTCCAGCTCTTACTGTTAAATAACTCAGGAAAAAAAAAAGATCCATTACAAACCTGTCTTTTTATTTTTCATAATAAAAAACTCGGTCATTTCACTAAAACATGAGAATTTACATGAAATACTCATTTTCTCACTTACAGCACGCTTAGGGAAAGCCTTAGTCGCACAGGGGATGTTAACGCTCAGTGGGCCCATTTCAGTTAGGAGGGCCTTCTATTTCATCTGTAGCTGGAGGTTTGCTTTGTAGCTCACCCAAAGTCAGTCAAATGAATTAAGACAAAAACCACTACATTTTGGCATTTCTGAGGTTCTCTCTCAATATCGAACTCCCCATCCCCTTAAAAAAAAAAAAAAAACAAAGAGAAGAAAGGAGAACAACAAACACCTCCACGGGAAGCCAGAACAACTCCTCCTCCAGGAAGAAAGGCAGCCCAGCACAGCTCCCGCCACAGGGAAAGAGGCGTCAAGCCCTGCTCAAAAGTGAACAATGGCTGAAAGAAACGAAGAGAATGACAAAGACAAAACCAGGACAGCACAAAAGCTGTTATTTTATTTCACATTCTCTGATAAAAGGCTGCTCTTCACAATGGACTTGGATTAGAGAGAAACAAAATATAAAGTTCATGTTGTCTTCGGGTGGTAGAATTGTGTATAATTTTGAAAAGTTTCCTTTGATACTATAAAGCTGTTTCAGTAAATACTGTTTTTAATATGCAGGATAGAAAAATCTTCACAAAGAGCAGTCAAAAATATGCCAAACAAATAAATGCCCCTGGGAATTTGTGTAAATATTTTTAGTATTCAGAAGCAAGGCTTAATAGCTTAATGAAGTAACATCTGTAAGATGATAAAATCAAAGCAGCTGTGGTAAGCTCAGGCTCGCCTGGGCTGAAGGACCAGGGTTCAAATCTCAGCTTCGCTGCTCCCAGGCAGGGCGGTAACGGGCAGGTCAGTAAATCTAAGTTTCAGGTTTCTCATCAGTAAGAAGGCAATGACAGCATCCCTTGCAGGTAATTATAACTAAAAATAATGTGGCAGCACCAGCAGACACTGGCACAGAGACACCTCCAAATAAGCTTCAAATTTAAAATAATACAAAGCTAAAAAAAAAAACGACCTATCACATATGCAATGCTTTGTGCTGTTCTCTTAACAGCCCAACTGGGGCCACACAAACGAACACAATCTAAACCAACTCTCCCCTGGGGGTTCTGTAACCTGTTCACAAACAATAAACAGCAGTTGAGGTTTCTAACACTAGGTTTCATACATACACAACCAAGTGAGAAAATCAGAAAATTAATTCAACATCTAACAGTCATTGAATCACACAGACTCTAGAAGGAAGACAGTTCTACTGACAGAGATCTCCGACTCTTGCAGGGGCAGCAAGGACAAGGGCTGGGACAGCCGAGGATGGACAAGGTTGAATCCTGGAATCAGGTCTCACACCAAGTTCCTGGAGAGGGACTTGCTAACAGCCTGAGGCAGTCGCGAGGGACCAGTCCCAGCAGAAAAGGCATTTCTGAAAGGAGGCAGCACGGCAGCAGTGGGAAGTGAGGGCAGCTCACAGGAGGGCGAGGGGCCTGTTGCCACAAACCCCTGAAGTACGAGCGGAGGAGGAAGAGGAAATGAAACAGGAAAATGGGTCCAGAGCCGGACTGGAAGGGAGGTGAGCCCTGTGGAGGAGCACTGAGGTTGAGAGCTAGGAAGGAACTGGCGCTGAGGGGGGCAGGAGACGATGGTCAGAGGCTGCAATGGGGCCAAGCGGCTGGTTTCTGAGCAGTCTCCAGGACGACCGTGGTCATCCCTGGACTCATCCACACTCTCAACATTTCCAGCCAGATGTAACCTCCCTCTCGGCCTCCAGACTTCCCCATGCCAATCCTCCTTCCACGGCTGCTAGCCTGCTCCAACAACGAACCTTATCCTATCATCTCCTGCTTGAAACAGTAGATGGGAACATCCACGACACAGACAACTCAGCCTGTACGATGGGACTCTCCGGACTAGCCCTTCAGCCTTGCCTCTCCTCCACCCTCCTGAAAGCCCAGACATCCTCATCCCTCCCTGTCTTTGCTTCTGCTGTGCCCCTCGCATAGAGCACTCCCCTCACCCACTGCACTCACTTCACCCATCCAGCTAAACTCTGGCCTTTGACCATACTGGTCCCTTGCGCACCGCAGGACCTGAAAAATCTTTCTCTGGCAGGTAGGGAGCAGGGTGGCAAATTGCTGGCTAATTCCTACTTACCATTCAGGTCTCAGTTTAAGAGCTACTTTTTCCCATTTTTCACCTACCAGACTGGCAAGAATACCCAAAGTAGGAGAGCTTATAAGAGAAAGGCATTCTCACATTCTCCTGGTGGAATACAAATTAGTGCAATCTTTTTGGAGGGCAGTTTGGCAACAGCTCTCAAAAGGTAAGATACACTGTATGGTCAGTCACCTGTCACTTTTAGGGGCTGCCCAGAAGCGGTACTTCCTGTGTCCCAGGAACCCCACCACTCTACGAACAGATGACTGAACTTTACCCACCATCAGCAATCTAGCACCCACCCTTTCCTGGAAGGAACTCTCTGAGAGTGAGTGAGATGGCAGGGAAGCCTCAGCTCTGGACGAGGCAGCCAGGGCAGCAGAGTGAGGAGTGAGCTGGGCCCGCGCCAGCCAGGCCAGCGGTGCTGTCTGCAGATTCCACCTTTGCCTCCATTGGGGACCATGCTTTCCGATACTGTTCTCAGCCCCAAATCCAGGTCTTGCCCTCCCAGCTATTCTGTGAGTCATCTACTATCCTTAAAAAAAAAAAGAAGAAATTCTTCCTTTCCTAGATCATCCAGTGATTCTAATGCTTTCAACAGAGAATTCTGAGCAATATGCGTGCCCACCCTAATCCAGAAACTCCACTACCAGGACTATATCAGATGTATTTATACAAGCTCACCAAGACACACATTCATCAACAGGACAAATGGTCACTTAAGTCCTGGTAGACATACAGTACAATTCTAGGACAGTGTTATTATAGATTTGATATCGATCTATAGGCACTGATACAAAATTTTCTTCCAAACAAGTTAATGAGAATGGAACAATATTTAAAGCATAACTTCAGCAGTGTATTTTCAACAGGAATACACAGATAAGATATTAGATAATAGGGATCTATAAAGGTGGATCATAAAATACCTCCTGAGAAAAAACACAGGAAACTCTTAACACTGGTTACTATGAAATAGGGACTTATCTTTCACATATTTTCCCGCACTTGAATGTTTTGTCATGTTCATAAATTACTTTTCATTTGAAAATGTTTTCCTGTCACTTGTCCAATAAGGACTTTCCAAACTCTCATTATCCACATACTCCTTCCTGTTAGAAATTCTCCCTTATAATTGTTCTTTTCCTTCAGGGCACTTAGTACAGCGCATTCTTTCAGATTAATGTATATTTATTAATGTGTATCAGATTAATTGTCTAATTCCTGTCTCACACACAAGCCTATAAGCCCTGAGGATAAGTGCTGTCCTAAGCACTACATTCCCAGTACCCAGCACATGCGTGCTCAGTGGCTTAATCGTATCCAACTCTCCAGAGACCCCGAGGAGTGTAGCCCACCAGGCTCCTCTGCCCAGATTTCCCAAGAAGAATACTGGAGCAGCTTGCCATTTCCCTGTCCAGGGGATCTTTCCAACCCAGGGAGAGAACCCATGTCTCCTGCATCTCCTCCAAGGGCAGACAGATTCTCAACCACTTCACCACGTGGGAAACCCCCCAAGCACATAGTAGAGGCTAAAGAGACTTCTAATAAATGAGCGAAAGTAACTTATCCTTCTTTTACGATTCAGCTCAAGCGAAGCGACGCTTTCCATGAAATCTTCCAGTTTAGAAGTGACCCTTTCTCCCTTGGGCCTCCACTGGCCTTTGCAACTAATGCCCTTGTCAGCTTATACGTCTGTCTCCCCCATTACACGGCCAGTATGTTAAGGGCAAGGATGCAGATATTCAGTGCTCTGTGAAGCCTGCTATAGTGCTATTACCCAGAAGGCACTCAAGAAATAGTTGATAAATGAATGAACAGATGGGAACAAACAAACTAACCCTTAAAAGTAACAACTTACTTGCATAATCGGATGTTACTGGTATCTTGCTCTTCTTAATCTTCTATGAAAGCAAAGCCAGACTATGGAGAGTAATGATTTCTAAGCTGAGGTGTGGAGCCATCACCATGGACTCATACTGGACTTGGAGGGAAGCAAGATCACTGTTGGCCAGGATGGAGCACAAAGTGGACTTGCAGGAATGAAATGAACAGACACAAATCTGCTTTACTCACTTTCAACAACCTTTCCTAAGTTTGGGATGATGCTCGTAAGACAAATTACTACAGTTCAAAAGCAACAGAAACCAACTCAATTTTCCCATCATAAAAATGAAAAGGCCTTGTATCAATGTTAAATTTTCTGATTTTGATTCTGTCATCAAGGTGATGTAAGGGAACACTCTAAAGGATTTTGAGGTAGAGGGTTATAGTGTCCACAATTTACTCTCGAACCGTTACACACACAGACACAAATAGCAAAAATGCACTAGAGACTGAGTAAGAATGTGGTAAAATGTTAGGTGACAAAAATGAGTAAAGGGTATATATGACTATTCATCGTACATTCTTGTTACCTTCTTGCAAGTGTGAAAATTCTTTTAATTAAAAAAAGAAGAAATGAAACCACTTAATAGAAAAGACTATTCCACCTTTACTACCATTTAAAGGCACCAGATGGGGAGAAATAAAAACAGTATCTTGATGGAGATAACAAATAAAATGGAACAAAGAATTCAAAACAATTCTAAAATTACTGTATCTTCATTTTAAAATAATTATTCCATATGGTATCTTGGGGCAAATCATTCTTCTCACAAACAGGGAACATCTGTTATATACAAACCTTATAAGAGGCTTGAGTATTAAACACAATGAAATAGCAAAGTCTCACACTAACTATTTTCAGACTACTCAAGGCAGCAGTTATCCCTGGCTCTGCAGAGCTAATATACCAAGACAAAAATGTGAAAGTTAGACAACATCTAGAAAAATGCCAGTTACACATGGCCTGTTCAAATTTCTGGATATATGCAATTTCACTCAAAAATTGAGCATGAGAGTTAAATTCAAAAATCCCAACTCTTCTAATGTAATTTTATCACTTTTTTTTTAGTTATTAAAAAAAATACTCATCTAGCATTTAGAGCTAAAATACAAATGCACAAAGCTGACATAAAAAGTGTAGCTACTATTTATAGAACAGGCACTGGGCCAGATGGTTTACATACATTATCTTTAATCATCATAACCTATATGCATGGTGGGTATTATTGACACCATTTCAGAGTGAGGAAATCAAGGTTTAGAGAGGAACCATAAATGTCCAGGATCACTCAGCAATTAAATGGCAAACAGAGACTCTGTCACTTAAAAACCCTCTGCACGTACCAGGCCTGTTCCCCCAGGCAGGCCTCCAGTCTAGCCTCCCTTCGCTTGGGAGCCCCTTTCACTCAAACCTCACCTTCTTCACGAACCTACTGTAACCTTCCTGTTCAACAGTATTATCTGGCTTCCACCCCAACATTCTCAAGTCCCCTTACATTGCATTAATTTTTAACTTTCTGTTTTGAGACAACTGTCAATTCACAGGCAGATGTAAGAAATAATAAACCAAGTTTTTGTACACCGTTAACTCAGTTTCCCCCAAAGGTAGTATCTTGCATAACGGTGGTATAATATCACTTACATTATGTTTTTTTCTCCTAGTATTTATCACTTTCTAACATAAAGCTGTTCTTATTGTCTGTCCACTCCCACTAAAATATAAACTCCTTGTAGGCAAGACACTTAGTTTAAATTTTGTTCACTGGTATATCCCAAGCACACAAAACAGGCCTAATCCCCAGAAGGAAATCAACAGATATTTGTAGAAGGAATCAAAAAAAACTGTGCTGCCTCCTCTATCAGGAAATAAACCAGCTCTTTTAGAGATACTTTGGTAAATAAGAGGATTCTGAAACATCAGGGAAACATTACACTCACCCATGGTGACATAAGGCAACTTATCAGTTGATCCATGAGGATAGATGCTGTAGAGGTGAGGTCCAGTAACATCTACTCCCCCCAAAACTAGGGCTGCACCAATGTAACCTTGATACCTGGTGATCAGAGCATGCATAAAAAAAAAAAAAAAAAAATGAGTCTACATTGCATCACTATAACTTATTCAAAAGTTGCATAAGAAGTCAGACAACAAAGTTTTTCTTTCACTACTATTGCTTCATTAAATAGCTATTGTTCTGATAGGGAGAACAATAAGGAATGGAGCAAACATACTTGAACATTTATCAGTCAAAAAAACCGTAAATTGTATGAAGCACCCATGTGCCTTACATCGGCTCTGCCTCACAACTCCCTTCCAAAGAAGACACTATAGTTCTTATTGTAGAGAAGGAAAAACCAACCCAAAGTCATCAGAAAGTCTCAGAGCCAAGCATGGCTTACTCCGAAGAGCATGAACACCCCTCCCATCAGACCTCTCTGTGATTCGCAAATAAGGTCCCTTTCAAGTCAATGGTGAATGTTGTTAAACTAAAACTGTTCAAATCATCAACCTCACCACTGGAAAATCACTTTTGTCCAAATACCTTTCCCTTGAATAAATCCACAAAATTATGGCAGATAAGAGCTCAGACTGAGTAAAAGAAAAAAGTATTTCATCATGCAGGGAAGTGAACCATGAAATAACTCCATGACAGTTTACAAACCCATTGCTACTGTCCATGGTTTAAAGCCATTTCTCTCAGGAACATGGGAGAGACATTTTCCACCTGACCCCATCTGTTTAATTCCGCACATATTTGCTCCTTTAGACCCTCTACTTGGTTGGTTTTACACTTCTACAGATTTCTTTCCCTATATATGGATCAATTTTTTTACCATTAGAACTGCTATACTGGATAAACATGCTGGATTTAAAGTTCTCCAATGTAAGCCTTCAGCTTTTTGGGAAGAAAAATGAAACTAAAACATGCTGAATTTGCCTGACAATACGATCATTAAAATTGATACAAATAAATTAACACAAAAACCAAAGTCCTAATTTTAGATTGCCTGAGACAGTTACCCATCAGGAAGTGCTCTAGGTCAAGTCCAATACTTCCTGCATCCCTTGATTACCAATTCATTACTTCAAATCTTCCATTTGTAAGTGAAAAAATAAAGAGCAGGGAAGGATTTTAGAAGCAGTCTCAAGAGGGAAGAGAGACCCAGACAGGGGAAGAAACTGGTCCTAAGCCACATGAGCTGGCAGCAGGTTCAAGAGTAGATCCTGGAACTCTGGGGTGAGAAGCCAGACCCACCACTCCCACCCCAGCCCAGTGCTTGATCCACTATATATATATATATATATATCCTGCCAAACAGACTGTTCAGTTAAAGTCAATAATAACCAGCTAGTTTCCTTCCAAGCTAAAACATAATCTGCTTGATGCCTTTAAAAGAGTCTAAGCTATTTTGGCAAGTCAATGAAATCCTTAAAAATTGATCCAGAAATTCTATTTCCAGGAATCTAATTCTAAAAATATAGAAGGATAAATATGCAGAAATGAATTCATAAGAATGTTTACTGCAGTAACTGTTTATGATGCTAGAAAAGTGGAAAGAGAATTACCTAAACTAATACAGCTAGCCATACAACAGAACACTACACAATCATTAAAAATCAGGCCACGTGTTTCATACACAACTGATGGTAGAACAACTTAGAACAATCTCTCTCGGCTACAATTTTGGCAATATGTATTAAAACGTTACATGTTCCTATCTTTGACCCAGAAATTCCACTTCTAGGAATTTATTTTAGAATATAGCCTAAAGAATTAATAACACAAGCACCTAAAGAGTCTACACTCCAAAGGATCCACAGAATACCTTCTAATTAAACATCTTAAAACAGGCAACATTGTTACTCTTTAAAACTTGGTTAAAAAATAATATAGATCACTGTGATCCAACAAAAATCAAGATGTTGCTCAATGGCTCTTAAATTTTAACGGGGCATGCTGCTACTGCTGCCGAGTCACTTCAGTCGAGTCAGACTCTGTGCGACCCCACAGATGGCAGCCCACCAGGCTCCCCCGTCCCTGGGATTCTCCAGGCAAGAACACTGGAGTGGGTTGCCATTTCCTTCTCCAATGCATGAAAATGAAAAGTGAAAGTGAAGTCACTCAGTCGTGTTCGACTGTGCGACCCCATGGACTGCACCCCGCCAGGCTGCTCTGTCCATGGGATTTTCCAGGCAAGAGTGGGTTGCCATTGCCTTCTCCCATAGACCCCTCTAAAAGAGTGATTAAAACTGTGGAATCCTCGCCCATAACAAGTGTACACACATGTTTTTCACTCTTTCAGCAGAGTTACAGGTCTATACAACTCCTCCACAGGCTCAAGGTTAAAAACCCCTCAATGTTGAGCTAGCTCATCTACTGATGGGAACAAAACCACGATGTATTATTATGTGAACAAGGTCAGTTACAAAACAACAGAACAGTATTCCACCCCCTGCAAACACATATGTGAGGATGTACACATGCAGAGCATGAAAGTCTCAAAAAAAAGATCTCAAAGCTTCATAGTACCTGTGCTTCAGAGGCAGAATGCCAGTTGAAATCTACTTCCTTCCTGTCACATTTCTGTAGTGTCTGAATTTTTTACAATGATCATACATTACTTTATATAAAAGATTATTTTCTTTTTGAAATATTCCAGCACGGAAACTACTCAAGATGCACTGCTACCAGTGAAAAGATTAGATTATATTACCTAATATAACCTATAGACAGAAAGCACAACTAGGATCCCATCCTTGTAGAACAAAACATGTATTATTAAACACAGAGAAAACCCTGAAGAATGTACATTAACCTGTTAGCATCAACTGCTTATGCGTGGTAGAAATTCAGATAATTCTGTATTTATCTATCTAAACATACATTTGCTTTTTTACTGTGAAAATGCATTTACGGAAAGAAAGGCAGAAGGAATGATCAAATGAATGGACAAACAAACAAAAAGATTAGCAGTATTAATGTATATACAAAGCCAAAATGGGACTCTCCCTAAATGCCAAAGTTTTAATTTTTTCTTTGGGCTTTTCAGTATTTTCAAAATTTTCTACAATGAATAGACCTATCTTTTGGTAAGGGGGGAAAAATCCAATAAAATAAGTTTTTAAAGCCTCTGCATATTCAAATAGTTTCCAGAATATAGACTAGTATATTAAACATTTCTGATAGACTCAATAAGAAGGTTCCATGTTCAGAAGGAACAAGTATCATTGACATCTCCTACATCTAGTCAAGAAGAAAAATTAAAGTACTGTTTAAGTAAAGGAAAAGATTCTCACTTCTGTTTATCAAACCTCTTTTCTCACTGAGTCACATACAAGAAAATGGATTATTTAGGAGGAAAAAAATAGCAGTAAGAGTATACCCTGTACTCTACTTCAGCCTCTGAATGAGGATCTAACTGTGTAGCAGGCCCTGTACAAGGCACTGCATAAGCTTGGTTCTTCATTCATTTCCTCCCCCAAAAGTTAGAAAAACAGAACTATTATCCACATTTTATTGAGGTAGAAACTGAGGCTAAGAAGAGTGAAGTGAACAGGCTAATGTCACACAATGTAAGCACTGTAGACAAGATTTGAAGCAACGTTCTACAGTTAAAATCTATGCTTTTTTCCCCCTTATACTAGTGACTCACTTTATGTAACTAACAAAAATGTCAAAAGACAGAACCATAATGATCCTGGCATAAATTTTTAAGGTTTCTTCTCAAAACTCTGATAAAATTTAACTTTTACACAGTATGTTAACCAAAAGACAAAACACTGAAACAAGAGATTTTAGAATTTCTGGAACATTCTAAAGAGATCAACAGAAACATCTGCTAGATTTAAGTAAATGCTTTAAATGACACTGCAAGCAATCTTGAAATAGGCTGTTTACTGCAATCTTACGAGCTTAAAAAATTTTTAATGTAATGCACCACACAAACCACAAGAGGGAGCTTTGCATTTAAAATCAAAAACACAAGTGTCCAGTTATCCTGACAACAGATGTACTTTAACAAGTTCTCACACTGTCCTGGAAGAATCTGATAGGTGACAATTCTCTAGTATTAGAATGATGATTACATACATAAATAAATGGAAATTGCTGATATAAAGACTCAGTACAGTCAGGGTAGGAACTGGATAAGTATGACTAGGCTTCCTGCCATATGACTCATAAACCCTGGTATCTTCCACTGTATAAAGGGGGAATTGTTCCACTGGTCTTGCTGCACAGCTACATGAAAACCTCATATCCACTTACTGAGGGCCCAGGGCCATGAAGATGAAGATCTGCAAATTCACGGGAAGGCACAGGCAGACAGGAAATAGGGAAGTGAACCACAAGAACTGACACACCAGAACACTCGCTCTCACTTCTAAAGGCAACAATAGCCACTCAGTCCCAGATTACAGCCCACTTTATATGAGTTTTTATCAAAAAAAAATTTTTTTTAAGCTGGAAATCCATATTTTAAATTCAAAGCTCCTAATTTATAATTATTTGCCACTACTTTTTAAATACACTATGTGACCCAAATGAAATTTCTCTACAAGCTGGATATGGCCTGTGAGCTGCCAGCTTACAATCTCTGCTCTCTGTTCCTGCTCCCCTTGAATTCTCAAAGGCCTGGCTGCAGCTGCTACCAGTTTGGGCAGAGAAAAAGAAAATGTCTTGTGTAGGTTGCTTCATGAATGATGAGGGCCAGAATAAAGGCCTCTGATCAACTTTTCAAAAAATTTTTAAAAGGCATCAAGGTGTCCCTTTTATAAAGAAGGAAAAAGGAGAGAATTGGTTAAAGGTAAGGCAGTCACAAAATGAGAAACCAGTGTTAAAACTCAGGACTAAATGCCTAGGCTACTTCCTAGGCATTATTATATACCACACTGCCTCTCTTCTCTTTATGAGAGCAAATGAAAAATTGACTTAAAATGTGAAAACTGTCTAGACCTATACAAACACAAAGTGATCGTGTGTCTATTAAGGACTAAAGAGAAACAAAACTCCTAAGAGGGACTCTCTATGGGAGTCAGTACCGAGGGAAGGGAAGGGCAGGCAAATGACTGCACCTCTTTAAAGCCTCAGTTTGTTCACTTATGATTAGAGATGTTAACAGCCCTATGGCGGAGCTAAAAGGATAAAGTGAGATCACACACAAAGCACTTAGCACACAACCTGGCACAAACAAATAAACGCTGGTTGATATTAACATTATTATACCCACTCACAGCTAACTACAAATTGTCACTTCTCATTCCACTGTAACCTTACACCTAAAAGAGGGAGAGGAAATAACCACTTGTGCATGTTCACAAAATGAACTTAAAGTTTCCTTCCAGCTCTAACTTTCTAAGAACAAAAAAGGCTTTTGTATCCAGCAATACCCTAAGCCTCAGGAAATTATTCCATTGGTCACATGTGATTCATTTATCGGGGGGGGGGGGGAACAGACCCCATAAATTCAAATAAATTATCAAAAGCCTTATGAAATTAAAGCGGTTTTTCAGTAACAACTGATTTCTAGATTAAATGTGTATTTCTGAATGCTTTTTCTCTTAGCTTCCAGGCTCCCTTGGCTGAAAATCTAAGACATGAGAAAAAGATGCTATAGAAATCCCTATCCTGAAACCTTACCTGAAAAGCATCTGCTTCAGCATCCGGTTGGCCGTCACAACTCTGGGAAGGCGGCCAGTGGAAAGAGAGTGGAGCTCCAAGTTGGAAGAAATAAGCTGGGTTGTCATGTCTGTGTCCGCAGCTGTCCCAGCACCACAACAACTAAAAAATACAATTAGAAGAAGTGTAGCTGAAATTTAATTACCAAAGGGCTCAATTAGAAGTAGAGCTTCTTGGAAAACATCCACAAAGGTGAGGGACATAGACAGATGTTTCTGAGTATGCATGCACTGTCACTACTCTAATCAATCTTTTTTTTTTTTTTTAAATTTATTTATTTATTTATTGGCCACGCTGTGCGGCATGTGGGATCTTCCCTGATCGGGGATTGAACCTGGGCCCCCTGCATTGCAAGCCCAGAGTCCTAACCACCAGACCACCAGAGAAGCCCTCTAATCAATCTTAAATAAACATAAAATTAAGAGTGCACATCTAATTACACGTAAATATATTTTCTGTGGCGCAACGGAACCTTTCAAATCATTAGTTTCTATGTTCTTAACAGTGTGCATTTTATAGATCCGAGAAAACACAGAAGTTGTACAAAAGAGCAAGGAATGTTAAAAGTCTTGCATTTACACCTACCAAGTATCTACTACTAGGTACCAGTCATTCCAAAGTGCTGAGGATTAAAAAAAACACGACACAGTAATACCACGTGATTTCAAAGATGAGAATAAGAGACATATACTACAATATAGTAGCACAGGCAGAAAACGCTGTAAGAAATTGGAGGAAAGAGCAATTCACTCTCATCTTCAAGGTTTCATTTGAGCTGGATTTAGAAGGAGAGAATAAAAACACTATACAAACAGAGAAGAAAGGGTATTTATAAGCAGAGGAGCTCCAAAAGCAAGGGTAAAACAGCTTNTTGTGCCGCACCGGCAGGAAGAGTATCTAATAGGGAACTCAGGAAAAAGAAAAACGACTAGCATTTGCTTTCACGGCCACGTTGACTGGTTCCTCCCCCAAAGAGGACTGTCCCGTTTTTCTGCGAATAGAGCGTCTGACAGGACCCGCACCACGCCTAAGGAGACGGAGATGGAGGGTCTCCCGGTGCGCCGGGAAAGTGGACGAGCGGACCTGGCCTCAGGAGAGAGCCACGCTCAGGCCCAGATTCCCCTGAGTCACAGGGGCCGCGGGCCGCGGGCCCCCTGTCCACCCTTGGTTAGGACTTCCGGGCCCAGATCGCACCCAGCTGCGACCCCGACACCGCACTCCTACTCCCGCCCTGAACCCGGCCCCGGGCAAGGCCACACCTTCGGCAGTTATCGAAAGAGAAACCTCCAACTGGTGGTTCATACACTGACACAGCCGCCATCTTCCCGAAAAAGTACTTCCAGGCCGGGGGCGGGAGCCAACAAAATGAACAAATCACTTCCGGCGCCACCGGCGAGCTAGGGCTGAACGGGCGGAGCAAACTCCGGGCTTGGGCGATTGATCTTAGAGTTACGGGCTCCTAGAGGAGCCTGGAGATGTTTGGAATAGAGCGCCTCAAGTGGAGGGGAGGAGAAACTGACGCCCGGAGTAGGGGGAAAGGACTTTTTATCTAAAGTGGACACGCCACAGACCCGGCATCCTGCGGTGTCTACTGCAAATTCGACTACATGGGGATTCAGAGACAAGTACACCCAATTTCCAGGCACAGTTCCACCGCCTCCTTACAACTCTGAATTTGTTTCCTCTGCTGTCAAGTGGAGAAAACAGCTGCCTAAAAAGGCTACTGTGAAATAAAAAAGAAGCCTGGAAAAAAAAAACTGCTCAACATCATTAGTCATTAGAAATCACAGTGCGATACCATTGCACAGCCACTAAGATGTCGATGATCAAAAAGACAGAAAATAACAAGTGTTGACAGGGATAAGGGAAAACTGGAACCCTCGTATGTGCCTGGTGCAGCTGTCCAGAAAACAATTTGGCAGTTCCCCCCCACACACACACACACAGAATTAAACATAGACCTAGCAATTGCCTCTTAGGTATATATCCAACAGAATTGGAAACAGATGTTCACAAAAACTTGTACACAAATGTTTATAGCAGCATTACTCATAATAGCCAAATAATGGAAACAATCCAAATGTCCATCAACTTGATGAATGGATAAGCAAAATGTGGTACATCAGTGCAACAGAATATTATTCATGCATCAAAAGGAATGAAGCATTGACATGCTACAACAGAGATGAACTTAGAAACATGGTTCTAAATGAAAGAAGCCAGGCACAAAAAGCACGTGTAGTATGGTTCCATTGCTATGACATATCCTCACTAGACAAATGCATACAGCCAGAAAGTAAAGTAGTGGTCACTGGGAGACGGGGCGGGTGTCCCCAGGTGGCTCAACAAGAATCTATCTATTCAGGAGACACAGGAGACTCAGGTTTGGTCCTGGGGTGGAGGAGATCCCTTGGAGAAGGAAATGGCAACCCACTCCAGTATTCTTGCCTGAAAAACTCCATGGACAGAGGAGCCTGGCGGGCTACCGTCCATGGGATCGCAGAGTTGGACACAACTGGGCACAGGGAGATGGTGCAGGAGGAGAAAATGGGGAGTGATTGTCTGATGGATAGAGTCTCTTTTTGGGATGATGACAATGTTCTGGAATTAGATGCTTGTAACGGTCACACCATTATGAATGTACTGAAAGGCACTGTGCTGCACATTTTAAAATGGTGACATTTTTGTCATGTTGATTTTATTTCAGTTTTTAAAAAGCTCCTGTGAAAATTGAAAACTGTACATAAAGAGCATTTATCCTGGCATGTAGCAACTTCTCCATAAATAGCTATTATTGTTAATACAGTCATTTCACCCTGCCAACAAGCCTCAAAGGTAGCTATAGAATTCAACTCATTTTATTGATGGAAATTAAGATTCATTAAAGTAACTTGTTCAGATTTACATAGAAATAGATCATAGCCCCAATAATTGTGAGATGAATTAATTTATTCATTCAGCAAATATTTAAATGATTCAACTATGTAATTAAGTTATTCACTCAGCACCTACTATGTGTCAAGCTTGTTTCTAGGAATGAATAAATGAATGAATGTCATCTCAGTCACCCAGAACCATGCCTATCACAACTATGTGTTCAATAAATATTTGTCAAAGGTTAAGTTCCTTTTCATTACTTTTCTGGGTCTTTTGTGTGACATTAGGAAAATGACAAATCTAGACAGCATATTAAAAAGCACAGACATCACTTTGCCAACAAGGTCTGTATAGTCAAAGTTGTGGTTTTTCCAGTAGTCATGTACGGATGTGAGAGGTGGACCATAAAGAAGGCTGAGTGCTTTCAAACTGTGGTGCTGGAGAAGACTTTTAAGAGTCTCTTGGACTGCAAGGAGATCAAATCAGTCAATCCTAAAGGAAAACAACCCTGAATATTCACTGGAAGTACTGATGCTGAAGCTGAAGCTCCAATACTTTGGCCACCTGATGCAAACAAGCCGACTCATGGAAAAGACCCTGATGCTGGGAAAGACTGAAGGCAGGAGGAGAAAGGGACAACAGAGGATGAGATGGTTGGATGGCATCACCAACTCAATGGACAGGAGTTTGAGCAAACTCCGCGCAACAGTGAAGGACAGGGAAGCCTGGCGTGCTACAGTCCATGGGGTCACAAAGAGTCAAACACGACTTAGTGGCTGAGCAAGAACACAGGAAGCCTCACTCACCTGTCTCCACAGGAATCTACTGACGAGAAAGCGTGCGTATCTCCTGGCTCGCCAAGTTTCTGCTTTTTGAGTGTGAAAAGTAAAAGGACAGGCTCTGTTCTAGAAATGTCCCCCTCCTGATGAGAGAGGCTCAACTCCATAAGACCTGCATAGGACAGGCCACAATTCAACACGCCCCNTTGTTTTTAGTACATTCATTGGAATTATGTGAAAGTGAAGTCACTCATTCGTGTCCGACTCTTTGCGACCCCATGGACTGTAGCCTACCAGGCTCCTCTATCCATGGGATTTTCCAGGCAAGAGTACTGGAGCGGGTTGCCATTTCCTTCTCCAGGGAATCTTCCTGACCCAGGGATTGAACCCAGGTCTCTGGCCTTGTAGGCAGATGCTTTACTATCTGAGCCACCAGGGAATTGGGTAACCATCACCATAACCAATTTTAGAACATTTCATTGCCCCCAGGAGAAACCCTGAATCCACCACCTATTCATTGTCACATCGGGTGGAGGTAAAAACATGTTTAAGCTTGGAGAAAAGAGATGAGAGGGACAGGCTGTACGAGGAAAGTGAAGCAGACAGGTGGTGCCAGGAACTTGCTCTGTGACCACACATCTCTCCCCTCTGGTTCTTGGTTCCCCCCTAATACTAACAGGTATTTACTGAGCACCGGATGTGTCCAGGCTCCAGGTATCTCACAGATGTTCCTGATCACTCTCTCTAAAGTGGGGTAAAGGGCCCCATTTTACACAGCAGGGAAGCTGAGACCCAGAGTGGAGACTTGGAACCTTTGGTGTCTTTAGGCTGGCTGGTGGCAGAGAGGGGCCTCGAGTAGGGTGGGGGCAGGGAGGGGGTCCAGCTCAAGGCCACTATATCAGCGGCCTCCAGCTCCCCACTTCTGGAGCTGCCCCAGTGACAGGTGGGGACATGTAGGGGGAGAGGAAGGATGAGAGTGTCTGTGCATCGGCCACAGTTGGTGGTGTGATGGCCGGCCCTGGGAGCCCATTAAGCCCAGGCCTCTTCCCACTGCCCTGTGACTCACACCAATCAGAGCACGGGCTCAGACGCAAACCTCAAAGTCATGAAGTGTGTGTCCGGGTGTGTCGAGATCTATGGGATCGTTTCTTTAGTGCTTCAACAAAGTGCTCCCTCTGTCAAGCTTTTGCCAGGGGCTGGGGACGTGGAGGGAAGGCAGACAGTTCCCTGGCTTTTGGAGAGATTCAGCAGCCCATGAAGCAGCTTAGGAAGCAGGGAAACCATCCTGGAAGGTCTAAGCAGACATCTGAAGGATGAGTAGAAACAAGCCAGAAAGGACCTGGAGGTGGGGTGCTCCTGCCTAGTCCTGGACACAGGGACTAGCACGTGCCAAGGTCCAGGGGTGAGAAAGGGGAGCTGTTCAGCCTGGCTACAGGCTGGGCCACCGAGTGAAGGGGAAGAGGCCCAGTGGGGAGGAAGGAGGGCGAGATGGGTCAAGTCAGCCAGGTGCCTAGGGCTGGATTTTCTCCTGGAGCACTGGGGAGCCACAGAAGGTTTTAAGCAGTGGATGGGAATTTTAGAGACTGCTCTGACTGCCCAGGGGAGAAAGGATTGGAGTAGATAAGAGGGGAAGCAGGCTCCAGGTTAGTCTGGGTTTCTCAGGACCCGGAGTGTGTGGAGGCGGGGGGACGGCAAGAGAGCCGGTCTGCAGAGCAGAAGCCCATCCTTCCCAGAGAAAAATGATAATAGGTCCAGGTTGTGGGGCCCCTCCAACACCAATACTCACATAGCTCTTCTCACAGCCCCCTTCTATGTCCCTGAGAGGGCGGAGCCATTCTCCACCTTTGGTGCAGGAAGACTGAAGCAGAGAGACTTGCCCAGGTCACATAAAGGTTGGCTGATGGCCAAGTTCCCATTCTGGGGGGTTTGTTGTAACCCCAAAGTGAAAACATTCCAGCTGCTGGCCTCCTTCTAAAACTCTTAGCTCCGGACCAGGAACAGTTTGGCCGAGGGGCTGGCCCAGGGCCAGGCCCCAGGAAGAGGACCCTGGCTGTCCTCCCACCCTTCATCTACTCAGACAATGAGCCCAAGGGCCCCATGGTTATCACTCACCCACAGCCTCTGGGCCTTGTCTATGGACACAAGGGGCCTGTCAGAGCTGCCTGCCCATAAAGCCGATGAATGGCCCCTGGCTGCCCATCAGACAATACCCAGGCTCTGGGGAGGTGAGATTAGGCAGAGCCACCGCCCAAGCCAGTCCCAATGGCTCGGATCCATGAGTACACACCCCCAACCCTACAGTACTGGGTCATCTCCAACAGTGACTCCTGGGAAATGTGACCCCAAGGAAGGGAGGGAGTGAGATTGGAGCCCCGGGCCGGGGAGGGAGGCGGGCATTGCCAAGGATGGGTAAGGTCATAACTTAGGTTACAGGAGGAGATTCGGGATGGGACACGAAGGCCAGGAGGACCAGAAGGCAGACCAAGGAGGCCAGGAGGGGTGTAGTGTAGCATAGTGTTAGATGTTCAGCCGCATCCGACTCTTTGCGACCCCATGGACTGTAGCCTGCAAGGGTCCTCTCTCCATGGGATTCAGAAACCAAAACCCTTCTATTCCCTTTCCTCCAAACAGGGCCTCTCCCTCTCTCCCCGCCCCCGTGTTACCTCCCCCCTCCCCTTTTGTCTGCAAGCCTTGTGGGATCTTAGTTCCTTGACCAGGGATTGAACCAGGGCCCTCCTCAGTGAAAGCCAGGAGTCCTGACCACTAGATCAGCAGGGAATTCTGCCTGTGTTACCCGTTGCATGACCTGGATGAAGGCCCAGAGATGGGGGTTCCAGGCCAGCCTCTACCACTGGCCAGCTGGCCAGCCTGGGGTGATGAGCATGACGGCCCCTCCTCTCATGGGGTTGAAGGTAAAGGGGATGAGGTTTGTAGGGGACCAGTTCAGGACACGCAGGAGGTGAGGTGCTGGATGCTTCCACCTCATCCTGCCTGAGATGCGAGTGGGGAGTCCAAGATCCCTTATCCGAGACTCACCAGGTGCCCTTCCTAATAAGAGTGACTTTACCTATGTGCTGGGGGAGCTGTGACACCGGTCCGGTCCAGAGACTGATCCCCTCCTCCTCCATGACTCATGCATCTCCTGCCGGCCCGCGCCTGCCCAGTCCGGAGCGCACAGGCAGGGGAATCGCCGCACTCGAGGGCTAGGGCCAAGGGGCGGGGTCTCCTAGCGCCGCCCCGCACCCGTCGGTCCTGGGAGAGCTCCAGGCAGAGAGTTTGCGGATGCCAAACTCTGGTCCCCGAGACCTCGCTGAGGTTGAGCCGATCCCAGGCACTAGGCGAAGCCGGTAAGGACCCGGGCTGTGAACAGGGGCGGGATCAGCACAGGTGAAGGGGAGCCCTTTGCGCCGCCTCCCCTCCCACCCCCGGGGCCCATCAGCCTTCGAGGGATTCCCCGCTGGCCTCGTGTGAAGAAAGGACGTACAGTGGGGAGACCAAACTTTGCCTCTCTTTTGAATACCAACGAGTGTTTGGTGAGCAAGGAAGGGGGGGTGCCTAGGAGTTTGTGGGGACAAACACGGACAGATGTCAACAGAGGGGCGGGCGGTCACACTGTGTGCCCGGGCCAGACTCTTAAAATTCCCCAGCGACTTGGGGGTGGGGGTGGGATCCTGGGGGACACAAGTGCTGTTTAAAAGAAGGGAGGAAGTGACAGGAAGTTTGGTGCTTTTCAGAGTCCCAAAAGTGTGACGCTCTGTGTCCTCCCAGGCTGGGGTTTGATTTTCATGCTTATAGAGTTTATCTGGGAAAGGAGAAAGGGAACGAATTATCATTGGTGATGGCTCTAGACTTCCAGGTGACCTGAGGCCGAATGGTGGGACCCAGTGGGGCATTACTTCACTTCCAGTGTTTTCTGAGACCATTTGTGCCTGGCCAGGGCTCTTTCAGACCTGAACCCTGCCCCCATCCCCACTAGGCTGCCAAGAGCAACCCCAAATCATCTGTGATCAGGGCCTCCTCAGCTAACTACAGCGCCTGGCGGTGGCAGGTCTGCCGCAGGTGCTGGGTAGATGGAATGACGGCGAGCTGATTTGTAGATGGTGTCTCCGAGGGAAAGGGAGGCCAGTCTGGGAAGGAGGGACAGCGTGGCCAAAGGTCTGGAGAAGGGATGCGGCTTGGGGAAATGGGAGCAGCGTGGGGAGCAAGAGAAAGGTGTCAGTGTGGGGAAATGATGAGAGCCAGAGAGCTCAGCAGAAGCCTGATTGCACAGAGCCTTTAATGCCAGGCTGAGAAGCGCAAAGAACGGACACAAGAAAACCTTCAGGGTCGAGAGCCCACTCTCCCTCCCTCCCCTCCCACCTCAGGAGACCCTGCACTTAGTTTCCATCCCTCTCCAGCCAGGAGGCTGTTGCTGTTACCACCCTCCTCCCCACCAGCTCACCAGGGCTACAGTGTTTCCTAGCTGCAGGCCTGGAAGAGGCTCCTGGAGACCATTCCTTTTGTGCAAGTAAATGTCATCCCTCCTGGGGGGCCATCCCATCCTGGGCTTCCAGCCCAGTGGGGTCTGGGAGCCAAACAAGGGGCAAGATGACAGAGTGGGTAGCACAGCAAGGTGGGATGCTGAGCTGCCTTTCTGTGCTTTTTTTCCTTCCTCAGTCTACACACCTATGATCTCTGCTGTTCCTCACCTGCTCCTCCTGCTAGATCCAGAATGGCTCCCTGGTGCTACTGCCTCCTAGCGTTCCTGGTACCTGAACTTCCCGGAGGCAGGGGGTGGAGGGTAGGAGGCCAAGGGGACTCAGAGCTGCTAGGGTTCCAAGTGGCTGCTTCACATCATGAGCTAACTGCAAGGTTACACGAGCTAAGCCCCTGGCCACAGAACTAGAATAAAGCATCCACTAGATGCTAGGGCTTCCCTGGTGGTTCAGAATCCACATGCAATGCAGGAGACTCAGGTTCGATCCCTGGGTTGGAAAGATCCCCTAGAGAAAGGAATGGCAGCCGACTCCAGTATTCTTGCCTGGAGAATTCCATGGACAGAGGAGCCTGGCAGGCTACGGTCCTACAAAGAGCTACAAAGAGCTGGACACGACTAAGCGGCTAACACTTTCACTTTCACTTCAGATGCTAGGAATAGGCTCAGGGCAATGAAGATCACACTCTGGGTGAATCCAGGTCTGACTGCAGGGCCTGCAACCTCCAGTGTTTCCTGCTGGAGCACACAGTAGGCATTCAATAACAGCACATAGGGGTGTGGGGATCTGACTCAGACCCCACCTGTCTTCTCTCTCAGATAAGGAGTCTCTCTGGGACCCCTTCCAACTCGCCAGGTGAATCAAGGAACCCTTGGGTCACAGGTTGGTATGAGGGATGCCTCAGAGAGGCTCTCTCCTCCTGCAGCTCAGCCAGCCCTGGTCCATGTGCCACACTGGCCTGGAATGCAAAGGAAGGAGGATGCGCAGTTTAGCTCAGCCCCGCTATACCAAGCCCTGGGCTGAAGCATCACTCATGTCCGTCTCATTCCTACCACTGCACAGATGACACAACCGACCCAGCAAGGGGACAAAACTTGCTAGCATAGCCAGGGTACAGCCCCATCCAGCCCCAAATGTCTCCAAGCCCAGTGTCCTTGGCCCTGTCACCCCTCTCACCCGGCACGAGTCAGATGCCCACACACTTCTCCCCATAGACCTTTCTCCCACCCTGCAGCTCCAGTGGCCCCTAGAGAGGTAGTGGAGACTGCAGATGAGGTGTGCAAGTTGCCAGGGCAGCGTCTGAACTGGTGGCAGGCCCAAGAGTCCTGTGAGCAGCAGCTGGGCCACCTGGTACTGCCACCCCCAGACAGGCTCATCGCTGCGCAGCTGCCTGACCCCATCTGGGTGGGCCAAAGAGAAGTCCCTCTGCAAAGACCCCCTCAGAGGCGTGAGTTTGGGCCCGGGCCTGGAAAGTAGGGGCTGGTGCGGGAGGGAGCTTTGGTGACCTCAAGATAGCAGCTCACTGTGACAGTCTTTGTGGTTGAGCCCAGAGGAAGTCAAGTCACAATCTCAGATTCCCTTGTCCTGGACTGACACTAGAGGGTTTACCCGTGGGTTAGGGGCACTGGAGCCCCCATTTCTTCCTTCCCGAGGGAGGGAGGCCCCTGAAGCTTAAGGGGGCGGGCTTTGCAGATGTGATAATGGGCTGTCAGAGGCGGGACGGTGTGTGCAGGTGGGAAAACTGAGGTGGAGGCCTGTGTATGCCCGCAGGCGCGCGCGCCACGGCCGCACTGATGTTCAGCGAGAGATCCGCGGACCGGGTGGCTCGACTTCGGACGCCTCTGCCAGCGCTGGGGGCGCTGACAGCGTGCGCGCACGTGCAGTGGGACGCCACCTCGTCCGACCCGGCAGCACTCTTCTCTCTGGCTGTGCCCACGCTGGCCAACGCGCTGCAGCTGCGAGCCTTCGCCGAGCCGAGCGGAGCCGTGCACGCTGCGCTCGTGGTGCACGGGCATCACGCGCCCTTTCGCGCTGCCTTCCGAGTGGATGGCCGCTGGCACCACGTGTGCGTCACGTGGGAGCAGCCAGGAGGGCGCTGGTCGCTGTTCGCCGACGGGCGGCGACGCGCTGGGGCGCGGGGCCTGGGCGCCGGCCACCCGCTGCCACCTGGCGGCATCCTCGTGCTGGGCCAGGACCAGGACTCTCTGGGCGGTGGCTTCTCAGAGCGCGACGCCTTCAGCGGCAACCTCACCGATTTCCACCTGTGGGCACGCGCGCTGAGCCCCGAGCAAATGCACCGGGCACGGGCCTGCGCGCCGCCCCCCGGCGGCCTGCTTTTCCGCTGGGATCTGGGCGCCCTGGACGTCGCACCCTCGCTGCTGCCGCCGGTGTGGGTGCGGCTTCTCTGTCCGGGTAAGGCCTGCCCCGCCTCCTGCCTGCCAGGCCCCGCCCAACTTTGGCTCCACCCACCACCTGGCTTCCCTACCAGACCCAGGCCACCTCTGCCAACCGGGCCACGCTCAAGTCTGGCCACGCCCTCTCCAGGCTCCCAGTACCTACCTGTACCTAGTCTTAGCAGCCTGGAGGGACTCGCCCCCCTCCCTCCGCCCCCAACCCCGCGGCTGCCTTGCTCCGCCCAGTGCTGGTTGCTACGCTCCTCTCTCCGGTTCCCAACTCCTAACTCCAGGATCGCGCTTCCTGGTGCCCCCTCAGGCGTGCAGGTGCCTTCAAGGCCCAAATGGGCTGTGGGTCATGGAGATGGTGGGGACCCAGGAGGCGGCCCTGACACCTCTCCCACCCTGGCCAGTGCCCTCAGAGGAGTGCCCTACGTGGGACCCAGCAACCCACACCGAGGGCTCTTTGCTCTGCCTGCAGCCGCTGCCCTTCCTCTGCTGCTACCGGACAGGTGCGCCGTCCGCCTCTGTTGAAGGGGACGCTGGGTATGGACCAGTGTAGGCTGAGAGGGGAGCAGTTGGCACAGCCTGGGAATTGGGAATCTTCTCAGCATCCTGGGCCTCGGTGGAGTCTAGACCGCAGATAAATGGGGCCATTCTGACCTGGGGGCGAATCCCAGATTGTGGGATTCACCTCAAGCAGGTGGTTTTGCCATTCTGTACCTCAGTTTCCCCATCCAGGACACTTAAGTCGCCAGACACACCACCATCAGTGTGCCTATCCTCTGCAGGTGGCACAGGGTGGATGGGGCACCTCTCGGGAGGAGGTTGCCCAGGGCTTAGTCTGGCATCCACTGCTTTGCAGAGAAGTACCGGCGGCTGCAGGATGCCCAGTCGTGGCCTGGCCAGGATGTTATCAGCCAAGTCAATGCCTTGGCCAACGCCACTGTGGTGAGCCCCCGCCCAGGGGCACTTTGGGTGGCCTCCGTGAACCTCAGTGTCCTCATCTAGAAAGGGGACACCCACCTAATGTGTGTGCAGGAATTGAGATTGTTCATGCACCCATGCACTCTGAGAGCTGGGGGCTCATGAGTAGATAGATCTGTACCCACCGAGAAGACAGGCAGACACCAAGCCTAGGCCCTGGTGCTGGGCGGGGGGGTGGGTGGAGGCATCCCCTCATGACAGCCAGACCCACTATCAGTGGCTCCTCTGCCCCGACAGCTCCTTCCTGACCCTCTCTCCGAAGCCCGTGGAGACCTGTCCCTGATGGAGGCCCCCAGCTTTCTGAGAATCCTGGAGGGAGTCCTGGCAAAGGAGGCAGCTCCACTGGGGCCAGCAGCACTGCTGGCTGTCCTGCACTTTCTGAAAAGAGTGGCCGCCCTTGGGGCATGGGAGCCAGAGCCCACAACAGGGCCCTGGGAGCAGCTGGGCCAGGCCGCCATGTCTGTGGCCAGCCTGGTCCTGGAGGAGCCGCTGGCTGGTGCGTGGCTGCCAGTCAGTGAGGTGAGGCTGGCAGGGCTGGGTGCCACAGGGGCCTGGGCTCTGGTTCCTGCCTTGTCACCCGTTTATGTAGCCGTGGGCAAGTCAGCACCCATCTCCAAGCTCCATTTTGCCATCCATCTGGAGAAGCTCCTCGTTTTTCTGTTTTGTAAGTTGAACTTCCACAAACAACTGCTCTTGAACAACAGCTTCTGCAGTTAAAAATTAAGAGCCACTAATCAACAAGGGCCTCCCACATCCAACAATCACTGACCACCTTAAGTGGGAGGTCCTCTATACTAAGCGTTCAACCATGGAGAACAGAAGAGACAGATGTTGGAAATCTCATTGTGGCAGAAGTGGCTGTAGACCTGGGAATCATCAGCTCAGAGAAGGGAGAAAACACGGGTCATGAACATCGCCTTGATTGTTCTGGGGCTTCAGAGGCAGGCATGGGCCCCTGTGACCTCAGAACAGAACCAAAACCTGGGTTTGAAGGTGGGGTGGGGATGGCACAACCCAGGAGGATGATTCTGTGGGATGTTCACCTCTCCAGGTGGTGCTCCCCATCCTGGGGAGGGTGTAACCCCACATTTTTCTGGAGATCTGAGACACTGTGGCAGACTGGGGCAAACTGGACTCTGAACCTCAGGTTTCTTCCCTGGAAAATGGGGCTGATCATGCCTGCCTTGCTTAGGCAATGGAGAGGAGCAGGTGTAAATCAGGTGACTCGCCCAGCACAGAGGAGGGGTCCCAGCCACGCATGATCCCCATCCCTGCTCTGCCCTCACCAGCACCATCCACCAACACTGTTACAGGTCTAATACCAAGTCAGACCAAAGAAGCAAAAGGCATGGCTCTGCATTCTGAGTGTGCTCCATTGGCAAGCAACCTACCAGCAGGCAGAGAGCACTGTGGGGCCTTCCGTTTGAGTCAAGGACAGCGTGGCTTAGGACCGGGTTGGAGAAGCCAGAGAAGGTTCATCAGGCAGGCCTCAAATGTCAGTCTCAGGATCTAGGACTTGATCCTGGACACCCTCAGGCAGAGCCTCTGAGGGTCCAGAGCAGGCGGGCCACCTCCTAGGTCCGTGAGAACATGTTAACCCCAGCGGTCAGGGCAGGCGGCAGTGGGGTGGGAAGTGTGAAAGGGGCTGAGCTGCGACCTCCTCCCAGGTGGTTGGTGGACCCATGGCCTTGGTGGCGAGTGTGCAGCGCCTGGCACCCCTACTGAACTCCGTGCTGACCTCCGAGCGGCCTCGAATGCACCTCCAGCATCGCCATGCTGGTGAGCCTGCCCCAACCTGTCCCACACAGCTGGGCTGCGCATGGACCTGGGTTCAGACATCCCTCCTCAGCCCTGATCACTGGGAGTTCTCTGACTCCCACAGATACTCCTTTCTGTTCCTGCCCTGGCCCATGCTGTGCCCTCCATCCAGAATACTCTCTCTCGATCTCCTAGCAAACTCCTATACATCCTTCAGAACCCTGCTCAAGCATCAGCTCTGCTAGGAAGCCTTCCCCAGTTTTAGCTCTCTCCCAACAGTCAGTTCCTCTCTCCTCTGTTACCCTGGTGTTTTGAACATATCTTTTGTTGCTTTTGTGGCAATTAATATGATTCAGCCTGAAGCTCCCTGAGTGCCAGGGCTTTTTCTGAGTCATTTCTGCATCTCAGGACCAGACTCAGTGAATGTTTGTATAACAGATTGAGTGGGCAAGCACTGACAGTGGAACGTCAGGCAAAACTTGGGTCTTTTAGGGGCCCAGCGGTTTCTGGCGGCTCACTGATATTCAGGGTCTGCTCCCCAGTGATTTCCTCCTTCTCAGTCACCCTGTCCCCCTGGACTTGGAAATGTCAGATTTACCTCGGGCAAGTTGCTGAGCCACCATCCAGGAATGGTGGCCTCCTGGATGTGTGGCAGGGAGAGGGGAAGCAGACCCTGCCAGCTGGGCCAGCCCAGCATGAACACCTGCCTCCTGAGGTCCAGCCAGTCAGCCCTGTTTGACCCCAGGCCTGGAGGTGAGGCGCCTATGCCTGAGGGAGGCCAGTACGGAGGGCTACGTGTTCACGGTGCCCGGCGGGCATCCAGAGGGGCCCGGCCACATCCATATCCCCGCTGCTGAAGTGAGGCGGCTCCTTGGGAAAGGTGGGTAAGGGGGACGGGTGGTGGGGCCCTCTGGTGTCTGGGTCAAACCTCAGCCCTCGGAGTTCCTAGCTCTGCCCTTCTGGATAAGTCACCGCAGCGCTCAGAGCTGTCTCCTCATCTGTAAGATTAGTACTCGCCTCGTTGGGTTGTTAGGAGCTTAAACACCTACCCCATAGTAGATGTTCACTTAATCTCCTCCCCTCAAACTGCAAGCAGTTTCCCTGGATGCCACCTGGGGTGGAGGATTAGGATAAGGGGTAAAGGGCTGAGGAGCTGCCAGCTTAAGCATCTCAGCTATAGCTGGTTGAAATTCTGGCTCTGCCCGCTTCTTAACTGTGTGATCTCTGGGAGGTCATTTAACCTCTATGAGCCTCGGTTTCCCTGTTTGTAAAGTGGGCAGAGCTTTTCCCTCGGAACCAACCTGTGGTGTCTGCTCAGTCACTGGGTGGGTCTCAGGCCTCCTCCTGTTCATCCAGGTCTCTCTGGTGTCACCATGATCCACAGCTGGTTCAGCTCGAGTGTCTTCCAGCACACCCTGAGGGCCCCTGGCCAGGAGCCGCAGGCCCCTGACAGTCCTGAAGAAACAAGCAGAATGCAGAGGTGGGTCCCACCCAGTAGGCTGCTGAGGGCCTGGATCTCCTTCCCAGGGAAGNAGGCAGCTCCACTGGGGCCAGCAGCACTGCTGGCTGTCCTGCACTTTCTGAAAAGAGTGGCCGCCCTTGGGGCATGGGAGCCAGAGCCCACAACAGGGCCCTGGGAGCAGCTGGGCCAGGCCGCCATGTCTGTGGCCAGCCTGGTCCTGGAGGAGCCGCTGGCTGGTGCGTGGCTGCCAGTCAGTGAGGTGAGGCTGGCAGGGCTGGGTGCCACAGGGGCCTGGGCTCTGGTTCCTGCCTTGTCACCCGTTTATGTAGCCGTGGGCAAGTCAGCACCCATCTCCAAGCTCCATTTTGCCATCCATCTGGAGAAGCTCCTCGTTTTTCTGTTTTGTAAGTTGAACTTCCACAAACAACTGCTCTTGAACAACAGCTTCTGCAGTTAAAAATTAAGAGCCACTAATCAACAAGGGCCTCCCACATCCAACAATCACTGACCACCTTAAGTGGGAGGTCCTCTATACTAAGCGTTCAACCATGGAGAACAGAAGAGACAGATGTTGGAAATCTCATTGTGGCAGAAGTGGCTGTAGACCTGGGAATCATCAGCTCAGAGAAGGGAGAAAACACGGGTCATGAACATCGCCTTGATTGTTCTGGGGCTTCAGAGGCAGGCATGGGCCCCTGTGACCTCAGAACAGAACCAAAACCTGGGTTTGAAGGTGGGGTGGGGATGGCACAACCCAGGAGGATGATTCTGTGGGATGTTCACCTCTCCAGGTGGTGCTCCCCATCCTGGGGAGGGTGTAACCCCACATTTTTCTGGAGATCTGAGACACTGTGGCAGACTGGGGCAAACTGGACTCTGAACCTCAGGTTTCTTCCCTGGAAAATGGGGCTGATCATGCCTGCCTTGCTTAGGCAATGGAGAGGAGCAGGTGTAAATCAGGTGACTCGCCCAGCACAGAGGAGGGGTCCCAGCCACGCATGATCCCCATCCCTGCTCTGCCCTCACCAGCACCATCCACCAACACTGTTACAGGTCTAATACCAAGTCAGACCAAAGAAGCAAAAGGCATGGCTCTGCATTCTGAGTGTGCTCCATTGGCAAGCAACCTACCAGCAGGCAGAGAGCACTGTGGGGCCTTCCGTTTGAGTCAAGGACAGCGTGGCTTAGGACCGGGTTGGAGAAGCCAGAGAAGGTTCATCAGGCAGGCCTCAAATGTCAGTCTCAGGATCTAGGACTTGATCCTGGACACCCTCAGGCAGAGCCTCTGAGGGTCCAGAGCAGGCGGGCCACCTCCTAGGTCCGTGAGAACATGTTAACCCCAGCGGTCAGGGCAGGCGGCAGTGGGGTGGGAAGTGTGAAAGGGGCTGAGCTGCGACCTCCTCCCAGGTGGTTGGTGGACCCATGGCCTTGGTGGCGAGTGTGCAGCGCCTGGCACCCCTACTGAACTCCGTGCTGACCTCCGAGCGGCCTCGAATGCACCTCCAGCATCGCCATGCTGGTGAGCCTGCCCCAACCTGTCCCACACAGCTGGGCTGCGCATGGACCTGGGTTCAGACATCCCTCCTCAGCCCTGATCACTGGGAGTTCTCTGACTCCCACAGATACTCCTTTCTGTTCCTGCCCTGGCCCATGCTGTGCCCTCCATCCAGAATACTCTCTCTCGATCTCCTAGCAAACTCCTATACATCCTTCAGAACCCTGCTCAAGCATCAGCTCTGCTAGGAAGCCTTCCCCAGTTTTAGCTCTCTCCCAACAGTCAGTTCCTCTCTCCTCTGTTACCCTGGTGTTTTGAACATATCTTTTGTTGCTTTTGTGGCAATTAATATGATTCAGCCTGAAGCTCCCTGAGTGCCAGGGCTTTTTCTGAGTCATTTCTGCATCTCAGGACCAGACTCAGTGAATGTTTGTATAACAGATTGAGTGGGCAAGCACTGACAGTGGAACGTCAGGCAAAACTTGGGTCTTTTAGGGGCCCAGCGGTTTCTGGCGGCTCACTGATATTCAGGGTCTGCTCCCCAGTGATTTCCTCCTTCTCAGTCACCCTGTCCCCCTGGACTTGGAAATGTCAGATTTACCTCGGGCAAGTTGCTGAGCCACCATCCAGGAATGGTGGCCTCCTGGATGTGTGGCAGGGAGAGGGGAAGCAGACCCTGCCAGCTGGGCCAGCCCAGCATGAACACCTGCCTCCTGAGGTCCAGCCAGTCAGCCCTGTTTGACCCCAGGCCTGGAGGTGAGGCGCCTATGCCTGAGGGAGGCCAGTACGGAGGGCTACGTGTTCACGGTGCCCGGCGGGCATCCAGAGGGGCCCGGCCACATCCATATCCCCGCTGCTGAAGTGAGGCGGCTCCTTGGGAAAGGTGGGTAAGGGGGACGGGTGGTGGGGCCCTCTGGTGTCTGGGTCAAACCTCAGCCCTCGGAGTTCCTAGCTCTGCCCTTCTGGATAAGTCACCGCAGCGCTCAGAGCTGTCTCCTCATCTGTAAGATTAGTACTCGCCTCGTTGGGTTGTTAGGAGCTTAAACACCTACCCCATAGTAGATGTTCACTTAATCTCCTCCCCTCAAACTGCAAGCAGTTTCCCTGGATGCCACCTGGGGTGGAGGATTAGGATAAGGGGTAAAGGGCTGAGGAGCTGCCAGCTTAAGCATCTCAGCTATAGCTGGTTGAAATTCTGGCTCTGCCCGCTTCTTAACTGTGTGATCTCTGGGAGGTCATTTAACCTCTATGAGCCTCGGTTTCCCTGTTTGTAAAGTGGGCAGAGCTTTTCCCTCGGAACCAACCTGTGGTGTCTGCTCAGTCACTGGGTGGGTCTCAGGCCTCCTCCTGTTCATCCAGGTCTCTCTGGTGTCACCATGATCCACAGCTGGTTCAGCTCGAGTGTCTTCCAGCACACCCTGAGGGCCCCTGGCCAGGAGCCGCAGGCCCCTGACAGTCCTGAAGAAACAAGCAGAATGCAGAGGTGGGTCCCACCCAGTAGGCTGCTGAGGGCCTGGATCTCCTTCCCAGGGAAGGCCAGGCCTTCGTCCCCTCCCAGAACCCACCCCCATTCTGGTGGGCAAATCTGCCCTTGGCAGCCCAGGGCCAAACCTGCTCACCCCTGACACACACAGATTTCTGGGCCTGGCAAAGATGTGCTGCTGGGAATGTGGCTCGACTCCTGCCTGGGGTCCCGGCTCCTGCCTGGGGTCCCGGCTCCAGTGCTGAGTCTCAGGGAGGGAATAGAAAATGAAAATGTTAGTTGCTCAGTAGTGTCTTGACTTTTTGCAACCCTGTGGACTGTAGCCCATCAGACTCTGTCCATGGAATTTTCCAGACAAGAATATTGGAGTGGGTTGCCATTTCCTCCTCCAGGGGATCTTCCTGACCCAGGGTTCGAACCCGGGCGGGTCTCCTGCATTGCGGGCAGATTCTTTACCATCTGAGCCACCAGGGCAGCCAAATTGCCAGCAAGAATGGGACCCAGGTGCCCTAATTCCCCACACAGGGCTTTTGTTAATGTTTCTTTGGACTTAGGGGTATCATCTTTGATGACCTCAGCCACGTGTGACCTCTCCCCCATAGACACCTGGTGCCCTTAAAAGCTCCCTTTCTCCCCACAGATTCCTAAGCACCCAAGTGGGGTCAGCCATCATCTCCTCTGAAGTGTGGGATGAAACTGGGGAGGCCAACACAGCTGTGACCTTTCACCTGCAACACCAGGCCCAGGTACTATGTGGTGCTTCTGGGAAACAGCCACCTGGGACAGTTATCCTGGTTTGGTGACCCACCCGCCCCTCCTCCACCACACACACACATCCCAATATTTGTTCACTGGAGAACCAAGGTCTAAAACTGTTCGAGAAAAATACACATCCACAAGCCATCCCATTGTCTTTGAGTGGGGGAGGGGGGAGTAATGTATTGCATGCTTACTTTATGGCAGATGCATAATGGTAAGCAGCGTTCATTTAATCTTCCAACTGTCCATTCCACAAACATGAGCTTAGGGAAGCTGGTGTGCCTGGTGCAGAGCTGGGATTTTGTTATAGTGTTTGTTTAAGTGGCAGAGCTGGGATTTTGTTATAGTTCT
Source organism: Raphicerus campestris (assembly GCA_006410735.1). Classification (NCBI taxonomy): domain Eukaryota; kingdom Metazoa; phylum Chordata; class Mammalia; order Artiodactyla; family Bovidae; genus Raphicerus; species Raphicerus campestris. The sequence goes on from SJYW01007249.1 coordinate 1,859,084, forward strand.
TCATGGCTCAAAAAACTGGTGGTTCTCAGATCACACAAGGAGATGTGACACCCCCATCTTGCAGTGTGCTTTGTAAGCACCAAAGTAACCTGAATGTCATCAACAGGGAACCACTTTAAAAGCCTTGTAGGGACTTTCCGAGATGTCCAGCAGCTGACACTCAGAACTTCCACTTCAGGGGGCACAGGCTTCATCCCAGGTTAGGGAGCTAAGATCCTGCATGCCACGCAGTATGCCCTCTTCCCCAACAAAAAAGCCTTGTAGAGCTACACAATAGAATATCAGCTGAGGTTAAGTAAGGAATGGGGTGTTTTACTATAAACTGACATGGAAATATCAGCAGGACATGTCATTTAATTCATTACATGTAAACACAAATTTCTTGTTGCTTCTGAAACTTTATAGCATTTCAGGGAAAGTTAGAGTCTGCTTTCCCCAGTCCTGGACACATGTGCCCACACACACACACACACACACACACACACACACACAAATACACTCATACACCACACCATATGTCTTTTGTATATCATCTCAAGACTTCTTAAAAAATCAATCTGATTAAAGTACACACATCTACATATACTAAACCATCCATTTTAAGTGCACAATGGGATCAGTTTTGACCAGTGTGTATACTCATATACTACTGCCCCCAGTCAAGATACACAACTTGTCCACCTTTCCCAAAGGCTTCTTCAAGCTCCTTCCCCATCAAAGTGTCTGTCTGTCTTTCCTAAAGTGTCATATAAAAGGAACCAAATAATGTGTACTGTAGTCTGGCTTCTTTTGCTCAAATGTTGGTTTTGAGTATCATCTATGTTGCTGCCTGTTGTTCATTATAATGGTTTTGTACTGACATCTCATTGTGGTTCTAAGTTGCAATTCCTTGAAGATCAATGATTTTGAGCATCATTTCATACATTTATCAGGCATTCATATATCTTCCTCTGTTAAATATAAGTTCAAATATTTTCCCCAGTTTTCATTCATTTTTTTAATTAAAAATTTTTTGAGATGTCATTGGACTTTTTTAAAAATAGGAAATATTCTTTATTTTTTTTCCAAAAATGCTTACATTAGCCTGCTCCTTGCTTTTCTGATTACTGACATTTTTCCATGCAAACCACATAGATTCTCTCTCTTTTAATTTTATTGTTGTACTCCCTTCACCCTTTTCTCCCTGCCCCTGCCCCACCTGCACTGGCAACCAATCTGTTCTCTGTATTTTATGATCCTGACTTTTTTTGTATAGAGTCCCCATATAAGTGAGATCATAAGGTATTTGTCTTTCTCTGTCTGACTTATTTCACTTAATATAATGGCCTCAAGGTCCATCATATGGTTGCAAATGGCAAGATTTCATTCTTTTTATGGCTGAATAATATTCTGTTTAATATGTGTGCATGCAAGTAAGACCTAAATCGAATCCCTTACAATTATACAGTGGCAGTGACAAATAGACTCAAGGGATTAGATCTGATAGACAGAGTGCCTGAAGAATTATGGGCGGAGGTTCATGACACTGTACAGGAGGCAGTGATCAAGACCATCCACAAGAAAAAGAAATGCAAAAAAGGCAAAGAAGAAGCAAGAGAGTTCCAGAAAAACATCCATTTCTGCTTAATTGACTACACCAAAGCCTTTGACTCTATGGATCACAACAAACTGTGGAAAATTCTGAAGGAGATGGGAGTACCAGACCACCTGACCTGCCTCCTGAGAAATCTGTAGGCAAGTCAAGAAGCAACAGTTAGAACTGGACATGGAACAACAGACTGGTTCTAAATCAGGAAAGGAGTACATCAAGGCTATATATTGTCACTCTGCTTATTTAACTTATATGCAGAGTACATCAAGAGAAAAGCTGGGCTGGATGAAGCACAAGCTGGAATCAGGATTGCTGGGAGAAATATCAATAACCTCAGATATGCAGATGATACCACCCTTATGGCAGAAAGTGAAGAACTAAAGAGCCTCTTGATGAAAGTGAAAAAGGAGAGTGAAAAAGCTGGCTTAAAACTCAACATTCAGAAAACTAAGATCATGGCATCTGATCCCATCACTTCATGGCAAATAGATGGGGAAACAATGGAAACAGTGACAGACTTTATTGTGGGGGCTCCAGAATCACTGCAGATGGTGACTGCAGCCATGAAATAAAAGACGCTTACTCCTTGGAAGAAAAGTTATAACCAACCTAGACAACATATTAAAAAGCAGAGACATTATTTTGCCAACAAATGTCCGTCTAGTCAAAGCTTTGGTTTTCCTAGTAGTCATGTAAGGATGTGAGATTTGGACTGTGAAGAAGGCTGAGCACCAAAGAATTGATGCTTTTGAACTGTGGTGTTGGAGAAGACTCTTGAGAGTCCCTTGGACTGCAAGGACATCCAACCAGTCCATCCTAAAGGAGACCAGTCCTGGGTGTTCATTGAAAGGACTGATGCTGAAGCTGAAACTCCAATACTTTGGCTACCTGATGTGAAGAGCTGAGTCATTTGAAAAGACCTTGCTGGGAAAGATTGAAGGCAGGAAAGAAGGGGACAAGAGGATGAGATGGTTGTTGATCGGCATCACCGACTCGGTGAACATGAGTTTGAGTCAGCTCCAGGAGTTGGTGATGGACAGGGAAGCCTGGTGTGCTGCGATTCATGGGGTCGCAAAGGGTTGGACACAACTAAGTACTTTTGCCACCTCATGCGAAGAGTTGACTCATTGGAAAAGACTCTGATGCTGGGAGGGATTAGGGGCAGGAGGAGAAGGGAACGACAGAGGATGAGATGGCTGGATGGCATCACTGACACGATGGACATGAATCTGAGGGAACTCCGGGAGTTGGTGATGGACAGGGAGGCCTGGCGTGCTGCGATTCATGGGGTCGCAAAGAGTCAGACACGACTGAGCGACTGAACTGAACTGAAGTGAAGCGATTGAACTGAACTGAATATTCTGTTTTATATATATATATGCACGCATGCGTGCTAAGTCGCTTTAGTTGTATCCAACTCTGTGTGACCCTATAGACGGTAGCATGCCAGGCTCCTCTGTCTATGGGGATTCTCTAGGCAAGAATACTGGAGTGGGTTGCTGTGCGCTCCTCCAGGGGATCTTCCCAATCCAGGGATCAAATCCGGGCCTCCCGCATTACAGGCAGATTCTTTATCAGCTGCTTTCAAGGAAGCCCATCTCTCTCTCTCTCTCTATCTCTACACACACCACAGTCTCTTTATTCATTCATTCATCAATGGACACAGGTTGTTTCCGTATCTTTGCTCTAGAAAATAATGCTGCAGTAAACATGGAGATGCATATGTTAATATATTTTCTTTTTAAAAAACGTTTTATTTTGTGTTGAGGTGTAGCTGATTGACAATGTTGTGATTGTTTCAGGAGAACAGTGAAGGGGCTCAGCCATACATATGCATGTCTCCATTCTCCCCCAAGCTCCCCTCCCATCCAGGCTGCCACATAGCATTGAGCAGAGTTCCATGTGCTGTACAGCAGGTCCCTGTTGCTTACCCATCCTAAATANGCATGTCTCCATTCTCCCGCAAGCTCCCCTCCCATCCAGGCTGCCACATAACATTGAGCAGAGTTCCATGTGCTGTACAGCAGGTCCCTGTTGCTTACCCATCCTAAATACAGCAGAGTCATATATAATTTCTGAGTTAATATTTTCATTTTCTTTGGATGTATATAGGAGTGGAATTGCTGGGTCATAAGGCAGTTTAAGATGGTAGGTGTTGCAAGAGGGCATCAGAGGGCAGACACACTGATCACAATACACTGTGGAAAATTCTGAGAGAGATGGGAATACCAGGCCACCTGACCTGCCTCTTGAGAAATCTGTATGCAGGTCAGGAAGCAACAGTTAGAACTGGACATGGAACAACAGACTGGTTCCAAATAGGAAAAGGAGTACGTCAAGGCTGTATATTGTCACCCTGCTTATTTAACTTATATGCAGAGTACATCATGAAAAACGCTGGGCTGGAAGAAACACAAGCTGGAATCAAGAT
>SJYW01007249.1:1868643-1886839 GCA_006410735.1 Raphicerus campestris
TTTCCCTTCTCCAGGGGATCTTCTCAACTCAGGAATCAAACCCAGGTCTCCCACATTGCAGGCAGATTCTTTACCAACTGAGCCACAAGGGAAGCCCCAAAATACTGAAATGGGTAGTATTCTTTTGCCTATGGCTGTCCAGTTTTCCCAACATCATTTATTGAAGAAACTGTTCTTTCCCCATTATATATCCATGCCTCCTTTGTCATAAACTAATTGACACAGAGGTTTATTTCTGAGCTCTCTCTTCTGTTCTGTTGATCTATATGTCTGTTTTTATGCCAATCTCATAATTTCTATATCTGTGTAATATTGTTTGAAATCAGTGAGCATGATGCCTCCAGCTTTGTTCTTCTTCAATTTTTAAATTATTTGTATTACTGTTGAATTGTAAGAATTCTTTATGTATTTTGGATGTAAGTATTTTGTGAGCTATATGTTTTGTACCTAATATCTCCTAGTCTGTGGACTGCTTTTCCTAACAGTGTTTTTGAAAGGTAAGTTTTAAGTATGATGAAGTCCAGCTTATCAATTTTTCTTTTGCACGGCTTATGCTTTTTGCATCATGTCTTGGAAAACTTGCTTATTCCCAGGTCACAAAGATATTCTCAAAGGAGTTTATCACTTTAGCCTTTACATTTATAGCCTCATTTCAATTCTTTTATAGATATTATGTTAGGTAGGGGTTAAACTTCATATTTTCCCATATAGACATATTTTGCCATATCCCATTCCAACACCATTTGTTGAAAAGATTATTCTTTCTCCCTTGAATTATCCTGTCACCTTTTTGAAAATCAATTTTTCATATATGTGTAAGTCTATGTCTGGGCTGTCTATTCTATTGCCTAGACCTATACACTAATCCTATATGTCCTGATTAATGTATCTGGATGGTAAGCCTTGAAATCAGTTAATGTAAGTCCTCCAACTTTGTACTTCCTTTTCAAAACTGCTTTGGCTGGCCTAGGGTCTTCACATTGCTATATACCTTTTAGAATCAGGAGACTTCCCTGGCAATGGTTAAGAATCCACACTTCCGCTGCAGAGGGCAAAGTGATCTCTGGTCAGGGAAGTAAGGTCCTGCATGCCATGTGGCACAGCCAAAAAAAACTTTTTTTAGAATCAGCTTGTAAATGTCTATGGAAAAACCTGCTGGGATTTTGATTGGGATTGCACTGAATCTCCCAAATTGAAATAAGATGATGAAGAGCATCTTAACAATGAGTCTCCAATCCTTGATCAAGGTGTATTGCTGAGTTTATTTAGATTTTCTTGCATTTTTCTCAGAAGTGATATCTAGTTGTTAGTGTACGGGTCTTGAAGGTTTTTTGTTAGATATACTTAGACATACTTCCAGGTTGTAGGGGCTTCCCAGGTGACTCAGCGGTAAAGTATCTGCCAGCAAATGCAGGAGACGTAGGTTCCATGCCTGGGTCAGGAATATCCCCTGGAGGAGGAAATGGCAACCTACTCTCATATTCTTACCTGGAGAATCCCATGGACAGAGAAGCCTGGCGGCCTACAGTCCATGGGGTCGCAAAGAGTAGGACGTGACTTGAAGATTGAGCGTGCATGCACTGCTAAGTGGTAGAGAGTTTCTGATGTTTTTGTAAATGGTATTGTTTTCTTAATTCTACTTTAAATTGTTCATTATAAGTTTATAGTAATGCAATTGATTTCTATATAAAGATACTGTATCCTGCAGCTTTGCTAAACTCACAATACTTCTGGAGACTCTCTTACAGAATCCCCAAAGGATGGACATTTAGTTCACGCCTAGGATTTTGATATTAACCATAACGCCAGCCTGCGACTCTACTCACTTCACCTTCTTTGTGCCTTCCCACTGGGATTTTTCTCCAACCCCTGCACCCATGATTTATGCTGGGCAACCCCCAGCCCCTCAAACACAGGAGGTCACATCTCCCTGCGTCCACTGATCTCTCTCCTTGCCCATGTGCACTCACATACCTGCCCTGTCCTTGTTGGCTGCCCTTAGGCCTTCCCTCCGAAGCTGGTGGAGCCTGTCTGTGCTTTCTGGAACTTCAGTATCAGGTGAGTTTCCAAGTTCTTTAAATAAGGCATTAAAAAAATAAAAACGACACCCCTCCCGCTTGAGGATGGGGCAGGACTCAAGCAGGTTTTTAGCCTCCATTCATCAACTTCCTTGTGGGGGTGGTTCCAGGCCCCACTCAGCTGGGGATAAATTGGGGCAGGAGAACCTGTTACTCAGGAGGTAGTGAGCTCCCTGTCATAGGAGCTACGTAAGCCTACTCTATGGGCTTAGAGTAGGGAGAGACTCATCTGTGGAATGGCTGTTAGAGTTGATGATATATTCAAAACCAGGGAATGAAGTTCAGTCACTGTTGCTTAGTAATTAATGCAGTTAATACTGATCACTGGTTTCAGCCCCATCCTCCCATTTCACAAATGAGAAACAAAGACCCAGGGAGGAGCAGTGACTTGCCCAAGGTCCTATAGCTGGATAGAGGCAGGGCACTGAGAGAGCCCAGGGTTTGTGGAAAGGCTTCCCCCTGCCCCCACCCCCATGTGCAGCCCATCTCAAGAGCCCTCTGTCCCCTACTCACCCCAAGCCCAGACTCAGGGGGCTCCTGGGCCACCACTGGCTGCTCTGTGACTGCCATGTACCAGGGCTCGACCGCCTGCTTCTGCAACCACAGCACCAACTTTGCTGTCCTGTTGCAGGTGTATGACATCCAGGTGAGTGCTGGGGACGGGGGAAGGGGAAGGTGATGTCAGGACCGAGTTTTAAAGGATGAACAATAGATGACTAGAAAGGCATACCAAGCAGAAGGCCACCTGAGCAAAGGCAGAGTCAAAGTTACTCAGTCATGTCCAACTCTTTGCAACCCCTGGAATATACACAGTCCATGAATTTTCCAGGCCAGAATACTGGAGTGGTAGCCTTTCCCTTCTCCAGGGGATCTTCTCAACCCAGGGACTGAACCCAGGTCTCCCACATTGCAGGCAGATTCTTTACTAGCTGAGCCACCAAGGAAGCACACGGAGGCTAGAAATGGTAGACCAGTTCTGTTCTAGAACTCCGATGAGTCTGGGGCTTTCAGTGCAATGTCTGTGGTGGGGGGTGGTAGGCAAGGTGGGCCTGGGTCAGATCACACAGACCTGGAATGCCAGGCTCATATGCTTGGATGGCGGTCCTGTTGCAGAGCATGTGTGGAAGGGGGTGAAGCGTGTTTGCACGAGGGAGCCTGGGGTGCCAGGAGTGAGGCTGGGGTGGTGACAGAAGGGAAAGGAGAAGGGAGGGACCTAGGAGAGGGGCCTAGGAAAAGGGAGGGACCTGGACCAGGGAGCAGTGGGGAGACCAAGAGACTGGGCTGAGGGAGAGGGGGTCCAGGGCCACTAGAAGATGAGGGACTCATTTCTGCAGAGGCTCAGGTGGGCAGTAGATTTGGGGGACCACAGGGTTGGGGTCTGTGGGGCCTGTGACTTAGTGCTCAGGGCAGGAGGGTCTCAGCTGGAAACAAGAGCTGGTAGGTAAGGCCATGGCTGAGATGCAGTTGGACTTGAAAGGAGCTTCGACCATGGCAGGCCTCTGATAGGTCCCAGCATTTACAGACTGGGGATGGGGGAAGCCAAATTCCAGGAGGCCAAGCGAGGTGGGCTGGCTGGAGCCAGAAAGGGACTCAGTGGTCGCTCACCAAGAGGCTGAGTGAGGTGGGCCTGAGCCCAGGAATGCTGGGGTCATTTGGCGTGTTGGGGAGCACACTAGAAAAACATGCCATCTGATGCAGTTTTCCTGTAAAAGCAGAGCGTGGACCTTTGACACATCGTAAGTAATTTGTGCCAGCTCCTCCTCCCGCTCAGCTGGTGGTCGTCACATGCCATCTCCTCCGCAAGGGTGTGTCAGCCACTTCCCATCCAGTGCTGAGAAATCAGTGAAAGCCGGCCCCTGCCCCCCACCCCCGTTTAGGGAGAGCCAGCAGAGGAGGACAGGCAAATGCTCATTATTAAGTGCCCACTGTGTGCAGGCCTGTGGGTTGGGGGTGGGCATGGGGCGGTGGGTGTTGCTCTGGAAGTGGCCGGCGGGGTGGGTGAGGCCTCGTCCCGCCAGCACAGGGTGGTGGCAGGCTCCTGCCTCCGAGGGCTCTGTCCCTCCTCAGAGAGGCCCTGAGGAGGAGTCGCTGCTGAGGACGCTCTCGTTTGTGGGCTGTGGCNAGGATGAACAATAGATGACTAGAAAGGCATACCAAGCAGAAGGCCACCTGAGCAAAGGCAGAGTCAAAGTTACTCAGTCATGTCCAACTCTTTGCAACCCCTGGAATATACACAGTCCATGAATTTTCCAGGCCAGAATACTGGAGTGGTAGCCTTTCCCTTCTCCAGGGGATCTTCTCAACCCAGGGACTGAACCCAGGTCTCCCACATTGCAGGCAGATTCTTTACTAGCTGAGCCACCAAGGAAGCACACGGAGGCTAGAAATGGTAGACCAGTTCTGTTCTAGAACTCCGATGAATCTGGGGCTTTCAGTGCAATGTCTGTGGTGGGGGGTGGTAGGCAAGGTGGGCCTGGGTCAGATCACACAGACCTGGAATGCCAGGCTCATATGCTTGGATGGCGGTCCTGTTGCAGAGCATGTGTGGAAGGGGGTGAAGCGTGTTTGCACGAGGGAGCCTGGGGTGCCAGGAGTGAGGCTGGGGTGGTGACAGAAGGGAAAGGAGAAGGGAGGGACCTAGGAGAGGGGCCTAGGAAAAGGGAGGGACCTGGACCAGGGAGCAGTGGGGAGACCAAGAGACTGGGCTGAGGGAGAGGGGGTCCAGGGCCACTAGAAGATGAGGGACTCATTTCTGCAGAGGCTCAGGTGGGCAGTAGATTTGGGGGACCACAGGGTTGGGGTCTGTGGGGCCTGTGACTTAGTGCTCAGGGCAGGAGGGTCTCAGCTGGAAACAAGAGCTGGTAGGTAAGGCTATGGCTGAGATGCAGTTGGACTTGAAAGGAGCTTCGACCATGGCAGGCCTCTGATAGGTCCCAGCATTTACAGACTGGGGATGGGGGAAGCCAAATTCCAGGAGGCCAAGCGAGGTGGGCTGGCTGGAGCCAGAAAGGGACTCAGTGGTCGCTCACCAAGAGGCTGAGTGAGGTGGGCCTGAGCCCAGGAATGCTGGGGTCATTTGGCGTGTTGGGGAGCACACTAGAAAAACATGCCATCTGATGCAGTTTTCCTGTAAAAGCAGAGCGTGGACCTTTGACACATCGTAAGTAATTTGTGCCAGCTCCTCCTCCCGCTCAGCTGGTGGTCGTCACATGCCATCTCCTCCGCAAGGGTGTGTCAGCCACTTCCCATCCAGTGCTGAGAAATCAGTGAAAGCCGGCCCCTGCCCCCCACCCCCGTTTAGGGAGAGCCAGCAGAGGAGGACAGGCAAATGCTCATTATTAAGTGCCCACTGTGTGCAGGCCTGTGGGTTGGGGGTGGGCATGGGGCGGTGGGTGTTGCTCTGGAAGTGGCCGGCGGGGCGGGTGAGGCCTCGTCCCGCCAGCACAGGGTGGTGGCGGGCTCCTGCCTCCGAGGGCTCTGTCCCTCCTCAGAGAGGCCCTGAGGAGGAGTCGCTGCTGAGGACGCTCTCGTTTGTGGGCTGTGGCGTGTCCTTCTGTACCCTCTCAACCACCTTCCTGCTCTTCCTGGCGGCTGGGTAAGGCGAGCTCACCACCTGCTGTGGCACCCTGGGCCCACCCCACCCCTTGCCAGCCAGCCTCCACATCCCTCCTTGGGAGGGCATCCACCCTTGGTCCAGGTAGACCCCACTCCAGGCCCCTCCCGTGGGGCTGTGGGCTCCTGCGAAGCCGCCCTCTCAGCCTTCATCAGCCAGCTCACCTGGACACGGGTGGGGCTAGGGCTGATGGGGGTGGGAGTTGGTGGTGATGTCCCCGTTACCACCTCCCCTGTCTGTCCAGGGTGCCCAGGTCAGAGCGGGCCACGGTCCACAAGAACCTCACCTTCTCCCTGGCCTCCGCCGAGGGCTTCCTCATGGCCAGCGAGTGGGCAAAGGCCAACAAGGTGGGCAACCAGCAAGGGTGAGGGGGTGCTTGTGAGCTCAGGGATGGCTGGGAAAACCCCTTCAGCCTTTCCTGGGTTGGGCCCCTCCCCCGCTCTCCCACCCCATGTTTGCACCCAGCTCCCTTTCCAGGGAGGAGTAAGACCTAGAGAGGAGAAACCGAATGTTGAAGCAGGCCCGGGGCGCTACCCCGGGGCCTCACCCACGCAGACTGCTTTGGGTTGGCAATGCCAGGTGTGGACAGGGGACCCAGGGCGGACCACACCCATAACTGGCCTCAGTGGGGACTGCCCACCCTCCCGTCCAGGTGGCCTGCGTGGCTGTCACAGCTGTGATGCACCTGCTCTTTCTGGTCGCCTTCTTCTGGATGTTGGTGGAGGGGCTGCTGCTGTGGAGAAAGGTGGTGGCCGTCAGCATGCGCCCCGGCCCCCAGATGCCGCTCTACTACGCCACAGGCTGGGGTGAGATCCCTCTGCCCCTCACTCCTGTTCTGTTCCCCTCGATCCTGCCTTGCATGGCCTCCGTTATGTCCAACACCCACCACCCCATGCCCACCACCGTCCCACACTCACCTTCTGCACCAGCACCCAGCCCCACCCGGCGCCCAGCACCCATGTCTTGACACAAACTCAGCTCCATCAACCTCCAACTCTACCCAACTCTGGTTCTTAATCCTCCTCCACTTCAACCACCTCCTGGCCTCCAGCACCACCTCCCTAATCTGAAACCAGCTAAGCCCATGACAGTCACCAGCCTCCAGCTCTGCTGATTCTCAGCCCTAAGGCCTTGACTATGTCTCAGCTCTTCCACATCCCAACCACTCAGGGCTCCAGTGCCACCCACAAGTATCAAGCCCACCCAGCCCTACTCCTGGATCGCCCAGTGCCGCCAGCACACCCACACACCGTGGGACGGCTGGGGGCTGCAGCTCAGGACGGGGGCTGGCTCCCAGGGAGGACAAAATGGGTGGCGTGGTCCTGAGGTCACTTCCCATCTCTTAGGCGTGCCTGTGGCCATTGTGGCCATCACCCTGGCCATGTCCCCGCATGACTACGTGGCCGCTGGGCACTGCTGGCTCAACGTGCACACAGACGCCATCTGGGCCTTTGTGGGGCCCGTGCTCTTCGTGCTGACCGTGAGCGGAGAGGCCCGGGGGTCCTGCCGGGGAGGGACAGGCCAGGGTAGGGGGAGCCCCTTCTGCACTCTGACACCAGATCTCCAGGCCAACACCTGCATCCTGGTCCGTGTGGTGATTGTCACCGTGTCCAGTGCCCGCCGCCACACCCGCATGCGGAGCCCGCAGCCCTGCCTGCAGCAGCAGCTCAGGGTCCAGATGTGGTGAGACCCCAGCCTGGGGGAGTCAGAAAGAGGCGGGGGAGCCAGCTGTGAGCACGTCTGAGTCCAGGGTGGGCGTGTGTGTGGCCATGTGCGCTCATGAATGCAAGGCTATAGATGGGTGTGTGTGTGCAACATGTCCGTGCTGTGTGTGCACACATGCTCACACGTGTGGATGGTAATGGAGCCTGTGTATGGGGGCGGTGTAGACACCAGCCACTGTCCTGGGGACTCACCGTCCACAGAAGGCATGCCTTTGGTGGAGACAGGTGGAGGCGACCCCTAAATGAGGCAGGCTCTAGAAGTTCAGGTTCAGAGTGGGAGTCTAGGTCTCACCTCCCGCTGGAACGCCATCACTCTATGGGACCACATCCTGCTGGAGGGGCCACCCCCTCACACCCAAGGCCTTCCTCTTTGCCACTCAACCCTCTGCCAAGGGAAGGGCAACCCAAGCCAGTGAGGCCTTGAGAAGCATGGTCACCCCCCGGGGGGCCTTGAAGAGGGGGAAGAGGAAACCCTTCCAGATCCATGTTCCCTGGACCCACTGTCCAGGCCNCCACCCAGCGGATGCTCTGATGGCCCTCAGCTGCGCCATGGCCTCTGGCCCAAGAAGTGCTGGAGTCAAGCTGAGGTCAACAGGATGCTGTTAACAGCCTTGCACCCCAAGACCAGACCGTGGGCCCCTCCTTCACCTGGCCCCTACCTTGGGGCCCACCCAGGTGCCAAGCCCTCACCATTCCGGCTCACCTTCGCTCTGAAACTGGCTCCGTCCATGAGGAGACTGGGCCTCAGAGGAGAATCTTGCCCGAGGCCACAGAATCGGTGATGCCAAGACTAGCCCCATACCCAGATTCCGAGTTGGGGGTCCTCTCACAGCCCTGACACATCTGACCTGAAGCCACCCCACCTGCCCTGGTGCCTCCTCTGAGCAGGCTGCCTAGATGGCTCCCACTCACAGCGACTGCCACCCCTCACCTGTATGTCACCCAGCCTAGGAGACCCAGGTATGAGTCATGGAGATCTTCCCTGAGCGTCAGAGTTCTTCTCTGTACAATAGGGGTGATGGTGGTCTCAGGGATGTGGTAAGGACCTGTAACTCTGAGGTGGTTTGAGGCTCAGCACCAGCCAGGTACACAGTAGGTGCTAATTACACCTACCCTGATGGTGAAATTGGTTCCATCTTGAGTCCCAAAGTCAAAGCAGAAGCTTGTTCCTCCCTCCTCCCAGGGAGCCTGGCGTCCCGTCTGCCTCCCCAGGCCAGGGTGACCCCCCCGAGAAGGAAAGGTCACTACAGTACAATTTATTGCCAGAGACACCACGGGCTGTCAGAACTTCGGAGCAGGAGGGGTGCAGTAGAGGGAAGGGGCAGTCATGGACAGAAAGCTGGGGACAGAGCTGTGGGACCTGGCAGGGTAAGCGGGAGCTCCGGGGCCAGGGGTTCCCCTGGCAGAAGGGAGAGGCTGAGGCCCTGGGAGAGGGTGGTGGTCCACACGCACGTGGGCAGGAGCCCCCAGTGGGCTCTCAGAGGTCCCCAGGAGGAGCTTGCAGGAAAGTCCCCATGCACTGTCTCTAGAAACCTAGGAGGCAAGTGTACCCTGTGGGTTGGGCTGGCAGAGAGCCAAGATGGGGACCCACCCTTCCAAGATGGGGAGAGGGCTGGGAACTGAGGCTGGGGGGAGACTTTGGGTGGGATTCTGGCCAGGGTGACCCCGGAAGTCTCCCTCAGCCTCTCTCCGAGCCTCAGTTTCTCCCTCCGGAGAACACCTGCAATGCCGGGGTGCGGGCAGTGTGTGTGGCGGGGGACGGGAGGCGATTTTGGGAGGGGCGGGGGAGATGTGTATAAGAGACAGAGCTCCTACTTCCCCTGCTGTGCACCTCTGGGCAAGTTACTTTCCCTCTCTGGGTCCTGGTTTCTTCAGCGCTAATCTACAAGGTGAATTTTTGAGTGGATTCTTAATAAATGAGGTCCCTGTTCAGGGTAGGGGAGCAGACAGAGACAGCCTCCTGCCTCAGTCTCCTACAGGTTCGCCTGCTCAAGTGTCTTCCCCCTCCTAGGAACCCACGGCCCCAGGATCCCCACAACCTTCTCCTCCATTGCAGAACCCGAGAGACCGGTGAGGCTGGGTCAGCGGTGGCAGGGCTCAACCAAGGGGCTGGCAGCTGTGACCAGAAGGGTTAGGGAAACCACAGGGACCAGCATGGGGCTGGGACAGGGGCTTCTCCTGGGGACCCAGGGGGCCTCCTCCGTCAACTACTAGACTGAAGGGTGCTGGGAGCAGCTGGTGGAACCTGAGTGCCAAGGCCCCTAAGGGTGGAGGGGTCATCTCCAAGGTAGCCAAGGGCCCCCAGAGCCAGAGGAGCAGAAGGAGAGGGGGGCCACCCGCTGACAGACCTCCTCTGTCCTCAGGCCGTGGAGCTGACAGCATTCAAGGCTTCAGGTACAGCTCCCACACCCCGGGTGGGGTGTCCCCCTGGTTCCCTTGGTGCCTCGACAGTCCCTCAGCCCCACTGTGTGGAAATGGAAGTGATTTGAGAAGCGACCCCACCCGGCCTCCCACAGTTTGAGAGGCTCTTCCTGTCTCATTCTGCTCCGTGTTGGTGCCTAAAATTCCCCCACTGGCGCCCGGCGGGCTCGGTCAGTGCTCTGGGGAGAGGCTTTGTTAGGGAGTAAGGTTGGGACCCCTTCCCAGGCCAGTGCTGCCCAGTGGCAGGGAACCGCGGGCCTGCCTTCCTCTGTGCGCCCCTCGCCCGCCGCCCCACCTCACCCACTCAGCGCTCTGGCCAGATGCCTGGTGGTCTGAGAGTTCTTCCAAGCCCAGTGAGGAGCAAGTGCTTTCCCCAAAGCCTCAGTTTCCCCAGGACAGCTGATGGGGACGTGATGGCGTGGGGGGTGGGGGCCTGTGGGTAGCAGGGCAGGGCCGGGGCCACCTGCTCAAGGAGCACTCATCCCGGCCCGAGGGAAGGACCGCGGTCCCTGGCAGCCTCTCTGAGCCCGAGTTCCCACAGTCTTGAACCGGAGACAAGCCTCTGAGGGGCCGACTCAGCACTGGTTGGCCTCCGAAGGCTCGGGGCTCTTTCCAGCGAGGGCCAGAGTCAGGTCTGTGGAGCTCTCGGCGGGGCTGAGCTCTGTGCTAAACCTGGGCATCTGGTGGCTCCTTTCATGAGGTGACTGGGGGAAACNCCAAGGCAGTGGGGACACTGCAGGGGGGAGGACGGGCAAGGGGGGACTGGGTCAAACCTCCAGTCAAACAGCAGAACCTCAGGGAGGATTTTGTAGCCCATTAGACAGTTGAGGAGGCTGAAGCCCAGGAGGGGCCTCAAGGGCGCAGCAGAAGTCCCAGCCTCCAGGCTGTGCTCAAGCCACTTCAGGCCTTGGCAGGAAGCTGAGGAGTGGGGAGGAGGGAGCCTCTCCCCTTGGGGTCTGCGGGTGGCCTATGTGGGGCAGCACGAGCTACTCCATCGGTGAAAACAGCGTTTAGAAAAGGTGTTGCTTGGAAGGACATGACCCACTAAAGGAAGCAGTGCCATAGGACTGCATAAACCCCACTGTGTGCCCTTCTGGTCGCGTGTCCTGGAGCCACAGAAGTGGGTCAGACCTGTCCTCAGGAGTCTGCAGATCTATGGGGACACAGGCATGGACGCAAACAGCCACCACCCAGGGGACTGAGTAAGCACCGGGAGGGAGGTCAGTCCAAGGAGAGCCCACCCTGCCCCTCGGCCACCCTGATGCCTCCAGCACCTCTTCCTGTGGTCCGTGCCAAGTGCTCCAGGGTCCTGGTCCATGCTATCGTCTCCCCCTGGGCCTTGGGGACCGTGCCCAGAGTGGAACCGGGAGAGTGAAGAAAACCTGGGGTTCCCACACTCTTCGCAAAAAAGCACATCTCCCACAGACGTGGCGGGGCTGAGCAGCTGGGAACACAGATGGACAGAAGAAGCCCTTCTTCCAAGCCCCGAACTCCCAGAGCTCCATAGGCTAGAATCCCAGCTCGGTCCACTTAACAGAGAGACCCTGCCCAGGTCTCTCCACCCTGCCTCAGAGTGGGGAGGGCAGCAGCTTCCTGTTGCTATGGTAACTACTCCAGCTCCATCCCTGCCCCATAACCCTTGGGCGGGCAGACCTGCAGCCACAGGGCCAGAGCCGCCCTCACAGCCCTCTCCTCCTGCCTCTCAGGGCAGTTCCCTTCTTCTCTCTCATTACTTTCATCTCTGAGTTTGCCCTGAGATTCCTTCTCTGTCTCGCAGGCTGTCTCTGCCACAGTCTCCTCTCCCTGTCCCCTTCTCCTCTGGTGTGCGTCTTACCTGGCTCTTCCTGGACCTCTCTCTACATCTCCCCTTCCGTTGGGCTCTGATCCCGTCTCTTGGTCCCTTCCCCTGCCTCTCCCTTTCTCTGAGGGTCACCCCTCTTGCCCCCTGCCCCCAGCCAGCCTCAGACCTTCAGGTCTGGTGAAAGGAGAGGAGAAAGGCTGTCTCAGGAGAGGTCAGAAGGCATGAGACCTGAGCCCGCTCTGATGTTCCCGTGACTGTCTCAGGGCAGCTCCCAAGTCGGCTCAGAGCCACGTTCTCTGAGTCCTTCCTGGATGCGTCCCTCTCCAGGCCTGGCCTTTCCCTCTCCTCTCTCTTCCGTCTTACCTGCCGTTTCTCCACGTCGTACTCTCCTGCTCAACCTCCAGCCTCATCGCTTTCTCATCTGTCCTGGGGCATAAACTGGGCAGAACCTGCCCCAGGTGACCAGGGAGCAGGGATGGGGCTGGAGGGATTGAAATCTGCCCAGACTCATTTATTTGCTCTTGAGGGTGACTTGTTTCTGTCTGGCCTCTCTGCCAGGTTTTGTGCTAGAAGAGCAGAGCCTCAGTCCTGTGACAGGTTGGGGCTCACACCTTCCCTGCCAGAGGGTCTTGTTGGGAGGCCTAGACAAGTGGAGACAGGCCTCAGTTTCTACATCTGTATAAAGGGAACCATAATCTCCACCTCATGAGATCACTGTTGGGTTCCACTGAGATGATATTTGCAAAGGGCAAAGCATAACCTGGTGCAAGATGGTTTCATTCAGCCATTCAGCATGTTCTTCCCCAGCGCCTCCGCTGTGCCCGAGCTGGGCTGCGTGCTGAGACCGTGCTGGGGCACAGGATCAAAGAAACCACCCTTGGAGGTCTCAGCCTGGGGGCGCAGACAGACACCAAAGCCACACAACTGCAGTATGGTGTGATTGAGACTGAGAGGCACAGGGGCAGTCGGGGTCATATAGGGAGGCAGGGTAGGCATTCCCTGGAGGCAGTGGTGCTCAGCGAATGCCTGAATGCTGCATGGAGAGAGAGGAATAAAGTTTTAAGTTAGGGGAGCACAGTGGAATCAGATGGAGACATGGGGTTGGGGGAGCTGGTGAGAAATGGGGCAGGAGGGGACAGGGGGGCCAGACCATACNTTATGGTGTGATTGAGACTGAGAGGCACAGGGGCAGTCGGGGTCATATAGGGAGGCAGAGTGGGCATTCCCTGGAGGCAGTGGTGCTCAGCGAATGCCTGAATGCTGCATGGAGAGAGAGGAATAAAGTTTTAAATTAGGGGAGCACAGTGGAATCAGATGGAGACATGGGGTTGGGGGAGCTGGTGAGAAATGGGGCAGGAGGGGACACGGGGGCCAGACCATACAGGGTCCCCAGAGCTGGTGTGAGGAGCTCAGACTTCCACCCAGGCCTTGGAGGATGTAGACAGGTTGCTGGTGTGGTTGGATTGGCGTGAATGTTGGGGTGTGAGGAGTGGCGCTAGTGGTAAAGAACCTGTCTGCCAATGCAGGAGACATGGGTTTGACCCCTGGGTTGGGAAGATTCCCTAGAGGAAGGCACGGCAACCCATTCTAGTATTCTTGCCTGGAGAATCCCGTGGACAGAGGAGCCTGGGGGGCTATAGTCCATGGGCTCGCAAAGCACTTAGCACAAGGACTGAGTCAAAGGAGATGGGATGCGGGCGCCGTGCGGAGAGCTGCAGGGAGAGCACCAGCTGGTGTGTGGGGCTGTGAGCCCCCATGGTCTGGCTTAGGGGCAACGCTGGGGCTGGTAGCAACCCCATTGGTGCCTGTGAACCATGGAGAGTAGTAGGGCTCTGGGGCTCCAGTTGGCAGCCCTGGGAAGCTAGAGGGCCTCAAGGAACTCCACATCCCCTCACCTGTGTCCCCTTGTCTGAGCCTCAGGGGAGGAACTGTTGCCTTTTGCATCGTCCAGGTGGAAGGTGAGGGAGTCCTAAGCTCCACCAGCCACCTGCAGATGGAGGCCCACACTTAGGCCTGGGACACATTGCTCTGTCCCCACCCCCGGCCCCAGTACCCTCTCCATCAAATGGGGAGAATGAACCTCCCTCCAACCCATGCCATGGCACTGCTGTGAGGGTCAAGCACGCTGACCCTGTTTGGTGAGGGGCCAGGGCTTTGTAGTCCTCGAGTGTGTGGGGAGGAGCCGGCTGGGACTCAGCCTTCACACACAGCAGGAGGCAAGTCCTGGCTGTATCCCGACTTCCCAGATGAAGAAATGGGCTCAGAGAGGCATTCAGCTAGAGGAAAGCTGAGCACCAGAGAACTGATGCTTTTAAACTGTGGTGTTGGAGAAGACTCTTGAGAGTCCCTTGGACTGCAAGGAGATCCAACCAGTCCATCCTAGAGGAGATCAGTCCTGGGTGTTCACTGGAAGGACTGATGTTGAAGCTGAAACTCCAGTACTTTGGCCACCTGATGAGAAGAGCTGACTCATTTGAAAAGACCCTGATGCTGGGAAGGATTGAGGGCAGGAGGAGAAGGGGATGACAGAGGATGAGATGGCTGGATGGCATCACCGACTCGATGGACATGAGTTCGAGTGAACTTCAGGAGTTGGTGACGGACAGGAGGCCTGGCGTGCTGCAGTCCATGGGGTCGCAAAGAGTCGGACACGACTGAGCTGAACTCAACAGTCAGAATGCACTGGGGTCCCTGTCCCGGTCTGCTGTCCTGGACCTCACTTAGCCTTGGAGCTTCAGGCGGTGGTAAAGCCGTGAGGACAGGGCAGGTCAGGGTGGGGCATGGTGGGATAGAGGGCAGAGAGGCTGCCTGGTGACCCGAGTCTGAAGGCTCGGGATCCGGCAGGGCCGGGCTCTCCTGGTTCTCTCTACTATGGAATGCCACAACTGCCTGCTCGCCATCGCGGGTTGGCGGACAGGGCAGGCTTGTGTTCACTGGCCAGTGTCTCTCAATGTCTCCGGGGCTGCCTGTGCTGTGGTGCCAGGCCAGGCGGTGGGAGATGGGGGCCTCCCAGGCAGTCACCCACCCTCATCCTGGGTCTGTCCCCAGGGCCCGTACATCTTCCTGGTCTATGCTGCCTACAACGGAGAGGTGAGTCTGGGGACCCTGGCTGCTGCTGGGGTGGGATGTGGATGGGGGCGGGAAGGGCCTACTTGTAGGGGCCTCTGCACCCAGCCTGTGGGGGTTGGGGAAGGGTCCCAGCCCTGCCTCTGCTCCATCTTCCAGGTCCGGAGCGCCCTGCAGAGGATGACGGAGAGGAAGGCAGCAGAGGCACTCACGGTGGGCAGGCCTGGGGACCAACNGGATGACAGAGGATGAGATGGCTGGATGGCATCACCGACTCGATGGACATGAGTTCGAGTGAACTTCAGGAGTTGGTGACGGACAGGAGGCCTGGCGTGCTGCAGTCCATGGGGTCGCAAAGAGTCGGACACGACTGAGCTGAACTCAACAGTCAGAATGCACTGGGGTCCCTGTCCCGGTCTGCTGTCCTGGACCTCACTTAGCCTTGGAGCTTCAGGCGGTGGTAAAGCCGTGAGGACAGGGCAGGTCAGGGTGGGGCATGGTGGGATAGAGGGCAGAGAGGCTGCCTGGTGACCCGAGTCTGAAGGCTCGGGATCCGGCAGGGCCGGGCTCTCCTGGTTCTCTCTACTATGGAATGCCACAACTGCCTGCTCGCCATCGCGGGTTGGCGGACAGGGCAGGCTTGTGTTCACTGGCCAGTGTCTCTCAATGTCTCCGGGGCTGCCTGTGCTGTGGTGCCAGGCCAGGCGGTGGGAGATGGGGGCCTCCCAGGCAGTCACCCACCCTCATCCTGGGTCTGTCCCCAGGGCCCGTACATCTTCCTGGTCTATGCTGCCTACAACGGAGAGGTGAGTCTGGGGACCCTGGCTGCTGCTGGGGTGGGATGTGGATGGGGGCGGGAAGGGCCTACTTGTAGGGGCCTCTGCACCCAGCCTGTGGGGGTTGGGGAAGGGTCCCAGCCCTGCCTCTGCTCCATCTTCCAGGTCCGGAGCGCCCTGCAGAGGATGACGGAGAGGAAGGCAGCAGAGGCACTCACGGTGGGCAGGCCTGGGGACCAACGGGCGAGAGGTCCCACCTCTGGCAGGGATCCCAGCATTGATGCCCCTTCCTTTCAGGCTCGCTCCAATCCCACGGGCCCGGGGTTCCACTCTAGACCCTCATGTCCCTGGGAAGTGGCCAGGGATGACCCCAGAGTCTTGGCTCCACCCCAGAGATACCTGGCTCTTAGAGGTAAGACCACACCACCCTCCAGTCCAAGTGCCACCCGGTGCCCCAGTCTCCCCAGTGCTCAGGCCAAGCATCTGAAAGACAAGGAGACAGGCCCAGGGAATTCTGTGACTGCAGGGCCTGGGGGGTGGCTTATAAAAGGCTCCTTACCTCCTACCACTCCACCACCAGGCAACAGGGGTCCCTGGTGCCCAGCCCAGAGACAGAGCTTGCCAGAGTCACCCTCCCTGGGTCTCCATGCAGGAGAGGTGTAGGGGGTTCCTGAAGGCAGGTAGATGGATGGGGTTCGGCGCCCTGAGACGGGGCGTGGGTTGAATGACTCCAGACAGGGCGTCAGGCCAGGAATTGGTGTCCCAGCTCCTACTTCCCCTGCTGTGCACCTCTGGGCAAGTTACTTTCCCTCTCTGGGTCCTGGTTTCTTCAGCGCTAATCTACAAGGTGAATTTTTGAGTGGATTCTTAATAAATGAGGTCCCTGTTCAGGGTAGGGGAGCAGACAGAGACAGCCTCCTGCCTCAGTCTCCTACAGGTTCGCCTGCTCAAGTGTCTTCCCCCTCCTAGGAACCCACGGCCCCAGGATCCCCACAACCTTCTCCTCCATTGCAGAACCCGAGAGACCGGTGAGGCTGGGTCAGCGGTGGCAGGGCTCAACCAAGGGGCTGGCAGCTGTGACCAGAAGGGTTAGGGAAACCACAGGGACCAGCATGGGGCTGGGACAGGGGCTTCTCCTGGGGACCCAGGGGGCCTCCTCCGTCAACTACTAGACTGAAGGGTGCTGGGAGCAGCTGGTGGAACCTGAGTGCCAAGGCCCCTAAGGGTGGAGGGGTCATCTCCAAGGTAGCCAAGGGCCCCCAGAGCCAGAGGAGCAGAAGGAGAGGGGGGCCACCCGCTGACAGACCTCCTCTGTCCTCAGGCCGTGGAGCTGACAGCATTCAAGGCTTCAGGTACAGCTCCCACACCCCGGGTGGGGTGTCCCCCTGGTTCCCTTGGTGCCTCGACAGTCCCTCAGCCCCACTGTGTGGAAATGGAAGTGATTTGAGAAGCGACCCCACCCGGCCTCCCACAGTTTGAGAGGCTCTTCCTGTCTCATTCTGCTCCGTGTTGGTGCCTAAAATTCCCCCACTGGCGCCCGGCGGGCTCGGTCAGTGCTCTGGGGAGAGGCTTTGTTAGGGAGTAAGGTTGGGACCCCTTCCCAGGCCAGTGCTGCCCAGTGGCAGGGAACCGCGGGCCTGCCTTCCTCTGTGCGCCCCTCGCCCGCCGCCCCACCTCACCCACTCAGCGCTCTGGCCAGATGCCTGGTGGTCTGAGAGTTCTTCCAAGCCCAGTGAGGAGCAAGTGCTTTCCCCAAAGCCTCAGTTTCCCCAGGACAGCTGATGGGGACGTGATGGCGTGGGGGGTGGGGGCCTGTGGGTAGCAGGGCAGGGCCGGGGCCACCTGCTCAAGGAGCACTCATCCCGGCCCGAGGGAAGGACCGCGGTCCCTGGCAGCCTCTCTGAGCCCGAGTTCCCACAGTCTTGAACCGGAGACAAGCCTCTGAGGGGCCGACTCAGCACTGGTTGGCCTCCGAAGGCTCGGGGCTCTTTCCAGCGAGGGCCAGAGGCAGGTCTGTGGAGCTCTCGGCGGGGCTGAGCTCTGTGCTAAACCTGGGCATCTGGTGGCTCCTTTCATGAGGTGACTGGGGGAAACAGGGGTGTGGTCACCCTCCCTCTGTGCCGCTCAGAACGCTGAAGCACAGGGAGGAGCCCTGGACCAGCCAGGGGAGGACACTGAGGCAGCAAGAGTCACGTGGGGGTAAGCCTAGGCACATCTGAGCCTGGGTCTGTATGACCCCAAACTCCCAGCCGACCTGCGTCCAGGCGGATGTCCCAGTCCTTCCGTGTCTCAGCTTCCCCTTCTGCAAAATGGGCTGGAGGCGCCCCCTGCAGGCCTGCCGGGAGGGCGCAGGCGTCCTGCAGAGGGGGGGCGCGCGGAGCAGGCAGAAAGGCATCCTCCACTCTACCCTCCCCACCCATCACCCCGCTACACACCTCGGCTCCCAGCCCCCCAGCACCCGCCCCCGCAGGCGCAGCGTCTGTGGGAACAAGAGAGCGGCAGAGGCGCCTCTGCGCTCAAGTGACAGCGCCTTTGTCTCCGCTGAATGGGTGCGTTGCTAAGGCCCCTCGTAGCAACGGAGCCACTTCCACCTCGGCCTCGGAGGGACCCCCATCCCGCTCGCCCTCTAGATGCCCTAGGGGCCCCCACCCCACCACACGACCCACACAGGTGGCCCGATCAAGAGGTGCAGGGAAGTGAAGGCTGCCTGCTGGATG